>JAHVYC010000094.1:0-156717 GCA_020623665.1 Calonectria multiphialidica | reverse complement strand
GTGTGCAGTGCAAATGTTGAACGGATGTCTCTAAATGTGGGGGATTGGTACACTTGCTGACACAATAATAGAACAAAAATATCAACGTCGCAAGCAGATTGACCTTGCGAGTCAAAGAAACCAATATTGGTCGGCTTAGGTAATTCATCTCTTGCCACAGATTGTGATCTCTGAAATTCCACCTTCGGATATTCAACTACTCATGATTGTGGCGGCACGAGACAGCCGAGGGCGAACACGAGGCCAGCACCCCACGGAAGTCTGCTAAGACCACGCTGTCTTTCAATTAATCTGCAAGATGCAAAGTCCCATCATGATAGCGACATGTCATATCTTGCTAAAAATGCAGCGTGTGCACCAAGAAATGGGGAACTGGGCAAGTGTAAATCGCCATTGCATTGCGTGACAATGCAGGCGCCGATCACGTTGATTAGACTATGCGGGCGTCGATCACGCTGATTAGATTTGGGCTGCGGTATATGTGGGAATGCGGTCATAGAATCGCAACAAGGCCAGGCTTAATATGCTATAAATCAATGATATTTTATTGCTTAGCTTGTTTAACTACGGTGTGTGTGAAGAAATGCGAGATGATGCAGGCAAAGCCGAGAAACGCATCATGCATGGAAAGATCAAGCCGTTGTGGTGTGTCAGGCAACGAGGCCTAACGAAAAAGGGAAAGCGGAAGAGGAGAAGATATAAGGCAATCAAGGCAATGAGGCAGAAACTCGGGGGCAGTGTTCAGGCAAAAGGGTGAATATCTACGCTCCAAATGCGACGCAAAAACAGAATAGAGCTGTTGTGAGCCTTAATTATAATTGTAACATGGGTGCTTGTCAGGCATAGGCAGCGTTGTAGGTGCTTGCAATGTGGTTTTAATCGGATGAAGTAACCGCATTGATTGCTGAATCTGTTAATCTTTTGCCTCAGTGGCAACTGACTTTGTAATCTAGGATAAGGGCATCTTCCTAATTACAAACTAGAAATATTTTTCGTCAATCTGAAGATTCAGAATTTGCAATTCGCAAGCTGCAGGTGCAAAGTGATGCGTATTCGATATATGGTGCCAGGGAATGCATAATTGTGGTTGCCTTCTTATTGCCTTGCTCTAGGGGGAAGCACACTTGGACCTATCAACAAGAGCCTCATCCCACCCTTAGAAACACTGACTCTCCCCATTAGCGCTTCATTGCTGTATTGAGAAATGGTTTGAAAGTGGCTGTGTTCGATGGCTTTAGCGTGAGAGCTGAAATGATTCTTAAGCGGGGCCACGGCACGCTCCCCGTGAGGGTGACACGCATGCTGTGTCTTACCACTCTAGAAACCCATTCCCTTGCTCCTCAAGCAATGCACACTCCCATGCATCATCTAATTCCCACAGCGTAGCCAGCAAGCCAGGTCCGCCCCACCTTCACCGTCTCGTCACGTCCAAATATTAAAAAAAAAAAAAAATCCCCCCATCAGTGCAAGGGCCGTCATTCTACATCAGTCCTCTCCTTACACTCGCACCTTTAGAGCTACCAACTTATTACTTGTCAGTATGCTTTCAATATGATCTAGGCATCAATACACTAATACATATCACATTATTCTCTAGCGCTGCTCCACGACCATCGCCGACATGAGTCCAGTTTCCCACTTAAACCACAGACGAATCCATACCAATTCTTGGCCATCTCAGAATTCACCAAGTGGGTTTGAACGATTTGGCGAATGCGAAGGAATTGAGTCGCCATATTACACAGCACAAGCAAGTAGGCGTGAGCAAAGTGCAACAACTTGGACCCGCGTTCCTGGTGCGAACCATGGACTGGGACCAACGCCACAGTTGACTGGGGTCGCTAGCCACAACTCTACATTGGCACAGTATCTAAATCCACATAGTGAAACACCGACCTCCTTAGGACGTACTCGAAGAACAAACAAAAGACGACGAAATGATGAAGACTATTCTCAAAATACCGGCAATCAGATTGATGTCGATGATATAACCAACGGTCAGGTTGGCCGCCTTTGGGCCTGTCCATTCTACAAGCTGAACCCCTGGGTTCATTACCGTTGTTTAGAAAAGAACAAGCTCAAGAGGTTTGTCGATGTTAAGCAGCATATCCTCCGCTGGCACACTCTTCCAGGCAATGATAGCTTGGAACAGGCCGAGGCTATGGCTCTCCGTAGCATGCCTCAGCGCCGCAGTGACAGTGACGAGAAAAAGTGGTACCGGCTCTGGGACCTTTTGTTCGAGGGACACGAGCAGCCCTCATCGCCATATGTAGAGGACGGCATCGCCGAACCAATTGCTCTCCTCCGCACTCATTCCAGGGCTTTATTGCTGGCCAGTTTGCCCACTATGCTGCAGGCCATCAACATCCAAGCCAATTCTGACGATGTATTGCTCCTTCACCACGGCATCCAGCGCATTATCTTTGAAGATTTGTCGGCACCGCAGCGACGCAGGGCGCAGCATGGCAGTGTGGAATCTATGAGCTACACTGTGTTTCGCTCTAGTGCGCTGGAACAAAATGACAGCAGTGCACCCAGCGCGGCCGGGCCCCTCATTCAGTGGACTAGCGATCCGGTATCAGTCAACACAGTGCCGGGATTTTACGGCGCAGTACCAGCACCGCCACCAGCCACACTTCCTGCTGTTCTGGGCCAAGACCAAGATCAACTCACACTGGCTCCTCATGAAATGCACATACATCCGACAGCTTTTCCCTTCGGCGGTGCTTTGACGCAAGACCAATCCACTGCCTTCATGAACGAAGCCGAAGAGTTGTCCCCTTTAGCGTACTATTTCAATGATCCCGAGGACAACAAATGAGAATGGACCCGGTGACCAGGGAGCGTGCCAGGAATCCTGTGGAGGCCAAGAGAGCCGCCACACTTGATGATATCATGACAACTAAAATGATGGGAAATGGGCTGCGATATGATGTTAGGGACCTTCTAGGCGCTACTACTTATCTGCGAGGTGAAATTACAAGGTCGTACGGAACCAGGAGTTGATGGGAGATTGATATTCATTTCCTTTTCATAAAGTACACTTATGCTGCTACATCAACTTGTCAAATTGCGAGCGTTGAGCACGGACTGTGTATCACCATATCGTCGAGCAACTCGCCTGCTCATGGCTGGTTCTGATTGATGCAATGCTCCCTATGAATAATTTATACAGTCCTTCACAGCTTCAAAACAGGACGGGGCAGGCGGTAGCTCGGCCGTTCCAAGCCAAACCCCAGCCGTCTGCCTCCGCCAGTCACATCCATCGCCTTCGCCCAGACTCCTCGCGCTTGCTATCATGATGTGTTTGTATGCATTTTGGCCGTGCGAAACCGGCCTTGTCCCACCACCAAAAGTGGGCGTCCAACTCCTACTCCATGATCATGCAACCCTTCCAGCGTCTTGGAAAGTGCAATGATGAAATCTCAACTCAAGAAAAAAATGACACCCAAAGTCTATGCTGCAAGAAATTGACAAGCACCCCAAGTGAAGATGGGGGGAAATAAAAACAAAGAAAAATCAAGTCTAATCCTCAATGCACCCATTTTTATTGCTGCATTTCGCTTGCAATGCAGTCGTTGCAGGTATTCCTCAAAAGAATACCCCGTAAAGCAGAAGCCAGCTGGGAGCTGGCCCTCGATGCTATTATAAGAAGCCGCAGCGGTGAAATATACAAGGTCGACAATCGTCTTAGGTGGTCAGGTCGTCGCGGAGCGTAAAAGTCTTGTTGGTTTTTTTGGTTGGAAATTGCTGGCAATATCAAGGTCGTCGCCTCGAATTTATTTTCCCAGCACCTCCTGATCTTCGGTCATTTCGCCAATGTGTCGCAGATTCTCGGGCTTCCATGTGCCTGTAGTTGAAACAGTTAGCATTTTCCCATGGCTGGTTTCTCATCGGTTTAAATCTTATTCTCACCTTCAAAATCGTGCTTCACAAAGGCCATGGGGTCATCAGGCTCCTTTGCGCCCATCTGTCCCACGCCAGGCGAGAAGCTTGTGATGGGCAGGACGACAACGTCTCCCAGGCGCTTGCTGGTCTCCATACCAGTAAAGTTATGGAAATCAACCTTGCCCTTGCTTGTCTTCATGTCAAAGTATCGGTCATCGTTGAAGTAGTCCATGACGACATCGGTCCAGATTGCGGGGCCGCTGAGCTCGACAACGTCCTTGTCACTGAAATTCACGAATCGTCCTGACTTCTTCATGTTCAGAGCGGACTTGGTGATTCGGGAAATGATGTCGCGAAGCACGGGGTGGCCAGGCTTGCTCTGGATAGTCCACTGGCAGAACTGAATGCGACGGCTATACCATTCGGCCCAATCGGGGCGGTCAGGGTCAGCCTCAATGCCGATGACAAGACCGATGGTCTCGCGGGGGATCTGCTCGGGAATCCACTTGAAAGCGCTCTGGATCGCATAGGTGTCGACGTCAGAGTAGATACCGCCACGGGCGTATAGGATCAGGTAACGGAAGAAGTCGGCCTTGAGGACGGGCATGGGCATGGCCTGGTAAGCCTCGAGGACCTCGGGGATGGTGGCATAGAGCATGCGTAGCAGGTGGACTGCGACGTCGTCGGTGATGACCTCGTGGACAAATCCAGGGTGCTCGTCTCTCCAGGATGACACCTCATCCTTGAACTTGAAATGGGGGTCGTCGAGGCTCTGCTTCCAGGTCTGCCAGATGTAGGCGGGGAATTTGGACTCGGCGTCGTAGGGGTATGCGTAGGCGAGCTTCTCGTAGGTAGACATGCCAGACATGTCGATGCTGGGCTTTACGCGACGGGGCTTGACTTCCCACTCCTTGGGCTGCTCGGGGGGAGGTTGAGACTGGGGGTTCGCGGCGTCGGCGCCATTGTCGGTCTTGGCTGCTACTGCTGCGGCTGTTGCTGCGTCTTTGGGCGTCGAGGCGGCTGAGTGCGATCTCGACAGGAGGAAGAAGAAGGTGAGGATGAAGACGGCGGCCACGACGGCGCGGCGAGAATTGAGCATGGTGGGCAACGGGGGAGGGCGAAGTTCGGCGTGGCCGCGAGTGTGCTCTCTCCCGTAGGTAAAAGGAGTGGAAGCTCTGGCACAGGAGTAGGAAAGCCTGCGAGAGGCGGAGGGAGAAGAAGAAAGGGGGAAAAGAATGGCGGGAAAACTAGGTGCGCATAAGGAAGAGAGCGTAAGAGTGAGAAACGAGAGTAAGAACAGGGCGAAGCTGAAGAAGATAAGGCGTCCCAGGGAAAAAATACGAGTCGTGGTGGTTGTAAAGCGAAGTGTGCAGCTGCGGGAGAGGGAGCAGCGCAGCGGCGGGCGTTGACAGGGGGGTAGGATCCGCAAATGGATACGGCCTTTGCCCGTCAGTGGCACCGGCGGCGGAGTGCAGGGGATACCAGGCTGGGCACCTTGGACAAGGAGCAGCCCAACCGATAAATGGGAAAGGATGATCCCCAGACTGTGAGGCAAGGCCCAATGCAATCTCTCGTTCTGGGCGTGCAGCCGGTAGCGTCACGCAAGACGTTAGACAAGTTCGTCGAGAGCCCCGCTGAGAGCGCAGGGGGGGAAGTGGAGGAGGCGCCTGAAAATCGACAGAGAAGTGGAAAACGTGGTCGCAAGCGCTGATGGGAATTTCGCTGATAATGGTAGGGGGGGTGGAAGGGATGGGTGGAGGGGCCAGGAAGCAGAAAAGGAATAGGGATGGCGTTGAAGGGCTCACAGGTGGGTGACACAGAGGCAAGGGGAAAAAAAGATAAAAAGAGGCTGTATATTGTATATGTAGATTGGTATCGAACTCAACTTGCACGCATTACGCGCGGCCCGAAGTGCAACGTGCGAAAGCTATAGATATGATACGTGGCCAAGGTGCTGGAAGGAATAACACCCACAGCGAAATGCGGTTCATGATGGAGCAGACAGGGCTGGTGACGTGGGTAATGTCCATCCAAGGCCGACATGGATCGAGGTTGTAGGGTTCTAGGGGCCAATCCCCTCGCGAGTCAAAGTACCCCAACTCTGAAGAAACCCCTGAAACTTTGGTTTTCGGTGGGCTAGGCGGTGCCGAGAGTACGATACAGCCACTGCAAGCACCCTACCACGTACAGCATCCCCTCTGCCTCTGAGCCTCTACGCGTACGCTCTCTATATTCTTCTTGCTCTTCCGCACGGTATAGCCCACGAGCCGGATGGAGATCAAGCAAAAGACTTACGCAAGCACCTGCTCCCCCCCCTCACCCTCCCCTCCGGAACATGCGGCATAGCGCCATGAATCAGGTCAGCGCAACGAATACACTTTAGCTTGCACTGCCATACGGAATGGAGATTGTCCGCAAAACTCCAAAACACCTTCCATTGTTCGAACATCGACAAGAGAGACCCCTGCTTCCCTGGGCCCCAGTGGAGCACAGGAGAAGGAGAACGTGGGGCCGAGTTAGAAGCAAGCTAAACCGTCGAGTCTCACGGACCACCCTCGCCCCCAATGCCCCAAAGGTCCAAAAATGCTCTCAGGAACCAGGGGAAACGAAGACCTGCGATGCAGGATCTGGTGAACGCACCATAAGCAGCGCTGACGCCTAGTGCCTCGGCACCCCAATTGCCTACCCGTCGTCACTGGCAATGTCGCGATTCTGAAATCCCATTCGCCTGCCCTATGATTGGCGCAATTCTCTGGCAGAGCACCTGCAGCAAATCACGACATGACACCCATGGCACCAACTGTCAGGAATGCTAGCTCAAGCTGTGATTCGTCTAGTAAATTAATTTTTATTCTCACTTCACCTCCCACTGCCGGTTTGCCGCCCATCCCAGGCGGGATCCGAAACGGGAAAGAAAAGACACACAGACTATCGCTGGATCTAGCCGCAGCCTTTGAGTAACTAATGAGGGACATGATCCTTTCGATGCTCGAGGCAGATCGTTGCCCAAGGTGCACAGTTCAGCCAACAGGAACAGGCAAAGAGCGACAACTCTAACACCCATGCCACGACTGAACGACAAGGCCCCCCCGGGAGCGGTGATATATGCAGTGGTCCTTGCTACGAGCCAAGAAACAGGCGAGGCGGCTTCCGATTTCGAGCAAAGAAATAACATGAAAAAAATAACAGATTCAGGTCTTCCCTCAAACACCTCCATCCATGGACATGAAGCATCAATCGGTTGATTGGACCGTCCCGACTCACACCGCTGGAACGGGAGGCCGCGCAGGGGCCCCTTGTCGACTTCACTCTGCTTCTATGCCTTGAATTTGAATCTGGGTCCCCTCAGATAGATTATGAGCCCACCTGTTTCAGTAATTTTTCCGTCTGATCGGGGACCTTCCTTGGCATCAATTGCCGCAGGGCGAAAGCCGATGTGTTTCCTCCCATACCCATTCGCACTGCCATTCTGGGGGAGATTTTGTTTGTTTGGCATTACCCGGCAATATGGGCTCGTCAAGGTTCCCATTCAGGATTCAAGCAGCGTGCGGCACAGAATATTTAGATCGATAACTCTCGGCCCGGAAAGGAACAAAATAACAAGGGACGCCAGGGTCCGTTATTTCGTCATGCCAAATCTCCCATCGGGGCTAGAGAAGTTTATTCAACCACATTGAGCAAGATCCCAGAAAATTACAGAACCCACAGAGCCTAGATAAGGGAAAATGAATCAAAATGCTCAATTGGCGCTGTGTATTGCGTCTTATTGCTGGTTCGACTTTGCTCCCGGACTCTGGATGCTCAGGGCAGCAAAGGGGGGATGCATCTCCTTACTACCAGGGGTGTGCCAGGTCGCTCGCTCGGCATTGCCCGAAAGAAACAAACATGGTTAAAAAATTCTAGATCCCAATATCAGCCCATGCAATCGACATTCGCTTTGACAGCGAGAAATTCAGGAAGCACCAGCTCATTCTCGGTTGCGAATGCAGTTTTCGGTCCACAAGCGGAAGCACGAGTGGCCTGTGCTAGCTTCGAATGCCGAGCTGTGTTGGCTCCCAGCTCCAGTGACACCGGCACAAGCCCCGGTCTGGACAAGTCCAGATTGCTCGCCATGGACGTCAACAAAGCAGCCACAATCGACTCTAACTCTAAAGACGTTTAGCATGAGCCGAGACCCAGCATCCTTGCTGGGGACCGGCATACACAACTAGCCACTCGGCAGTCGAGTGACACAGGAGGCTTGGCTTTTTTCCCTGCTGGGCTGTCCGGAGCTCTGAGACTTGCATGCGTGTGGCTGGTGGTCTAGACCTTAGCGGCATGTGTAACATGGTTCCTGTTTGGCCTGTTGGCTGTTTTGCAACGAGAAAGGATTCAACCGCGACTGCTTGCCAAAACAAGGGCGGTCTAAAGCCGCCACCGGGTTACCCTATACCGAAAGTGCTCAAAACGGTTCCGAGCCGGATCGGGTGGTCGCCGATCATGGATCCTCCTCTACTCTATTTTTACTCCTCGCAGGAATGGTTTCAGCTCCGCACCGAAGATCAGGGGATTTGTTTGATCACCTCCGTAGTTTGTTGAGTAATCCGGTGGTTGATCGTGAAGGCGTCGCCGAGTTACACCTCTTTATTTTGTAATCACAAACCCACATAGTGACACACTCACACATACACACTCGCACTAACAGAGACGCCCGTACTTTGAAACTCGGCTGACATTGCCGAGTTCACATGGGAAAAAGGTGTATGATATCCCCATGCACGGTATCCCCATTTATTCCCTGGTCATCCTAGGTCTTGGCTTCGTCCCATGAAAAGCTGGGGATGAAACAAGTCTGAAGAAGAGCCTAAATATGGTACGGGGGTTTTAAAAAAAAAACCTGGACCCTTTACGAAACAAGCATGTCCACACCAGCTGTCTTTTTTATCGGACCATGACTGCCTCGGGTGAGGGGGGTGTGTCATGATGGCCCTGGCTGCGAGGCTACAGCCAAGCAAAGCTGTGACAGCATATGAGATCTGCCACCACGTTGCCGATGCATGCACGAGCTATCGCAGGACGCCACGTCTCGCACCTCGTGCCCGTCACACACGGCAGAGGCGGGAGACAAAAGATGGGCGCGCTTGTGTACGCCATTTACGTACTCCAGGCCAAGCCCCTCTCCCCAGTCTCAGACGATGATGATTTTGAGACCCCGTCCCTCCGAAACAGTTCGGGCTCGGAATCGCACCTATCCGGAACACGGGATATGATCGGTTACTGGAACGTACGGGATAGTCCTGCCTCCCCCCAAAAAAAGAAAGGGTGGCTTGCTTAAGTTCCCGGCGACCTGAGGACATTTTATACTAATCAGCATGAGATTTTTTGGGGGAGCTAAAGTAGACGGGATGGGATGACCGAGGCGTGAAGAGTGGGAGGGCGACGGGGAGAGAGTGGGAGGGGGGTCATGGGATGGCGCGCGCCCTTGGCATTATTGGTTAAATGACAAGCCGTTCAGAGTGTGGAATCATGACGCCCAACAAACGCGCGCCCTGTATATCCCGCTGGTCTGTCTGTATGTACGCCCTGCGAGCGGGTCTCCGCTTGGGGACGAGACAGCCCTGTCCTGTCTGCCAACTGCCAAGCAAGTGTCGACCGGATTTTTGCCCAGGCCACCGAAGGTTTACAGAGCTGGCGGCCCAAGCCCGTCGAAACACCGAAGGGGAAAAAGAACAACAAATCACGGCAATACATAGGGCGTAGCGCTGGGGGGCAGTAGGGCCCCTCCCCCACCTTCCCGGCGCATCGAGATCTCTTCGACTTTAACCAGAGCTAAGTTTCCGTAGGAATACGGCCCTTGTCGGGACCCCTCGTGCGAATCAAGCTTTCTGCCCATTCTTCCTGGTGCGCTAGCCCTCTGGTTCCTCCGTGGTGTCTCGTGTGTCTCTCTTTGCTGCCGCTGCTGCTCACCTTCTCCTGCCCCGTCCACCTTGTGCAACATAAGCAAGCAAGCAAGCATCAGCATGTATGTATGTACCTGAGAGGCGCGCAGGAAGGCAGGTTAGGGTTCGGGGAAGCACAGGGGTTGCATCCGGCCAATTTCCATATCGGGCGGTTTCCGCGCTGAGGACGAGGAAACCTCCAGTCAAGACACAGATACGAGGGGGGAGAGATGGATGTTGCTGAATGTATGTCTATACGCTTATGCTGGTGAGACAGATGACGGAGGAGGAGGAGGTGTGAATGGATCTCTCTCGCCCTGCCCTTTCCTGGCGGGGAGGGGGATTGTCGAGTATTTCGAATTTCGTGGAGGGGCGGCCGACGCCGTGAGAGGCGGCCATCTGTCAGCCAATTTGTCAGCCCCGGTCGTGTAGACCCAGCCAGGCGTCATTGCCAGCGCGCCGTAGGGCGAAATTCGAACTACGAGGAGCACCACCTCGCTCAGCGGTACGTAATGGGACAAGTGACGGGACGATGCGCGTGCAATGTTGGATTAGAAACCCTACTGCTCCATCTCATCCATTAGCCATTATACATACTCCCCACCCCCTGCGGCCATGGTGAGGATGGATGTATGTATCTCTGCTCGTTCGTTCGTTTACCGTGGTCAGGTTCCGGCGCGGATCAACATCGGTCGGACATTGGTGGTTCTCCGGGGTGTAGCGATTTGCATGTCTCTTGTGATTTGACTATCGGCAACTAAAATAAAAATAATCAAACTAGCAAGCGCAATTAGAGTCGCTTAGCGAGCGCAGAACGTCGGAATCCGGGGACCTGGCGGTGTTTTTTTTTTCCTTCCTTCTTCTGGGTTTACTGGAGTCGCCGGCGGTGGAGGTGGGGAACCTCGAGCTGGGGAGCGCACACCGCACACGGTTGGACAGCGGAACCTGTGTTCTGGAACCCGAGATTGAAAAATAACACAAATGAGAGGCTGCAATGCAATGTAATGCGACAGCGACAGCGATTGCGAAGCACAGGGGCTGTGGTGTCCCGTCTAAGCCAGCCAGCCAGCCACCGTACGAAGCAGCATGCGAAGCATGTGATGCGATTTCATAATCCAATAATATGAAATTGATTGACAAGACCAGATCTAGCTATAAGCAAGCCACCGTAAATAAAAAAATCAAAACAGAACGAGATTGACTTTTTTGCTTGCCCTGTGCCGGGCTCAAATTGTTGCCACACAGCCGGTACGCAATTCCGGATTACTTATCCTTTATTCCCATGCCGAGTTCGAGGCCCAGAATTATTTCTGGCGTGGAGCCGGCGTCGGGTCGTCCTAGTCCTCCGAGAAGGCCGGACGACTATGGGGAGGCGCGCCCCGCTCCCACGCGGACTTAAGGCCCAGTAAGTCCCAGGGGAGGGCGAGCTCTGTCGCTGCATTGCATCACAGACCACCACCACATGGCATCGCATCTCATTTGATCGCCGCGTCGTTTGGCATCTGCTCGAAAGGGGCAGGGAGGGAGGAATTGGGTTGCATGTGTGGGTGTGGGAGCTTACCTCTGCGGACTGTGGATGGCACAGCTTGCCTGCATTCTGCAGATGAGGAGGGCGAGAGGCCGAGAGAGAGGTTGCAGGGCTGCATTCCGCATCCCTGATGTGTCCGGGGTCGAGATTCGCAGACGTTCGCTGCACCCTTGCTTTTTTGCACTGTCCTGCCAAGTGCCAAGGTGCCATTTTACCTTGGGGCCAGTTTACTATTGCTTTTTTTGTACGGATACAATGTAAATCATGACGAGTCGAGAAGCCGCCGAACAGATTGCCTGAGACAACGGGCCATAGACCAGAGACAACGACCCATGATGCCGAGGACGACTCCTCGAGCGAGTGACATATGCGGATGGCCCGCCTCCGCACGTAACGCCCGGAGCCAAGGGCCGGTTCTCAGGTCTTAACAGCTCCATCTCCGTCATCGTGGGCCTCCGGCGCCATCGGCGATTATTAAGTCCATTCACGCGCGCGTACATGGCTTTGTGGGTGGGAGTTCCGGGGCCATGTCTGTGCCGCGGAGTTTCTAATGTGTGTAATTGATTGCTAAAAAAACGACACGCTCCGGCGCACTGGTATGGAGCAGCGGCGGCGGCGGCGGCGTTTGGAGATAGAGAGGGGACGGCGAGAATTCGCACAGCGGCTAAGTAAGCAAAAAAAGGCAAAAGATGGATGGTGCGTGAGGTGGCTTGCACCACCCACCTACAGTGGTCACACACACCCACCACAAGTCCCAAAGTCCGTTTCTGCTGCTGCAGGTTCCGTCTGAGCAGAGACCACCAGAGAGCAGATTGCTCGATTCGGCCATGCCCCGTAAGACACACGCTGCGCTGGGGCCAAGCTGGTAGGGCTCCCTGGGAGATCCGATGGGCCGGGAGGCGAGATAGGTGGGCTTGCGTGACGTGAACGAGAGGAAAAAAGAGAAATGGAAGGCAAAAAGAGACAAAAAAGACCCTGGATTACAGGACAAAAAGAACTCCACCCTTCCCACTCTTCCCACTCTTCGCCCCCAAGAGCCTAGGGGGGCAGCTTAGCCGGAGAGGAAGAGGAAAGTGCTCGAAAGTGCTGCTGGCTGCGGTGCTCGCACTGCGGCTAAGGGCCGTTGTTCGTTCGCTGGGCTGAATCGGATTACCGATGATGGGGACCTTGGCTTGGCCCTGCTACTGGCGCGCGCCGCGTCGGGGTTCGGACAGCTGAGCTAGCTTGGGCTGGCTGGGTTTTGATAACGTATGCCCAGCCTAGGTTCCAGCCGTGTCAGTCCCCACGCCCACCTGTGTACACACGCGCGCCCTCCACGGCCGAAACTTGGTTCCATGGCCTCGGAGATTTGCAAGCATGACAAAAAGCCCAGGCCCAACGCTGTGTCCGTCGGCTTGGGCGGGAGCAGGCGCTGCACCGCACCGCACACACACACACACCACACGCACAACACACACCCACTGGGGGGGGGCTTGCTACAACAAACAGTCTCGTTTCCCCGAAATCACATAATAGTCGCCGTCTCCCGCCCTCCTCCCGTTCCCTCCCCCTTCCTCCACAGCCCTATATCTTTTTTTAATCCTTTGACACCCAGCAAACACATACACCACCGATACCGGCGTTTACGCAGCGCATCCCGAGTTGAACTAGATCGAGCGTTGGGGTTTCCGGACTTGGCTTTGGCTTTTGTGACGGGGTTATCCTACCCGAGGGATTGCGACATTGGTGCCGCTGTACATCCGGAAAGACAAAATCTCACACATCACCTCACCTCGCCTTTCCAACCCGACGGCCTTTTCTTAACTTACATGCTCCCGCCCGCCCATCCATCCAATTCCCCTATCGTCGATTGATCCAGCATACCATTCCGACATTTGGGCGCTTTCCCGACTGCCTCATCTCCTCCTCGCGATAAACCGCAGCTTCATGTCGTCTTACTAATTACCCACACAACCACACAACACCCGCATCCGCACAACACACACACGCATATACTCCACACTCCGTTTGCCGACGAATCTCCAAACATGGCCACCGAGACAGACACATTATCTCTTCCTACCAGCACGGCTCCCACCGACGTCTCCGAGTCGACATGTTTGCCAAACTCGCACCCCATTTACCAGACCCCGTGCGAGGCCCGCGGAATTCCGTCGGTCCCTGCTGCCGCTGAGTGGGACACTAAGTTGACCATGCCGGACCTTCGACACCCGTCGGCCTACCAGAACTTCGGCGCCGGAGCCCCGTCTCCTTTCAACTGCGGGAGCGGGAGCGCGAGTGGGAGCGCCTCGAGCAACTCTTACAGCCCCGGCACCGGCTGTTTCAACGACGGCGGAATTCTGTACCGCGCCCAGGCGGAGATGGAGATGAAGGAGGGCCCCGGCAAGTACGTCCACCATCCATTGCACTCACTTACACACCTCATTGGGGGGAGCCAGGCGCTGACATTTTCTTTTGATTAACCGCTCAGGACTGTCGAAGAGGCCTGCCAGCGCTCTCTGAACCACTTCCCCTGCCCCGGCCTGGCATTCCCCATGCCTGCTCTCGACTTCGATTTCCGAATTGCCGTCCGGCTTAATCCGGAGCCAGCCCGCGTCGAGACCGGCTCAACCAAGGAAATCACTACCGTTGCCGCCGGAGTTTGGTCCGGGTCTTTTGGCCACGGCCGCGTCATGGTACGTTTTTATTTTACTACAATTGATATGATGGAAATTTTTTTTTTTGGGAGGTGGTGTCATGTTTCGTGGCAGACGCTATTTTACTGGTTACGGGGACTATTTTGCTGACCAAGTTGAGTTGTCGACTATAGGCTGGTGGTTATGATCTCGGACAGGCTCGTGGATTTCGACCTATGAGACTCGTCGAAGGCGCCTTTGTCGTCCAAACCAGCGATGAAGTACCTGCAGTGTAAGAGCCTCTTCCCTCCCGCTTACCCAACCTGGGCATGAATTTGCCGCCACAAAAAAACGACGTCGGCTGACCATGGAAAAAAAACACAGACTCGAGATGCGCACACGCGGCTCCCTCTCGGGCCCTGCGGACGTGCTCGATGCGCTACTCAACCCGCGCAACCCTAAGGACATTGACCCCCGCCGCTACGGATTCCGAATGTTTGCCACTATTAAGACGGCGGACAAGCGGTATGCGGAGATTGTGAACTGTGGGTTGTGGGTGGCCAGCGGTGCCTGGCGCGGCGAGCACCTTGTCATTGAGTAAGCACATTGCCCCTCCCCCTCCCACCCTCTCCCTCCGACTTTTCATTTTCCTACGAGTCGGTCAAGATGAGATAAGACGGGATGAGATGCTGACGACATAAACTTTTACAGTGCCTACCGCGTCACTTAGACAACATCGATAAAGGAGAAGCAAAAAAAAAACAAAACAACCAACAATGACAGCACATGTCTCAGTGGAGGGTGGAAGATCATTTTTTATCAGACGGAATGACGACATTTTTGAACAACCTTTTAGCATTGCATAGGATCTCGATTACTGAGTCCTCGGAGCTAGGCGCAGGATTTTGGGAAATATGGAGGGCTTCACTGTGTTTTTTTTTTGGTTTATTTGGGAATGGATGCATATGAACGGCGTACTGAAACCTGCATTCTACCTTATTTACTAGGGAGGGGGGGACACGGATGGATGGTAATTTTTTTTGTTTTTTTTAACGGTTATGAACTGGGTTACACGACGAACATATGACAGCTCCGGTCAACATCTAGCAGCAGAAATGCTGGCGTTGCAACTCCAAGGGTCCACCTCTTCCTTCTCCGCTCCTCGGCCTCGCCTTTTTGCCTGTGCCATCCTGATCCCATTTGAACAGTGCCCGGGGGGATATTTGATGAATCAAATCCCGCTTGCTTGCTTGCATTGCATGGGCTTCCCCGGTAAATGCGCCGATAGGGCGACGACGACTCGCGGCCGGCCATAAACACGATGTCCGATTAATAAGCCAGTGCTCTCTCATCAAAAGCTTAACTCATGCTGAAAATGAAACTAGAAGCCCTAGGTGGGCAAAGCTCTGACCTCGCTCACCGCAACCATGTCATGTCCGATCGATCCTCCTCGCTCTCTCTATCCCTGGTTCCACTCCCCCACGCCGCCTCCGCGCGCGGGCTCGCTCTTTCTCGCGCGCGGATATACGGCTTCGCGCCTTGGCACCAACACACAGGGAAAAAAAAAAAGGAGCGGGCATGAGGTGAGGCCATCTTAGGTGCTGACAGAGATTATGTCGTGTGGACAAACCGAGAAGTCGCCGGCGGGGTAGGGGGGAGAAAAGGGACCAAAAAAAAGAAGGGTGGATTGGATGGGAGAGGGAAGGGGTTTAGCTTAGTTAGCTGACCCGGCGCAATTATCAAACGAGATATCCCGCCGTGCGGAGGTGCACAATGTAAACGCTCCGACTGCCCTCGTAAGCCGGAGAGAGAGGGCTCGAGACTCGACGAACCTAGCGTGATATGCGTGAGCACCGCACCCGCAAGAGGGGGATGGGGAGGGTCAGGCGGGCTCGTTCGAATGGGGCTCGCTGTTTAGGCATGTCAACGACATAGAGAGAAAGAAGAAGAAGACGGGGTCATCGGGGATGCTCCCGAGGCATCCGAATGGGGCAATCTTTTGGGGGTGAGATGGGTCAAAAAGCCGAACGCCCTGGGGTTCCTCGTCCTCTCCTCGTCTCGTCTTCGTATCGTAAATGTAAACTCCGCGTCGCCTCGAAAACAAGGTGCTTTTTGGGCGAGGAATGCCTGCATGGGGTTGTATTAGTAAAAAGCAAACGCCGGCCGGTGTTAGATTGTGTGTACCCACAATATCATGACCACCACCATGATACGGTAGCCACCATGCGCAGCAGCAGATCCAAGTAGCGGGATGCGGCCTTCCCCCCTCCCATTGGGGGGAACCGTTCACTTGAGCTTAATAGACACTTCTAAGCAGCTCAGCCTTCTCACCCGGCTCGTGTCCTCGACGTCCTCGTCCTCGACGACGACGTCGTCAATGGTCGCCACCGTCCTCGTCCTCACCTCGACGGCGCAGTCGCCCTCCTGCTCGAACCAGCCGGCCACGGCCAGGGTCCTCTCGATGGCGCGCCCCGTGCCCATGAGGGTGACGACGGAGGAGGAGGAGGAGCCCTCGCCCCTCGCTCCCGGGCCGGCGGTAGCGCGCTTGATGGCCTCGATGCGCGAGTGAACCGACGCGTTCTTGGGCGCGGCGCTGGCGGCCTGCAGCGAGGCGTCGAGCTGCTTGCGGGCTCGCTTGACGACGGCCATGAAGGGCGTGCGCGAGGACACGTAGATGATGCGTGACTTGGATGAAGCCGGAGGCTGACGCCTGGTGAGGGGCCGCTTCTCGATGCTGGCGCCTTGAAGAGAGATATGGAGTTTAGCTGGCTAGTCTTTTCAGAGGGCGGTGGGATAGCATGAAGGGATGATGGCTGGTTTACCTTGGGGAATAGGCGGTAGCTTGGTCAATGTGCCAGGCACCCGGGATGAAGATGAATCGGTGGCTTGGGTCGAGGCCATCTTTGCTGGTTGTGAGACGCTGCTACCTGGAGTTGGTTGCAGGCAGATGAATTTTATACAGAAGAAAATATAGCGTGCCTAGGCGAGGCAGGAGGTTATCCAGTTCCGATTTTCGTGTGAATGCTGAGTATTTTCTCAATATTCATATATGGAAGCTGAAGTTTATGAGAATTGCGTGTGTGACGATCCCCGTCGTGGTGTTGAGGGGGGTTTTGGATGAATATCAATCCGTCGTGAGTGAGTTGAGCCTCTCAGTTGAACCGCCAACTTTTTTTCCAACCGCATTCCCAAGAAAACCTTACCCCACCAAGGCTCTCAAAAAATCCCCGTCCAGCGGATGCGGGTCCCCCTCTTCTGCGACTGGGGGTCCTGAGCGGCGCTACTGCACCGCAAGGGGGACCCCACTGCGGCTCACTTCCAAAACGTCACCCGTCCCGGCGGGAGCTTTCTGGCGATTCCTCCAGCTCCAACTCGCCCAGACGTCACTCCACCATCACCACCACGGGCCAACGACCACAGGCGCCCCGTTCGCCTTTTCTCCTTCAACCCCTCATTGCAATTCATGGCTGCCTACACCATCGGAACGGCACTCTCATCATAGGCTACCATGTCCATTGCCGTCTGGCCAGCCGTCTCGCCGGCCGAGCTCAGGCTTAAAGCCGCGGCCACCCAGGTACGAACCGACGCCGAATGAATCCTCTGCCCCCCCGGGAGCCGGCGCGCATCACGAACCACGCCGCAGACGGGCATACACAACGCAAGGCATCCAGAGCGCGCATCGTCACCATGCTAATCTTTTACTCCAAGGAACGTGAGCTCGAGTGGATCGTCCAGGAGACGCTCGACATCTGTCGCGAGCTCAAGCATGGCCTGGACGACTGCTATGCGCTCCTCGCGCCCATCGACCCCGGCAGCACCCTCGTCATGAGCACCCAGCGAAACGAGAGGGTGAAAGGCACGCTGACTCGTGTCGGAACCCGCATCGTCAAGGGCGTAAGTTGCTTCCTCGGTCCGGTACCTTTTCGATGAAATCCAACTCGTGATGCTGATTGCCCACTCTCTCATCAGTCGCTCCACCTTCAGCTGCGGACCGTTCATGCCCAGAACATATCGCTATCCCCGTCCGATGACATCCACATTCCCGCGCTCGAGTCGCTTCACACACACCTCACACAGGCCATCGATCTCCTCTCGATAACCCTTTCCAAGCCCCAAGACTCCCAGTCCCTCGCATCGACCCTTTCCATCCTGGCCGACTCCTTCGGCGACTCCATGGCGCTTCTCAAAGGCCCGCCCATCGACAAACCCGACCCCGGCTGGCAAAACTGCTCCTGCCCGTCATATCACTTCTCCCCGACACCAGGTCCCAACATGAGCATCTACATCAACGTCCAAGAAAGCTCCATCGTCATGTGGCTGCGCGCCCTGGAACCCGTTGATGCGCCCGTTCACTTCGGCACCAAGCTCGGTCTAGCCATTGGAACCGTTCGCCGCCTGGAACACGATGAGATGGACTCCGTTTTCAGGTTCAACACTCGGGGCAGTGATATCGCAGTCTCTCGGCCCCGCAGCGCCAGGCATACCCCAGAGCCCAGGCCTCCTCCCCCCATGTTCGGCAACGGCAAACCCGTCCAGGACGTCTATGTCAGAGAAAAGGTCCGAGTTGAGAGCGCAGATCCTAGCTTGATTTCGCTCTTCTCTAAACTCGGATACCTGAGCCGTGAGCTTGAACAGGCGAGGAGGAACCTGAGCGCTGTCATGGGCGTGACCTCGGATGATTGAACAGACTGGTCTGTTGCAAGTAATTGGGAATTTGGATACCCGGCGTCAGAAGGAGGGAACCTGCATATATGGGAATTAGCATCTTGGCAGAGCGTTGGCACTACATCAATCACGTCGACTGTTGTTGACACGGCATAAATTCACACAATCTGTAAGAATGTAGTTATTACAATCGTACATGCTATTCATCGCCAACGAACTTGCTTCGCTTTGTCCTTGGATTCGGTACACCCGCCTTCCCATGGCTAAAATGAGTAATGTAATTCCAAAAGGCAAAAAAATCAAATAACACAGTAACAACTGCCCCCTGGTAACAAACAAACGCGCATCCTCCACCAGCGGGGTCAGTCTGGTAATTGGCAACCCAAGTTGACTTGTCAACTTAACTATGGATCAGAAGTCCATGGCGCCGAAATTCACTTAAGCCACCGGGGACCAGGGCATGGGGATGAGGATTCGCGACTTCATGCTCTGGATCAGGGGAACCGTCTTGTGGACGGTGTCGCTCCAGCCCTCGACCTGCCAGCTCTGCTCTCGGCGAGTTCGGCGCTCCTCGAGGTTGGCAAACTGCCATAGGTGGTGGACAGTGTTGAGCTCCCCAATCTGGACGAACCAGGCGCCGACACCTTCCATAACCTCGCGGCGGGCCTTGAGGCCACGGCGCCAGTGAGTTTCCCACTCCAGAAGGTTACCGGGGTGTAGCGTATAGGAGCGCAGCTCAAAGACGCCACCGAGCTGCCGGGGTGGGGTTGTGGGCCAGAAGGAGAACTCCTGCATGAGCGAGATGTTCTTGGACTTGATCATGGTCTTGAGCTTCGCGTCGAATTCGGCGAATTCTGGGTGGTTGGAAATGTTGTGTCGGGATGCGTGGTAGCCTTCGTATTTCTGATACTCCCAGATGTGAACTGTTACCCCGCCTCCGCGTTAGCGATATGCGCCGATGATGAAACACCAAGGGAAATAAACAAACATACCGAACGTGTCACAATCGCCGACTTCTGTACGCCAGCTGCCCACAAGATGCACCTTGTTGGACTCTAGGTTGGCCATCTTCGGGTACCATTTGCCGACGAGCTCGACGTACTCGTCGACCTTGTCGTGCTTGACTTCGTGAAAGACAATGGAGTGGACGTATTTGCCACGGGCGAGGACCTGGCTGAAGCTGGCTTCGAGCTGGGCCTCAAGCTCGCGACCTTCCTTGGTGCCGTAGATGAGGTTCGTGAGAGGACCGGCCTTGCGACCGGACTCCGATTCACTTGCCTCGGCGTTCCGCCCTGCATTGGAATCCTGTGAGTCCTGTGTTGGCTGCGCCGGGAAAGCAGGGTTAGCGGTGGTTTGGGTGGAGGAAAACGCACTAGCATCCCGTTCCTTCTGTGCCTCTACCAGCTGCTCGCGAAACTCCTTCTGCCTCTTGTTGAACTTCTCGACGGTTGCCCGGGAGGGGTTGACGTCGCCCATGGAGGGGGTATGGGCCTGCCTCAGAGCACTGGTGCTGAGAGCTCGCACGCCGGAGCGCTGGGCGCCCGCGGCGGCACGAACAAACTGACGGCTCAGCATTGTGCGTTGGGGTGACGGAGATGAAGATGAAGAAGTGGTGGCAGGCCGACTAGAGGCCTGGGAACAAGGTAGGGGAGAGTGAACAAGGGCGGACGGGTTCCCGGAGTGCCGAGGTTGCGGGATCGGCAATCTGAGATGAAGGATGATGTGGTTTGGGCAGATGTGATGGCAAGAGGCAGAGGCAGAGACAGAGGCAGAGGCGAGTTGACGAAACGGGCAGCTGGTTGCGTCAGGGTGTCCGAATGGCAGATTGGCAGCTGGCACACGACGGAGTGGCAGTGGCAAGGCACAGAACGAGGGAGGGAAGCACGGCGGTTTTGAGCCTGTCCTGTGGATGGAGGAGATGGCAGCGGAGAGTTGGAATGGGTGCGAATGGGTGCTGCCGTGCGCTTGGATGGTCGAAACGAGACAAAGAGGGTGTGGATGGGCTGGAAGTGGTGTACCGTAGTGTAGTATCGGCAGTGTTGGAGGGACGGAACAGCTCCTGTTACGCTCAGGTATCTTCACCCCGCACTTTGGGATGGTTTGATGTTCTTCTGACGAGTGTCAAGGGCACACAATAGCCTGATTGTCCAGCCTCCCTTCTTAAAGCTAGGAGCTTGGCCGAGCTTCCCCATCTCGGCCATGATGTCACCTGCTATGCCGCCCATCACGTGTAAGTGTCTTAGGTTGGCGCCTGCATGAAAACGCGGGGTTCGGCAGAATGGTTTCTGCGCCGCTCCGGGCTAGCTGGCCCACCGGCTGCCCCGCACTGACCCGCTTGCATGGGCCCCCCTTGAGCTTGGCCGTTCTGGACCTCGCTGCCTTATTTTCCACCTCTCGCCGCCTCAGGCCGCAACTCTTCCTCCCGGTGCTCGGCTTCGGCAGAACCCGCTCGGAGCTTTGTTGAGTCTGTCGGAAAAAGGCTCGTCGTTCTGCAGTCTCTCAATCTCAAAGCACCTCCATCAACCCGAACCATCCCACGTCCCTCGCGATACCCTCAAATACCGTCAAAATGTCGTGGCTCGGTGTCCAACCCCT
This sequence comes from Calonectria multiphialidica, assembly GCA_020623665.1. Lineage (NCBI taxonomy): Eukaryota > Fungi > Ascomycota > Sordariomycetes > Hypocreales > Nectriaceae > Calonectria > Calonectria multiphialidica. Next base: position 135,508 of record JAHVYC010000094.1, on the reverse strand, counting down.
GAAGAAGTTCAACGCTCCTTTCCGTGCGTACCCCCAGGCCTCAATTGCGACTTTCCCCAGGTTGCCGAAGCGACGTGTCCCACTGACTGAGCTCCCCGAACAGTGAAGCCCTACTGGCCCTTCTTCGCTGCCGGTATGTGATTTTGCGCCGCTCCTCCTCCGACACCGCATCCTCGACGACAATTTCCCCATGCGCCGATTGCGGATTGATGCGTCAATGGGTCCGGACGGAGGTTAACATGGAAATATAGGTCTCGTCATCGCCTACGGTGTCAACTCGGCCCAGAACGCCCTCTCCAACTGTACGAATCCTTGAACCCCCCCTTGCGACGAAACACCCATCCGGAGCATCGCGGACTAACTGGAAAAATAGCTGCCGAGTTCAAGAACGACCCCCGCAACCCCAAGGCCCGTGCCGGTGGTCACTAAATTTTGACATGGAGGAATTTTGAGATTTCGTCGAAGCAATCGTCCATCGATCCGCTCGACCGCGAGCCCGGAATCCTGTGAGATGGAATTGTATCATAGACTCGCAAAAGGGACTTAATTGACCTGCTACGAAACCGATTCGATCCGACATGTGTTTTCCCTCTCCGTGTTTGGGATATTTTTTTGCCGAATGCAATGCTACTGCAACGTGACGACCATCGAACCACGCTCTGAATCCGAAACCTGGGCATGCGGACAAGGAGCTGGATGCACAAATTGACGATAAATCGCCTGATGGACTTGGGAAGGTGTCGTCATGGTTTCGACTCGTAAATTTGCCTGTGACGTGCTGTGGTGGAGGAAGGCGTTTGAACCAAGAAGATTCCCCGTGAGGCAAACGCCAATTGAGCCCCAAGGCATGCCGCAATTGCATTGATTCATGTGTCCATTTTTGCCCAAATCCACCAAAATATGATCATGTATCGTGTGTCCTTGTCTCCGGAGCTCTAGTTGACCTCATGTGGGGGTATCCAAGCGTCAGTTCCTCTGAGCCGTGAAATAACGGGCCCGAGATATCTCAAAATCTCATTCCTGACAAATCACCGTTATCGCTCATCCCGAAGACTCATTCGGCGACGCAAAACAACACAACGCACACACACGCAACTTGCGCGCGCGCTCCCTTCCCTTCCCTGTAAAACTCAATAGATGCGTCTTCTTTCTAGCGTCCTATTCACCGTTAGACCGCGTGCAACTAGACCTGCAGTTTCAGCATTCATCGCCACTAGAACCTTTGTTTTCAACATGTCTACGACACCGACGGTGGGGCCCAACGGCAACGGCGCAAAGCAGCAGAAGCCCAAGAACAACAACAATGGCAATAAGAAGGAGGTTAAGATTCTGATGCTACACGGTAAGTCATGCAACAAACAGCCCACAACTACGTATGCGACAGCCTTGTCGTTTCCCGTTCAACCCCTCCTCCGCTCTCAACGTCTCACTCACTAACCGAATTCTCTCTCAACAGGCTACACACAGTCCGGCCCTCTGTTCCGGGCCAAGACGCGCGCCCTCGAGAAGCTCCTGATCAAGCTCCTCGCGCCCATCTCGCTGCTGCCCGTGTGCATCTACCCCACGGCGCCCAACCGCCTCAAGGCTGAGGACATCCCCGGCTACCAGCCGCCCGAGGAGCCCCAGCCCGAGGACTACCAGCCCGACACCTGGGCCTGGTGGCGCAAGGACGATGCCACGGGCAACTACCGCCTGCTCGAGGAGGGCATGGCCACCGTCGCCGACGCCATCCGCGAGGCTGAGGGCATCGACGCCGTCTGCGGCTTCAGCCAGGGTGGCGCCATGGCCGCCCTCGTCGCCGCCGCCCTCGAGGACCGGCCGGCGCCCGAAGGCCAGGCCGGCAACTGGGTGCGGGGGTTGAGGGAGGCCAATGGCGAGAAGCCGGTCAAATTTGCCGTGTCATATTCGGGCTTTTATGCACCTGTAGACTCGCTCCAGTTTTGCTACGACCCCAAGATTAAGACTCCGACGCTGCACTACCTCGGCAGCTTGGACACCGTCGTTGAAGAGAGTCGCAGCCAGGCCCTTGTAGAACGCTGCGAAGAGCCCCTTGTGGTGACGCATCCCGGTGGGCACTACGTCCCCGTGTCCAAGGAATGGGCCATGCCGTTGGCGGGGTTCATCAAGCAGTATGCTCAGGAGGCGGAGCCCAGAGCGGAACTGTGATCTGACGGATACTATGTGCCGAGACGGCGGCTGGCACTGTGACATGCATATAGACTTGGGAATAGACACGGGAATAGATCAATGCACTCAAGCGCCAAATTGTTACATATCCTCACCCCGAGGACTATCTAACCGTTGTATGATTACACCACCCAAAAACCGTCATGAATGTGTCTAATCGTCCTTTACCGCCGTTGTACGGCCCCTCCTATTTTCCTCCTGCGGGTTGAATGCGAGCCATCATCTCCTCCTTGGTGATGAGATGATCGATCCTCTCTAGCAGACCCAACAGGCTCTTCATATTGTGGCTCCACTCGTTTAGAATATCATCGGCGTCTCGGGGCTTTGCGAAGCTGACCACTCGCGCGGGTCGGTCAATCTTGGCGTACACCGTCTTGGAGGTGACAAGCTCGCTGATGTACTTTTCGGTCTCGTCCTCGTTGAGGTCGAGGAGCTGGGTGAGACGGCCCATCTGGATGCGGGTGTAGTACTTGGCAACGACACGGACGTTGTGCTCAATCACACGCTTTCGAAGGTCCTGCCATCTCTGGTGTGCCAGGTCATCGTCAGACTGGCCAGCCTGAACATCAAACACGTCCGTGCTGCACAGGTGAGGTCCAAACTTCTTTGCAATCTCGGGCCATCGCATCAACTCGTGAACGGTGAAGAGACGGAGCAGCTCCGCATCAGCTGAAACTCCAGAATTGCGAGTGTCTCGGTGGATGCGCTGGAGGAGGTCATGTTGTTCGTTGTCGTAGGGAGCAAGGATCACAAAGTAGATGATGCGTTGCAAAACCTGGAGACCAATTAGCGAGTGGGTTGAAGAATATAGCTTGAGAACTTACGGGGTGAAGCTTGGCGGGGTCCTCCTCGACAGCCTCGGTATCTAGAACCTGTCGGTAGTGCTTGCAGACGTCCAGGTACTTGTTCTCGTGCTTGGCCAAGATGATCTGTTGCTCGTAGTATCGAAGCTTGAGGTCGGTTGTGTCGTCCTCCTTCTCCTCAGGCACCTCCTCGCCACGGGCCTTCTTCTTCTCGCGCTCCTTCTTCTCCTTCTCTAGCTGCTCAGCAGTCTTCTTTGGTTTCCGTGCCAGGTATCGTGTGCTGATCTTGCGACCCAGAATTCCAGCCTGGGTCCAGTCCCCGCTCTTAATGCAAAGGGCGACCTGAGCAAGGATGAACTCCGTCTTCTCTCGCCTCTCCATAGAACCAAATGTCTCGACCTGGAGCTCGCAGAGGATCTCGGTGGCGGCCTTGACATCGCCCTGCTCCATCTTGATGTCGGAAAGAATCTTGGTGACGCGGGCGCGCTCGACTTCGACAAAGATCTTGCCCTCCGTTACCGTCCTTAGGGTCTCAATCACTGAAAGCTTGGTCTTGAGGTCGGGGGTCTCGTCGAGGAAGCCCATGACGGTCTGGACCATCTTGGTGATGGCTTGCTTGAGCTGGCTGTGCTTCTTGGACAGGACCAGGGTCTGGTCGTTCATCAAGCTCCAGTCGCCCGTCTTTTTGCATAGTGTAACGATTGCGATGAGTACTCGGGATGTGGAAGCAAGGTCGGAGGCCTGTTATTGGGTTAGAGACGCCGTGCGGAGCTATAGCTTGGGAGCTTACTTGTCGAGTCTGCTTCTCGAGAGCACCGAGCTTCTCAATGGCACCCTGGAGGTTGCCGGACTAAAACCGAAGTCAGAAACTGTGCACAGCGTGCAATCCGGACAGAGGGGAGCATACCGCAGCCAGCTTCTCAGCTTCGGGAAGCTGCTGGTCGACCTCCTTCGAGAAGTCCTTCTCGGGCTTCAGCGTTGTCTCCGACATGGTTGAGCTGGCGAGGTCGTGGTATTATAGATCAGGTAGTGGTTTGTCGATGAAGAAGGGTCGTAAAACGTGGAAGAAATGTCGTGAAACGGGTTGATGGAGGTTGGTTGCGATGGACGTCGAGGGCGTCGTGGGGCAGTTTGAAGTGACGGACCTGGATTAGTGACGAGGCTCACGCAACAGGCTCCTGCCTGCCCAGTGTCCACACAGACCGCCAAGGCTCAAGCTGGAATAAAGCTGAGCCGAGCTCCGGCCGTGGGACCTCACCCGCCCCATGCCGATGTGCACGTGACATGACTTACAACACCTCGTAAACTGGAAGTATCTTGTTCCCAAAAGAGCCGATTCGATCACTGATAAATACCTCATCGGCCGATCTGGGTGTTAGAACGCCATCTGCTAGGTATAATTAAACTATAATCCCCATCGACCCTAGGAATCACCCCCCCAAGCCGAATCGCAGGGTCTAGACCCTGCATCCCCAGACTAGATATGACCCTTTGTCTTCCTTATTGAAATCACCTAATTCTATGGCGGCTACAACGTAAAGCTAGAGTTTTTTCGTATTTGTCGTTTACGTCATTATCCCTGAAAATAGGACGTGCTCTAGATGTCACGTTAGCAGGACACTAAGCGGAACTCTGTTTCTGTCTAGTCAACGGCTTGTGCTCTGAGCGAGCCCGGCCCTTGACTATTAATCTGTGCATTGACAACTCGCTTTTTTTAGGATTAGAAAACTTCGGTTCTTCCGATGACCTGCCCTTCTAATTTTTTTTTAAAAACAAACGCTCACCGCCAAGCATCGTCTTGCAGGCAAATTATTTTGGTTCCGCTTTCAAACAACTTCATCCTCGCATAATTTCCCAATTTCCCACATTCTTGCAAGGGTACAAATTAAATGCTCTCCAATCCAACCGCTACGAATACTGAATATCCATAATGGCAAGTGATACCGGCCATCCGATTGGTAAGGAACACGATTGAAATCCAGACCGACAAAAAGCTCATCCTATTCCAGACCGCCCGAATGCAAGTTCCATAATGAACAGTTCGATTACAGCCCTTCCTAATGAACTTATTTATTTAATATCCGATTATCTTGACCAAACCGATCTGAAGCAACTGATTTTCACTTGTCGGAGGCTTGGGGGACTGCTATCGCCCATTCTACTGCAGGAGGACATCCGTGACAGAACTTACAACAGTTTGGCATGGGCCTGTCTATTTGGGGATGTCGCGCTGGCAAAGAGGGTGTTTGCTAACGGGGCTTCTCCAAATGCTGCTTTTTGCCGGGAAAAAGCGATGTGGTTGGTGAATAATCCTGTCTTCTCTTGGAATGGCTCAAGTATATCTTGTGCTCGAGGCGAGGGGTTTGATTATCCGGTCTACCCGAACAAGAAAATCAGTGAAGAGCTTTTGCCGCAGAAATATAGCTCATGTACCGCGCTCTCATTGGCAACAAAACGAAACCATGTTGAAATTATCCGGCTTCTACTGGAACTCGGGGCGGACACTATCGAAAGACGATGGCGCTTAGTGGGCACTTCGCCAGAATCGCTCGAGGGGCTGGAATGCTTACACCCAACGGCTCTCAGCCACGTCTGCTCCGTTTCTGCGGCGGAAACTCTACTGAGCTCAGGCGCTGCTCATTATATCAACAATGTTGAAAGTACAGGTTCCACTCCGCTCGAAATGGTCCTGGATCGGTGCAGGGCAGCCGAAAAGAACCATGAACCTGCCATGAAGGAAAGTGAGTTGTATGACGTGGTGCAGCTATTTTTCAAACACGGAGCCCGAGTTAGGGTCATGTCAGAGTTGACTCAGTTTCCACGTATTGGTACCCTGAGCCGCGCAATTGCAACGGAGTGCCTGACTGTCGTCACTCTTGTGGCAACCCGAGAAATGTCGAATCCGGCTGCTCACCGCAGAGAATGGCACGAAGCACTGCGAGGGGTTCTGAGTAAATCATATTCGCTTTATCGTGATTGGCCTGAGGGATTTGAGAATGGGCTTCTTGAAGCGCTCCTGGAAGCTGGGGTTTCGCCCAACGAGCACGTTTCACTACGGCCTGCCGGATCTCTACTCTTCCACGCCATCAAACTTGGAAATTACCGGGTGGCCCATACACTTATCGACCGGGGGGCTGACCTTGATTTTGCCATTGAAGGCTGGCCTGCTGATTTCTCGCCATTATCAAAACTTGTTCACCTTGGTCAAACTGAAGGTGATGTGCAATCACAGGACGCTGGGATGTCTGCAACGACTCTTGTGAAACGTTTTATCCGCGCTGGGGCCGATGTCAACGCCCCTTCGTTCGGCCCAAAGGGGATAACTCCGTTGATGCTTGCAACGAGTGATTTGGTTGATGCTGATGTCTTTGCAGAGCTTCTGCAACAAGGAGCTTCGTATGACTTTGTTAGTGACTGGTTGTCTGGGACCCCTGTTTCGGTTCTGCAATCCTTGCTGTGTGGATTCCCGAGGGCCAGCTTTAGAGACCCTTCGCAGTCTTTCCAACGGTACATGTACGGAAGCATGCGTGTTAACCCCATGTTTGTTAGCACTCGCCCTGAATTCCTATCCCGCATTGAGAAAAACCGTTGGGCCAAGTTCTCTGCCCTTATCCACCAGACGCTACAGCCCCACCATTTCCGCACGCCTGATGGCCAGCATGTTTTGAACTGGGCGGTTGAAACTCTGCATGGGTTTGACCTTGAATGGGCCGTACAAATGCTCGCTCCACATTATGCAAGCACCAAGTTGCCATCTGACACGGAGCCTCCCCTGTTCTCGCTTTTCGGAGCCCAGCGGCGCACAGCCCACCTCAAGATTAGTACACTTGATATGACGTACAATCTTGTAAGTGATTTGATCGATGCTGGGTTTGAAGCAGATGAAATTGTTGATGGCGAAACGATCCTCCATCGCGTTTGCCAGCTGAATCTGACTTTTCCGAGTGAGCAGGAGTGGCATCTACAGAGGCAACAGTGCGACGGCCAGCTCGATATGGGGGGCTCTTTTCTTGAAAGAGTTCACCAGGCGGCTTCTCACTTGAAGCAGCCCAAGATACATTCTTGTGAGCTGAAATATAGTGACCTGAGCGATATGGCATACATGAGAGCGCGCTCACGGAACTTGGGGGGGATGTGCATGCTGCTTCTCAGGAACGGAGCCAATCCGTACGAAAAGGATAGATTCGGTAAGACGGCGTACGATTATGCGATGGATAACGGGATCCTCGATTGCATTCCGACTGATTGGTCCTGATGTGGATATGTGGTATTGGAGGCTGACTGAAATCATTTAAAAAATAATTACAATAACGTTGGGCATAGGTTTTGGTCCACTCTGGCGCCAGGCGAATTTACGAATCGGGGATATAGAAAGGGAGGTACAGTTATAGATTTGGTCTGGGGATTTTATACATAGGTTTAGACAATTAATAATTCTACATCTGCTTTAGTGTTTTCAGCTTCTACCATCGCTTCCGCTGTCTATTTGTCTATTGGTGACTGCGGCGGAGTTGCAATCTTATCTTCATTTGTGAAGTGTATTTCTGTCCAAAGAAAATTTATATGGGTTGAAGCTTTATCGTTGGTTCTAAAACCCTTTGGAAATTTTCGAGACTTCACTTGGCTCTCTGATGGGTGGAGTGGGGGGATGACCCATAACCTTGGGAAGTCAATATTGGTACATCTAATGGCTCATGAAGGTTCTTCTACCAGCTTGGTACGATGATGGAAAATATAAATATAAAGAGAAAAATCAAAACTCCTCGCCATGTATTTCAACCTTCATATGCCATGCTCGGTCAGCTTCTTGAATGCGTCCACGACTGCAAACAGCACGATGGCCATCTTTCAGGGGAAAATTATGCCCCCCAAGACAATCTCAACATTTATATCGAAATGGAGATATAATAAATTAAAGGACAAAGACTGTGCGCTCGCACAGTAGTCTTCTGACTTGGTAATTGCTATCGCAAATCATCTGCCCATGCACAGCTGTGTTATCGAGCTCCTCCTCTCAAAAAGCAAAGAATACAACTGCGCCTCAACCCACACCCCGCAACCTGTCATCTGGGTATAATAACTTGTTGCCTCATTAATTATAATAATAAATAAGGTATAAAAATAAAGTAATATAAATAAAAAAGACCTAACCCCATATGTATTATATAACTTTATTATTAGAGGTTTCGGCTAGTATTTATGCTTTGTTTTTGTGGTGTTGCCAGACTTTTTCCATGCTGTAGTTTCTTTACTTTTTGTGATTCACCAGAATAATCAGAGAGATAAAGAGAGATGGGCAGAAAAGAATTATGGCTGTGATGCCTGCTTAGATCCTAACATCCCGCTTGTACTAATCGAAGCATAGAAGCTAGATCATCTGCCTTCATCAATTCAACGATGACGGTATGAGGCCCACACCTTGTCCAAGAATCTCCGTATCTAGCGCAAGATGCCTGGATGCCCAGGGCATGTCTTTACAGTCAATATTGAGAGATTTCGTCTCAATGTCGCCTGATTTGAGCTCCAACTTAGAAAGCTCTTTTGATGGCGGAAAGCGACCAGACTGGTGACTTTATGTTCGCGACGATGGCAAAGATGGTACGGTAGTACCGCGGCCACCAACGGACATGGCGGCACCCGGACGTGGAGTTCTCTCGCCAATGTACTCATCGTTCACTCTCGCCCCTTTGCCTTTTGGGGTCTCGGTCATCATTTAGGGCGTGTTATTTTAGGGGAGGGTGCCCGGCCATGCGACGACGCACTGGTCAAGCGATGACATTGCGCCTGAGTGTTTGAGTGCATACATCGATTGGGCTCATCGAGATTCCATCCTGTCAGCTTGAGTTGCCATGGAGTTTTAAATACTTCAAACGTATCGTGACAATCAGGCTGACGATGCGATGCGTAGCGATGTCCCTGCGTGGGTGTTGGTGTTATGAGGCTGGCTCACTCTTATTTTTCCTCTGTAATCGGTCTGCCTTGTGGTCCGACTTGGACAGCTGCCAGACCAACCCATTAGCTCCCGAGTGCTTGAATTCAATGAGACATTTTAGTTCATTCTTTTCGTATCCAACATTACACTGGATACGATAAACATCAGGGCAGAGTAAGAAAAGCAGGTTGCTGGCTGTACAATCATTTGACTAGTTCGATGGCCTATCTCCACTACGGCGGTCGAATTACCACTCCCCAACAGATGCCAAACATGTTCGTCAAGTTTCCAATTACTAAGTTACACTCCAAAATGAACGTAGGGAGCCCAGTTGGCTTCAATCGGTTTATCCTCCTCCACTTGGACAACATTTCTAACAAAACCACCCTGCTCATTCCCACGTACCCGAAACAACCACCGATCTCTGAGGGTCCTCGTGGCAGTATGAATCCCTAGACACACTGATTCGTCAGTAAGTTTGCCATCTCTCATAACTTCATATATTCCCTTGGCCATGTGAACACATTGCTCGTCGTTGACCTCCCACAGGGTGCCTATAACGTGACGAAATCCCGCAATCTGGCATGCTCCAATAAGATGAATGCTCTCATCAGTAAGCCTTTCGTCTTTGATGCTCCCCGTTCCGCAGGCCGATAAGTATGCTAGAAATGGCGAGTGTTGGTGGTTTATCTCTAAAAGATCAGCCACTATAAATGGATCTTGCTCTCCATCCTCTAGCAATAGTTGGCTCCTTAATGGATCTTCTGTGTTTGTATGTCCGTGACCAGCAAAGTGAAATATTGTGCAGTTTTCCAGCTTTGACATGACGTCCCGCTTGCACCTCTCAGGCTCTATGGGAAAAATATTCATCTCTTTACAAAGTTTCCGTACTTCATCAACTTCTTGTGATGCAAAGGGGAGATGGTTAGATCCAGTGTACTCCATACCTACTAAGACAGCAGTTGCATCCTCGCTTGACGATATATTAGTTTGCCCTTCACGAGCAAGTAAGATGCTCTTGATAGAAGTATTGTAAGATGATATGACCCTATCCAAAGTAGTTTCGGATGAGCCTCTGGTATGATATCCAGCCGCATGAAGAGGAAAATGGCTAAGAAGTCCCGTGGGAATCCACCAAACCCGTGGCCATTTATTATTTATTGGCTTTTCGGTAAATCCAAGCTTATTCAAGATCGGATTAACAATATCATCCCACATCCACTCTAAAATCTCTGGGCCCGCATGATTTATCCGAGCTTTAGAGGTCTTCTTTGTTATTGTTTCCATGTCTAGCCTTTTCAATTTCAAAGACTGGATTTGGTCCTTTTCGACTAGAATTGCGTCGCTGCCAATTTCGCTGATATTGACAACTACAATTGGTCCATGTTCCGCAGCTTCTTGCATTTTGGAAGCTCCTGGGGCCTTAAGAAAATCATTAAAGCCGGGCAATGTTCGGATGTGTAGGAGAACCTTTTCGAAATCCTTATCCAAGTATTCATCTGAGGCCACTTCGTGTCCTTCCAAGGGCATTCTTAGTTGAGCTTGCTCCAACTTTTCCTTAATAGACTTAAACTGTTCCGCTACCTTTGGGTGTGCATCGCGAAGTTTATTGATATCAGCACGCAGATCCTGAATAGATGTAGCCAGCACACCTCGGCCTTGCTCCAGCAATGTCGCTGCCACAGTCGGTCCTTTTCCTGCGCATAACGCTGCAGAGGCAGCATTGGAAGTTATGCCGCGAATTTGCGCAAGCCAATGCAACTTATCAAAGTTGTTCAAGGATTTCAACATAATTTGTGGAACCAGCCTAATAGTAACATTTGCGACTTCTAGTGCATCATGCCACCTTGATCTGAGGCCAAGATACTTGATCAATTCCTTGCTTGCTGAAAGCTGGATCTCTGTAGCCGCGATCGGGTGATCCAGGACCCCTCGGAAGCAAAGTATTGCTTCATCCAGGCTTTTTTCGTCTTTGGTATGTATATACCTTTTCCCCAGTGCATCACCTAAGTTAGCTAGAAAGCCTGCCGAATTTCTGAATTTGGAGTTTCTAAACTCGACGGCTTGACGGCAATAACCTATCGCTGCTTCAAGTTCGTCCAAGTTGTTCGTTCTTTCATACCTGTGGGTTAATATGATACCCATGTTGTTAAGAAAACCAATGTCTTCGTAGATACTCATTGATGAGTTTTCCAAGACTTTCTTTCCAGTTTCATATGCTTTTTCATAATCGGGTTCATGTCCGTATATTCTATACCGGGTGAATATCCACATTCCAAGGTTGGACCGATTTCCCCGGATTTGTTTTTCATCCCCATCTGTACACTTTGTCGAGTCTTCAGCAACTTCAATTGCTTTGTCCAGGTCACCCTTTTTATTCGTTCTTGCATATCGACTAAATAGATTTATTGCAAGATTTGCTAAATAGACACACTGGAGCTGACTGTTTGGAGTGGTTTCCTTGGTAATCTGGTAACCGATGCGAATTGCTTCATCCAAATCGGATTGTCTGCCTATCCTTTGGTACTTGGTTTGAAGCCATTTTGCATGATTATTCAATAGGTCGTTTCGGGCCATGTGACTTTGAGGCGTGACCTTGATACCTTCTTCAGATAGGCGAATGCATTCGTTTAGATCATCTAAATTCGCCGTGTACGAGTACCGGGAATGAAGATAGAGTGCCATATTGCTCAAGTATAAATGCTTATCGCTATAGTCAAGTGGCATCCCTGCCAAAGCATCTTTCTGGACTTTAATGGCTTCTTCTAGATCACATAACTCTCCAAGTCTCGTGAATCTAGTCGAGAGACTAGATGCTAACTCACCACGGTAAGTTATTATGTTTCGAGACTTTTCTAGAGTAGTGGTAACTGTTAATCGCCCAAATCGAATTGATTCATTCAAGTCTTCTGAGTCTCCTGTGGCCAGGTATCGTTTGCTCATAAATCTTGATAAGTTGTTCCACAACATCGGTTTAATTGGATGGTCCGTTGAAGCCGCTCTCAGGCCTTCCAGGGAGATTTCTATGGCGTTGGTAAGAACAGATAGCTCCATTGTATTGGAATATTTGTATCCCAGCAGAAAACCAAAGTTATAAAGAGCTTGGGCTCGAAATGGCGACGATGCAGGAATTTGTTCCAGGGCCAATGTAGCAACTTGTATGGCGTCTTGGAGGTCAGCTTCAGCTCTGAATCTGACATATTTTTGGCCCATTTGCCAACCAAGCTCCATCAGCTGGACCGGTCGGTTTTCATCGTCCATTGGGGTGGCTTCGACGGCTTTTCGAAAAAAGCGAATGGATTCTTCAGCATCAGTCAGACTCTCCGTCTGAACAAAGCGTTTGTTAAGCAAATCCCCAAGGTTCATGAAACAGAGCGCCTTGTGTTCATGTTCCCCAATACCACCAGCTGCTTCCCGGGCCAAAGTGATTCCTTCCTCAAGTTTGTTTATATTCCCAGTATTTGAATATTGGTATCCCAGCCAGACTCCTATATGGCTTTGGTACCTTGGTTTGTCAACGTGTGATTCCGGTAGAATGTAGACAGCCTCTTGACCCAGCTGGATGGATTCTTCAATGTCCGACAACCGACCAAACTTTTGAAACATCTCAACCATTAGCTTCCCGCACCGCCATAATCTTTTGGATCGATCCTCTACATTATCTGTGTCCCTGATTGACTTCTTTGCAGCTTTGATTGACTCCAACCTATCAGAAAGGGTGCCCCGATTGATATATCTGGCATCAAGCATTTTGCATAATTTGTATTGTTGATCAGCCCAAACCGGTCCACTCTGGTCGCAAATTCTCAATGCCCGCTTGAGTGCTCTGATTCCCTCCTCGAGGTATGAAGATGACAGTTTCTTGCCACGCAACTCCAATGATGAAAGTCGGTCGTTTATCGGGTTATCCTCCCCTCTTTGCTCGTTAGTTCGTGCTGTTGTGTAATGCGGATTGACACCCGTTGTAAGAATTCCTTCGCTGCATGGTCTCTTCTCAAGTTCCAAGTATTTACTCCAAAGCCTATCACTGAGACCTTCAAATGCTTCTACTTTCTCTTGATCACTTAGAGTCATCAATTGAGAAATATGTCGCCCGATCTGTATAGACTTATCAAGATCCTGGATATTTTCCTGGTTTATTTTATAACGGTTATAGTGAAATATACCAATATAATTTGAAAACATTTGGTGATCTGGATCAGTATCATAAATCGACAAGATGGCTTCCTGTAAATACCCCAGGCCTTCATCGAGGATATTTAACGAATTGACTCTCAAGGCTTTGTCCTTGAGCCTGAACGCCAGGTTGACCAAGTGCCACCCCATTCGATGATCTTCTTTTGGTGCTAAATTGACAACATCTCGGTGAGATTCGATGACTTTGTCGAGATCAATCATTGATCCTGTATCCGAGTACTTGTGTTCATGCATGGATTTCAGGTTCCAAATAAGATCAAAATGTATCTTATCGTCTGGTCTTATCGAATCAACGGTATCTCGAGTGATTCGTATTGCAGTTTCCAAATCTTCGATTCTTTTGGTATGTGCATATTTGGCTATGAGCATCACTCCAAGATTATATATGCAAACGTTCCGGAGCGGGTCGGGGGCTGGGGTCGCTTGAGCTGCGTCTTCGACAAACTTAATGGCCTGTTCAAGATCCACGATGTTGTCCATGAGGGAATATCTTTGATGAAGCCGAGAGCCAAGAGTCAATAGTTGCAGTCCTCTCCCAACGTCGTCAAGAGACATACAATCGACAGACTTTGTTAGATTTGCGATGTCAACATCAATGTCATTTTTGACTATGGCGTTTGAATATACGCCCTCAGTGACTGAGCTTGCTTGGCAATGTGAACGAACAGAATCGTTGGATTCAAGTTTGTGTTGGGCTTGTTGAGGCCCAACCGCGATTATGCTCGGCGAGTGGACGACTTGATGGAGTTTGCTCATGGTGATATAATGAATGAAGACTGATAATTTGGAGAAAAAGAGCTTGTAGCTATTAGTGCCGTTAATCGTTGAGTTGGAGTTGTACCTCTCGGGAATTATTGGAGATTTATCAACAAGAATCAGAAGCGGGGTGATTGAATAAGGCTGGGAGTGTGGCAATTTTCGCCCATGTTCACGTGCAGGCTTGCCTGCCACAAATGTTATGACACGTAACACACTAGGGATGCATAATTCTGAACAGGGTCATAATAATAAGGCTACCTAGTGGAATTCACGCTGTTCAAATATCGCAAAAAAGAAAAGAGAGAAAAAAAAGAAAGAAGGAAAGAAATGAAAACAGGAGAAACAAACTACGAGTATGCGTCACTTTCACAGGTGGTCTCAATAGCCTCAATCGATGTCTATAGCATAGATCAGATGCTCGGACTAGCCAACATCGCTATTAAAGTGATAGATAGATAGTTAAGGTTGCAATTAGCCCCGAAATAGAAACACCATACTAATCAGCACACATACCTGAGACCCCAAGGCTGGCGGCTGCTTCCAGCAGCCTCTGGCAGCTAGCTATCAACAACCACTATAAGACTTAGATGGAACCCTTCCATAGTTACAGAAATCAAGAGCTTCTATGCATGCAGAACCATAAGCATCTGTTGATAGTATGTCTTATCTATACCATCTTTGAATTTATACAGCCATTTAAATTAAATATATACTGACCTCCTCTGCTTCTCGAGCGTGATCCCACGCATTTATTGGGTAGTAAGATGTGAAACCAACCCGTCTATAAACAAGAGAACTCTCCTGGACTTCTTTCCGTTGTCGAACGAGTTCTCTGGCCTCTACTTTAACTAGTACTAAGGCGCAGTGGTCATCAAATGATTTCCGAGTTGTGGTTTTAGTGCAGAAGTGAAGACACCATAATTCCTTATCTTTCAGCTGATTCATGCGACTTATATCGTCCGGTTGGGTAAAAGGCTCCCGGTGGTTTGCCTTTTCCAAAAACCAATCTGAGCGGCTTACGCCCCGCACAAGTCCTACCTTCATTATCTTGCCTGTAAGCTTTAAATGCCCAGAGGTAACTGCGCCAAATGGATTGATACCTGCGCTGTCACACACTGTTTGTGTGAAGTCGATTTTCACAAAACAAGTCATGTTTTCGAAACTTTCGTTTCCCCAACTCACAGGCCGATTCACACTAGCCCAACTCCAACTTGGAGCGAGATATTCCGCCTCATCGTTCAAATCCAGACCGCCTTCCATTCTATTCTTATCCACGTACCACCTTAGGTGATGGTTCAAGTTCTTTTCCCACATTCCAGCCAGATATGACCCGGTTTTATCATTAAACCATCTTGAGGCGACACTGCCCAAAGCAAGAAGCCGATTAGATTTGTTGTCCACCTTCGTCTGGGAATACTGAACGATCAAGTCGCGCCAACGCTCATGATGGTTGTAGAACTCGTCGTCTGGCCCATCATAATCAATTCCAAGAGCCAGCTCGGACTCTTTGCCGGGTGTTTTACCGGTCTGACCAGTAACGTACTCATGGCCAGTTTTGACAATGCGTCGAGCAGCAAGTGATGTGTCTTCGTACATAAAAAGAGCACCACATTCGCAGTTTATTCCATTCAAACAATCGAATATCACCTCGTCCTTGGTAAAATGCAGCATTCTGGTAGTCAGAACTCGCTCACTAAAACCCCAAGCTTCATTCATAAGTGGATAGTTAACATCGTTCTCCATTGAGAACGACTCCTTCAGGTAAACGATCTTGTCTGTAAGCCATCGGAATCTAGAATGGGATACCAGTTGTCGTGCGAAAACTTGATAAGGTTTCCCATCTGGAAATGTGCCTGAAATTGTGGCGAATTGAGGTCTTTGCCGAAGACAGCCTTGGTCATCGTCGACCGCCCCTGTTGCAGCAAGAACTAATTCTGCGTTGCAGTATATTGATGCATTTTTTTCTGATTCGATCTCCCAATCAGTGTCATGTTCCACTTCGATGCAGAGTGCATCAATCCATATATACTTGAAACCTAATTTCCTGCAAATGGTGATTGCATCCTGAATAGAATTAGGCAGTCCATCGTAAGAAATATTGCCTAATTGCTGTGACAATGGATAATTCTTATCACCCCAACAATGGGATAGTACAATATATGGCTCTTGGAACTCGGGTTCAGTTTCCACAAGGTTGATTTCCACATTTGACTCTGGTCCAACGTCGACGAGGCGTTCTGGGAATACATCATTCGATGTCATTTGGCGTGCTTTTGTACAGACAATATGCTTATCCTGACAGTCCCGAATCCATTTCTTAATTGTATCAAAACAACTTTCAGAAGTGGAATCTGGTGCAATATGCCCTGCTAGTCCACCCATGATTAGGTTCTCGGGGAGATGCGGATCCTCGTAATCCATAAGACACCCTACAGTTGGCCACGGGGAAGGAAATCCTGACCAATTTTAATAACGTCAGCGATATGCGCGTATTTTCTCCAGATAGGAACTGTACTTGGAAGTGAATAAATTTCATAAAGGCCGTGCTCAACATCTGAGTTCAAATCTCTAAATTCCCAGGGAAGGCCAAAATCCATGTCATTCTCTTCAGGTTCGGATTCCCGCATAATTTCAATGCGAAGGACATGCTTATCGCGCAAGATGACTTTCAGAAACATTCTTAGGTCATCAAAATTCAACTTGGGATTGGCAACCATAGTAAGAGCCTCTTTCAACATAAAACAAGTTGCGCACCCTGACGCTGCGGCTTTTGACATATCGACAAGGCTTATTTCAACCTGCCATGAATTCGACTTTGGTAGAGAGGGGTCACAGGCAGTCGCATCCTTCTGATTCTTTCCGCTAATAAGCCTAGCCTCTCTAGTGGCACTTTGCGAGTCGGCCTGCCGCGGATGCATTACGGCTCGAGTGGTGGCTGGGAATGAGAAGACGGAAATCGAGTTAGAGTGAATATTAAGACACGAAAAGCAAAACTTTGGATCTTTCTTTATTTCAGAATCAGTCTTTCCAAGTGGAAAAGGTGGAGACTTCAGGTTCAATAGCGACATGGCTGTTTCATACGGCCTATGTAAATGCTATATTTCAGTGGGAGAAGCACATGCGTAAGTCTGGCTGTGAATTGAGAAAAGATTTACCAATGTCGAAATCAGGTCACAAAGGTAATTAATGTAGAGAGCCGTGTCTCAGGTCGATACCCCGCACGTTATATGATGTCACACGGATGGATGGAAGGGTGCGTGATAGGCCGTGGGTGGTCCCCCAAAAGTATTATTAAAATAGGTTGGCCAGCCGAGCCACATGCCTGGTCAACAAGAAGGTAGGAGTAAGGTCACGCAACAAACCACTCTCAGGTTGGCTTTCCAATCAAAAATTGGTTCAATGGTGTGATGAGTCTGTCATGGGAGAGCTGTATCGCAAATCATTTACACTATCACCTGGATGATAACTACAGTAGCATATTGTAGGCTTATCCATTGGGCAAACCATGTAGTTGTGGCTATTGCCACTTGATATCACGATATGTTATTTAAATGGACAAACATTACGAATTTTCCATATGCCTTCTTGAGCTCATCAGTAATCGTACCACCACGAGTAATATTTCTGGAAGGTAGCACAGCTTTTATGAGCACTGTATTCCTGAGGCCACATTGGTCCCGCACATACCCCGTTTCAGCTCCATTCATCCTCTGAATTTGTCTCCAATCATATCATGCCACGCCAAAGTGAACATAAAAGCGGCTTGTAGCGGCTGTGAGCTGCAGCTAGCCAATGTGGCCCACAGAGGCAACCTCTAGTCCAATTAACTACAGGGCTTGCACACTTTTGCGATGTGAAATCATTTGCCTCTTTGGGTACAGAATCAATAGCCTTTGTACTTGTTAAATCACAAAGTCTTCAGGTAGACTGCGACGATGTTGTCAAGATCAAGTCTATGTTGCAGGAAAACAAATCGGAATCATCACGTGTGCCTTTATATATTTAATAACTCACCCCTGGATTGAGCGCGAGTCGCCATTTGTGTTGGGTTGAATAGGGCATCTTAATGATTAAGCCACAACAACTTCGAGCGAAATAGAGATAAATTAAATACGGAGATGATGGAAGAACCCGTTTAGATCGCCGAATGGGCAATAAAAATCACGTTTTTTTTTCACGCTGTTTTCTTGATTGCGCGTCGCTACCCAGGGTTGCGAGGCAACGGTGGCAACTCACCTAAGGTATCAACTTTAACGAGGGAGCAGGAAACGCATTTTTCCTCTAGTATGATGGGACTAATTGGAATGAAGAAGGTCCTGATTATAGGATTGTTCTAAATCCCTCTTCTCTTTGCTTTTTTTGTCTTCCTCGCGGTGCCCTTTTCCGGGGGTAGTGGTGGATACCCTGACCGAAAATGAGGGAGCTTTTGGATGCTCAAGTTCCACCATGTAACTAGAGGGCTAAGAACCAACAGTCACAGCGTAGTGTGCAAAAATGGATATGTTTTACGATGAGATGTTCGAGTTTCTTGGTGATGATGGCACTGAGAGACCCAGACGTTGAACCAACCTCGAACTATCTCTGCGCGGTCCTCATTTCCCGGAAGGCTTTGAGGCCTTCAAAGCCGTGTTCGATGCTCTCCAAGCCTTTGCAAGGAAAGTAAGCTATGTCTTAATTTACAGAAATCCCACCAAGTATGTCGATGGCTGGGCTCGTCGCTAGGAGATAGCCTGCGCATGCGATGGCCTGGGTTCCTGGTGCGATGAGGATGACAAATGGGAAAAAACATGGGGCAACCAGCCTTGCCAATACAAGCTCAAATTGATGCAAAAGAAGCGACAAGGAAACCGCTGGTATGCTGATGTCGTCTCCCATATGCATAATCACGATGCCGAGACCCCTATGTCGTACAAGGAACATCTTCGACGCCAGTTACTTTTTTGTCGTGATAGGGTAGTCCCATGTCCATGCACTTTCCTTGACACGCGCAACATCACTCAACGAATCTAGTGACATGGGCTCCGCACAAAGTGAAAACCTGGTTGTCTAACCATGCAATTGGGAAAGATGCTGACAGCAACACATTGTTTCCTGCTATCGTCATCCTGGAACCGGATGACGCCAGATGTCTCGCCGTCGAGAATGCCTTCCCAGATGCCTAGAGATAATTGTGCATTTCTTACATTAGCAGAAACGTCATTAAGGCGACACGTAAATGGTGGGATAATGGTGTCCGCGGTGATAAGATCCAAACGAAAGCTGTTTCCTTAATGGATGAGCAGTACCCGACGCCGAGGTGAAGAAAGCGTGTCAGAGCTGAAGGAGGTTTCTGGATTAGATGCATTGGCGGAGGGGAGCAGGGTAACCAGACAAGCAGCAAAACGGTTGCGACAGTCTTGAGTCACTGCTTCAGTTGAATAAGTCCATTGCCGCCTATATTTTATACGTATTGCGTTGCGGCACCGGGATATTTGTGATAAAATGGGTTTTCTTTCTTTCTGGAGACTGACACAAGCGGAACAAACCACGACTATTACGGTGATGAGAGACTTTGTACTAATTTGAAACTTTGTTGTTTATTCGTTAGCGAAGTATTGATATCCTACATATCATGATGACAAGTGAGATCGTGATTGCTTTGTACTAGCATCATGTCCAGAGCAACCAAGGGAGATCTTCAAGAACGAGATAGAAAACAGACAACAGTCTTTCCCGCGCACATGGACAAATAAATTGATTTGAATTCTTCAAAGAAGGTGATTAGCCAAAGGACAGTTTCACAAGCAGCCTTCAGCACTGCCATGTAGTTGCTTATAGTTGCTTGCTAGCTGCTACAACATTTTGGATTGAGTTTGATAGTTGCTGCAGCACTCAGAACCCCGGCCTATAAAAAGAAATCGTAAGGGAGAACACGTGTGATTGTTTATTACATCTTAATTGCGAAACGCCTTGGCATGTTACCTGCCACTAGCGTTTCTGCTTAATGGTTTACAGCAGGCATCGGCTTGTCCACGGAGCGGGCGATGTTGGACAATGGGAACGCACTGCCTTGGGCATCTCTGTACTGACGACGTTCCCAAAGTCAAGTGGCAGGTAAGAAAATGCGAGGTCAGGTGTTGAGAAATTCCTCGCACGTCGTTGGCTCTGAGATCTGACAGGCTTATGGAAAGTGGTCTGTGGTCTCGCCACTTCTCCGCTCTTTCAGGTGCGTGAGCTCCCTGATCCCGCATAAGTTGAAACAAGTTGGATCTGAATTCCCCACTGTTAAGGCTGTTTCTATGGCGCACTGGTAAATTCACACGAGTCCAGTGTGAGCACGGGGTTGTTTGTGAAGAATATGGGATACTGGGCCGCACGTCCAAGGAAACTGGTCTGCGTGTGACTGGACGAAAATAAACAACCAGGACAGTCCGAACACGGAAGGGGAAAAAAAGAAGGTTATCATATTTATTTGTGAATTTTATTTATTTATTTACTGACTCCTTGTTTTGGAGAAATTGTCATGGCGTGCCAAGTGTTTCTTCTCCCGCGTGGCAGGCTCGGGAAGACCCTTGCTAAACACGGCTACAACGAGTAGGATGTGAAGACCACTCGAAGAGGATTTATTAGTACGTACCGAAAGACACGGGAACGCTGACTACATTGAAGAGGCCCAAGAGCTGTATCCTGTCACAGATAGTAGTGGTCTTGTTGGAAATTGACAAAACATCTTGGGTCAATAGTCTTGGCTGGCTCTGGTTGGACCGGACCCTTGGCCAATTGCATGTTGCAGAACTCTCTCTCCTCCGCTGTTGGACAATCAGCAGCTCCCCCTCTCGGCACTTCGCCGACTACTATTTTCTTGCATGCATTTTATCTAACAACATCGGCCTACAGGGGCTCTATTCTTTTGGCCGGTGCCAAGTTGTACCATCAAGATTGTGGTACATCGCATCACATGCGCCGCTTTCCCATGGCGGCTAGACCTACACACTAGTGCATGCAGGTGCTCTCTTCTTTGTCCCTGTGTTTTACAATCTAACATGGCCCCATGTATTCCATTTCGGGGACGGGAGATCGTGACGCAAAGAAAGTGCTGGGGGTCAAACAGAGTTTTTTTTTTTTTTGCCATCTTTGCCGCTCGCGAGCATCGGACGATTGGCGTGCCGAGAGATGGATGACACCTTGATACACGCAACGTGAAGCAGGCGTGTCGCAGATTATCCCCGGAAGCGCCAGAGGCCGACGTCGATCAGCGTCACGCTGGATTTGGCGCTAAGGAACGGGTAGGCGCAATAGCTTAGATGATCGCCGGCGAAACAATTGCCACAGAGAGGGGGAGGGGGGGACGATGGAAAAAAAAAAAGAGTACCCCAACCCCACAGAACATGTTGTGTTCAACGTTGCAGATGTCGGTCGATTGGAGGGAGGGAGCCGTCGAGGGACGGGGAACGGCAGAGAGCAGCCGGCATCCATTCAATTCCGGGATGCCCTTCCTCTCGCGACACTGGACACTGGCAAATGCCGCAAAGCCCACTCACTATAGGCAGGGCGAGCGAAACGAAACGGATGCAACGCCGTTTGCTTATACGTGCTGCTACTCTATCTCCCATCAATCTTAGGTAAAATTGGAGCCGCCTCTGTGGCTGCAGGCCGACTGGCAGTCGGCCCTCTGGTTGGACGTGGCGGTGCGGGTTTGCATGCTCGGGTAGATTGAGGATGCGCGCCGTCAGGGGTCAGGACAGTGCGAGGCGAGAGGGGCGAAGAAGGGTCCGCCAGAGGCAGGACAGGGGTTTGAGGTCGGAGAGTTTCAAGGCACATAATCTCGTCGTGGCACATCGGATGAACCGGATGATGGGGACGTGAGAGATGTGTTTGTGGGTATCGGCGGCCAGCGCAGCCGTCACAGAGCGGTAGCAGCGCAAAATGGAGGGGGCCATGAGCGTAACATGGTGCGGCTTGCCAAACTCGGCGACGCGAGTGAAGCACGCTTTTGGGTTTTGGTAATTACAGAGCAAAGTCCCTGTTCTATTTTTTGCCCTTTTTTTGCTATTTCCCGCCCCGTCTCTCGCACCGGCGCTGGCCGAGTTAAGGGCCCGGGGGCCCGATACGAAGTGGATAATTTGCCATTGCCAAGTGCCTTGGTTATAGCAAGCTGTCATATAGCTCGGGAGGACGAGGGCACATTCCACTGGCACGGCGAAACGTTGCCTCGCAACATGACGGCACGTTTTACACATTTCCACGTTGCCAAAAGTGACAAAAGTGACAAATGGCAAGTAAAAAAGAACAACAGATCATTTACGGGGCTCGCGCGGGTCCGGCAGCGGTAGCTGCACAGATGCTTGGCAGTTCGGTTGCAATAAGGTACGGGGCCATCTCTGGATCATGCTGATCAGGTGCTGTTGGGGGAAGTGATCTGCCACTCACGACGTAGGGCTCGACACAGTCCTGAAGCAACTCGGTAGAGCAATGCGTCGCAGCTGGGGGCGCCTGACTTGCGACCACTTCAAATTCTAAAAGGTATGGTTTGAGGTCTGTGGCCTAGAGTCTGGAAAAGGTCTCGAGAAACAACCCCCCCTCACTTTCAGCCCCGCAAACCAGCAACCACACACAAACCAAACCGCAACCCAAACACTGCGCTGGCACTGTACGGCACAGCGCCATCGGCAGAGGGGTCAAGCTCGGGGCTCCATGGCGCACCGTGTTGCGGAGTTGTTGGAGGCGAGTGCATTCCGGTGAGGTCGGTGGGGTGGAAACAAAGCATTGATGGCTATGACGGCGTCGAACCTCCCATCAACCCATCCAGATCCAGATCTTCCCCGAGTTCGATGCACGACTGGCCCAGAGAGGCCTCGCTGCGGCTGGGGGAACAGCGTGCTGACGAAGGCGGTTAAATGTCTGGGGGCGGCGGTTGTTCAAGTGTCACGATGGCATCATGTGCATGTTCTGGGGGAGGCAGGGCCAGCCACCCGTTGGAACCAGCCCGAGGCAGGCCCGTCAACACACTGGCCTGTGGCACATAGTAGTAGCAAGACACGCGAGCAGCGGCAAGGGTGAGAAAGAAAAAAAAAGAAAAGGCACGGGGGCGGGAACAGCCCATTGTCTGGCGTGTCTCTGGATTGTCGCTGTGCGGCCGTCCCGCCTTGACCGTTTGGGGAAATCTGGGAGAAACATGGACCACCGGCGGCCAGTGAACCTGAGGTTCCAGCGCACCACGGCTTGCATGCAGTGCTACGTCGGGCCTTGGAGCCCTTGGCTGCGACCTGAAGGCCAGTGGACGTGCGAGACGGAGGGTGGTGATGAAACTGGCCCAGTTGAGCCTGGCGGCTGGCCTCTTACTCGGTCGTGACTGTCACCCGCCCCTGCATTCGCTGCGATTCAGGCTGGGGCGCCGCCTGGCCTATCGAAGCCTGTGGCGCCGCCGTCTGACAGTGTCTGGGTGTGCACCCCAGTCACCCCAGCCCAATCTCAAACAGACGGACACCCGGGCTTGCTGGTCCTGGGGCTGGCCAGAAGGTTCTGAGTGCACCGTTTGTCGCCTTCTCTTTGTTCCGCCGCACACCATCGGCATCAGATGGACGAGAGCAGCTGGCAGATGGCAGATGGCAGAGATGGTGTGCGGGTTGCCGTGGGTGAGCCTGCTGGTGTAGCATTCCTGGCGGCGGCCAAACCTGCATGTAACCAAAGATGGCTCGGGGCGATGGGAATCAATGAGGCAGGAGGAGAATGCATGGGTTGGGATTGAATGTCATGTCGACTGCAACCAACAACCGAGAAAGACACCGACAGAAGGACGCTGGCCAGTTCATTCCAGGGTGCGCCTGGATGTAGCAATATTTCAATCCGGGATGAATAAGTGAGGGGTTTCTCCCGCCTCCTCGCGCATGCATGTCTGTCTTCTCTTGCTTCCCACGCATCCCGTTACTTGTCGTCTGTTTTTTTTGCCCGGCTCTGCGCAAGCACACACGACACAACCCACCCAGGTACGCGTTCGGTTACGACATGCCAACGAAGACATTGACGGCACAACGAAACGAAACGAACCGGGTCCAAGAAATTTAGTTTGGCCTGACAGTTCATTACCCCTCTGCCGGCGCCCAATTAATTCCATTGTTGAGAAAAATAAACAAAAAGCCTCCCTCCATTGTCTGCCTTACCCCGAGGGCTGCCTCCCGCGATCCAATCGCTCCCAGAGCACCAATTAGGCAATCGCATCAAAGGGACGAAATCATCCAATTTTGAACTGGAGAAGACCCTGCAGGGATTGCGAGGATCAAACCAGAGTCAAAAAAAGAAATCCCTGGGCACGACGTTTTGCTACATACAACCGTCCTGGCCTTTTTGCTGCCACCAAGGGCCACCAAGAGCCACGAGAGCCACCAAGGATAAAAAAAAAAAAAACTGGTCCCCCCGGAAGCCAGCCAGGGGTGGGCCATCGAGATACCCACCACAACCTCCACCTCCCCACCAACGCCAACGAATAGCGGCCCATCTCCGCCCATCCTCGACGTGCCTGGGGCCAGCGGACGCCCTTCATTTCGCAGACCCGAACGGCCACTAGCACTGGCCTCTAGGCCCCAAAAGTCCAGGCCACACGTCCTCCTCCTCTCCCACTTGCACCAGCGGCCGGGGTGCCAGGGCCTCTCCCAGGGACTAGGACGACGTGGTGGTGTTGCTGTGCCTCTTGTGTCTCCCCCCTTGTCGTTGTCGCGGCGCTCCCTTACAGCACAGCCAGCCATAGCACACACGGCATCCCGTCGACACTGGACGGATACCCACCCAGTTATTAGATATTGGATTACGGGCGTATTGAGGATTATTGGCTCCATTGTTTTTCCCACGCATCCCTTGGATACCTTGGATACCAACCTTACGCAGAGAGAGAGAGAGACCGCCGAGAAACCAGCACAACTCTCGTGTGCCGCAACCGCACCCCCGGGCTCCCTTAGCTTGGGTGATTACCGACTTGTCGCTCCTGTTTGTGCGTCTACGGTCTGACGGACTTCTCTGGCACTGCGCCTCTTTTCCCACCCCCCGTTTCTCTCGGCCATCCTTCACCTCAGCTCCCGGGCCTAATTTGGAACGGGCCCTTCTCGAAATCCCATTTCAACTCTTGCCTGTCCGTCTCAGGCGCGTTTCCCTTTCGCACCATATTCTTTCTTCCCTCCTCTTTTGCCCCCCGGGAAAATCCACACGTCCTCTCTTTTCTTCTTTCTTCCCTCTTCGCTTCGTCCTCCTTGTCGACCCAGGGTTAATTTACACACGGGGAAAAAACAACCAACAGTAAAAAAGAAACAAGCCCAAAAAAAAAGAAGACAATTAAGCGCCGCGTCGCTTCTTCTTTGCATAACAACCCGACTGCTTACTGCACGCTCGAGAGACGGCCCTTGCTACTGCTGGACCAGGCGCCCGCTCTCTTACCCCTTTTGTCTGTCAGCCCATCTGACCAACGGAACCCCCGATCCAGTCTGCGACTCAGGCCCGAACTCGAACTCGACTCGACTCGACTCGCCTCTTCTTCTTCATCACCGCCACTGCCTCGTTCCTTGGCCACATTATTTTTATCAGTCCCTTCTACGAAACCTTGTTCCGCCGCGTCCCCAGTGGTGCAGCCCGCCCAGTTACGCAGTTACAACCGCAGCTCGCCAGCACCCGCCGCTCCCACACGGCGCCCGGGACCCCCCTGTCGCAGTGCTTTAGACTTCAGCGTACCGAGTACCCGCTGCACCTCCATCTCGCCCATTTGGTCCTCCCACTTGCGTCTGCGTCTGCGTCTGGCCTCTTTCTCCTCCCAACCACCCAGGCCTCACATCTGAATCAATCCTTCAATCACCTTTTTACCAGATTCGCGGACTCGATCGTCCCGGCCCAGTCACTCCTTTGATTTCTACTTTTTTGCTTTTCTTCTTAACACCTTGACCTTCTTATTGTTTTTTTTTTTTTGGCCGCGTGCCGCTCTTAGCTTCGCCCCCAAAAACTCCGACCGTTTTCCCTCCCGCCTCTCGCTACTCGATCCTCGCTTCTAGCACAGCCCAGCGTCCTGCGCCGAATGCTCCGGTAGCACTCGCGCCATCACCAGACGACTGCATCAGTCCAACTCATCAGCAGCCAAGAGGCCCTTCTTCCTCCTCATCGATCGTATCGGCCCCCGATCGCCGATTTAATCCTCGTTCTGCCTTATGCCCTCGTACGGTTCCGAGGCTTCACCTTCTCTTCAGAAAATGGACCACTCGAGAATGATGTACGGCCAAACTCGCAAGGGCGTCCAGCTGGGCAACATTCTCGGCGATCCTTTTGCCCTGGCCACCCTGTCCATCGCTACGGTGAGACCCTCCCGAGATGGTTGACTTCGAATTTAACGGCAGCGTTACTAACTCTCGTATCCAGCTCGCATGGTGCATCACCTTCGTCGGTTGTCTTATTGGACAGATTCAGAGCACCGGTAACGACTTCCCTACATATGCCTGGTGGGCCTGTGTCTACAACTTCCTCCTTATCGTCGGTGTCTTCGTCGTTGTCGGTAGCGATTCAATCCACACGTATCATGTTGCTGTGACCGGTTTCCTCGCCGCCGGCATCATTACCGTTACCTCCAGTATCAACCTGCTACTCTACTCCAACAGCGGCGCTCGACAGGCTGCCGCCGCTGGCTTTATCCTGTTGGCCATGGTAGTCGTATGTTTACGCCGTCGTCAGGTATCCGTTGACTCAATTGCTGACGCTTCTTATAGGTGCTCTGGACTTTCTACTTCGGATCGAATCCCTCATCGACTCCCCGCGCTTTCCTCGATTCGTTCGCCCTGGCCAAGGAGTCCACTACCATGCACCGATCCACAATCAACGCCTACGGCGGTACCGGTCGCCCTGAGACGTCCAACTCCGTCCAGCCCCCTCAGATGTACACTTCTGCCCAGCTCAACGGCTTCGAGAACCCTTCTCCCGTGGGCGGTGTGTCCCAAGTAAATGGCGGCCGCGGCTCCGCCATTCCTCAAAGCTTCGCCAACTCGACGATGCAGCCACCCAAGGCCGGCGCTTCGCCAGGCGCCGACACCGAGGTCGTGCCTCCCACAGAGTACCCCTACCGAGCAAAGGCGATCTACAGCTACGAGGCCAACCCCGACGACGCCAACGAAATCTCATTTTCGAAACACGAAATTCTCGAAGTATCAGATGTCAGCGGGCGATGGTGGCAAGCCCGCAAGGAGAATGGCGACACCGGTATTGCGCCCAGCAACTACCTCATCCTATTATGAGCAACGACTCAAACCAAAGAATACCTGGGATACCCGCTATCGGGCAGCCTCGAGCTGTTCCGAAGCACCTTCAGATGTCGGAATGGGTTGCTTGTTCGTCTGTTTTCATTAACGTATTAGAGTCACGACTCCAGTTGGTTTATTATTGGGATGGGATATGTGTTGGATGGTGTATATTTGGGACGAAAGAGCCCCTTTTTTACAAACGGACCATGGCGCCTGGCAAGTCGCTGCATTCATTTTTTTATCTTCAATGTCTCTTTTGAAAGTCATTTCTGTTCTCTTCACTTCATCTTATTACCCTTGATTTCCCGCGGGGACTTATAAATCCCTAATAGTGTGCAAAATGTGGAGTGCGAAATGAGCATCCAAAAAAAAAGGCCCAGAGAAAAGTCGCTGCCGGAGTTGTCCTTGATGAAGAATGGGGAAAGGAATATGTTATTGGAGTCCACGACTGAGAGGGATTTCCAGGCAAGACAGGGCCATTCATATAAGGAAGAGGAACAGGAGAAGAAGGAGTTGGAGGAAGAGGGAGAAGGCTGGCTGGACTTGCACCAAGGGAAATAGGGCAGGCCCAGTGGCAGGAACACGCTTTGCAAATGTGGACTAGACACATTTTGAGGAGGCGTTCACTTTGAGGAGATTGGCAGCTAGCATGAGGGACTCACGATGTCCCCTCGACCTAGTGAAATGCGACAAACTATTGGAATGAAAAGTAGTCCAAGCCTGGGGAAAGGGTCTCGGGGTATGCAGACCGAAGCCCCAGGCATGATTTTAAGTTTTGTATTGTGAGACGGACAGCTTCACGAAATAGGGTATCATATTTGTCATCCAAGACTCTTTTCCCAAATACGTTTTTGTATGAGTGCGTGTGCCATATGTCTCTGCCTGGGCTCTCAGGGTTGCGCTCCAAGCTTGGCATTGAGGCTATCGTGAACCTGCTGCTCCCTTGGACCTGCGACCCAACTGAGACGACTCCCTCCCCGGACGGTTCGCCCCCCCTTCTCCTCCCCCAGACGAACGAATTGCCTTTCCGGCCGTGGACGGAAGTCACGATGCCGTTGGCCGGCTTGACGGGGGCTGGGCAGGAGGGGATAGATCGGCATGCCATCCCACATCGGCCAATGTCCCTAGGGTGCTGTTCATGTCGGCCGTTGCACCTCGACCGCCGATCGTGCGCTCGGGTCGATCCGCCCCTTTCCTTTCTCGACCGGGCACGCATCATGGCCCCATACTGCATCCTAGCCAAGCCTGTGCCCTCCACGGTAGATCTTTAGCGGAAAAAAAATTCTTCTTGGGGTCTGCTGTCTCTCTTTTGGTCTGCCACATTCAGCCCGCACTCAGACGGGTGGGTGCCCCCTCTCAGCCGTCAAGCCTCTTGCGTAGCTCTCTCTCCTTCTGCAACACTTCCAGCTCCAATCTCTCCACGCCGTAGCGCAGAGCCTCCTTGCGCTGGCGCACCGCGCGGGCACGGAGCTTCTCTTCGGGGGTCAGCTTGCGCGCGGCTCCGTGCTGCAGCTTCTGCTTCTTCTTAGGAACATCTACGATGCCGTCATCGGAGCGGACCAGACGGCCCTGCTGCAGCTCGGCGCGGGCCTTGAGCGTCTCAATGCGGCGCTCCTGACGCTCAATCTGCGAGTCGGCGCGGGCGAGCAGCAGCGCGATGTAGGGCCCGATGTCGTCGCGGAGGGAGGCCTCTGCGGCGGCGAGGGTGGGTTGGGGGATCAGCTCATAGTGCTGCCGTCGTCAGCCATTAGCCATTAGCCGTTGGGGGGGAAAGGAGGCAAAAAGCAGAGTCACGATGCAGGAATTGATAAACATACGCGAACAGATTTGAGGACGTCCACCAGGCGGGGAAAGTCAGAGACGCCGCTGTCTAGCGTCTCGACAGAGGATTCGAGGAATTTGAGGGATGTGCGCAGGGATGAGACGCAGTCGGAGTAGGTTGAGAGGTTGGAGGCGGCCGTGGAGGTAGCCATGGCTGCTGCACTGGAGGTATCGTGGGGTGGGTGTCGTGGTGGGAGCCGTCCGTGGTGGGCGAAAAGGCGGCCGCGGGGCAGCAAGAGACAAGATGGCAGAAAACGCAACTATCGTGAAGTGCAGGCTGGCGTCACATTCCCGAGGGGTCAGGAGGAGAGATGACGATGCGGTCAGACGGAATTTAGCGGGAATTGCGAGGACGAGAGGGAGTGCGCGTGCTCTGCGTGTGCGGGTATCGTGAAGGGAGTTTTTGGCGTTGAGGCACGAGGCGTGCGCGAGGTGTGAGGATTGTTTTGATACATTTCACGATACGTCTCTCGCCCGCGCGAAAGAGAGCCAGTCTGAGTCCGGGTCCGAGCGTCGTCGGGCGCACGGGCCAACAACCAACGCCTCTGAGTGTGGGGGAACCGACCCTTTCCCAATGCAGCGGCACTTGCCAGAGAGCAACGACATGTCTTACATAGTTTCCACCCGCATAGTGCCAACTCCCACTCTCACTCCCAGGACAGAATCTCCCCACGATGGCCCAACAACCAAAGACGCACTAGGAGAAGAAGAAAAAAAAAAGGACCCTGCAGCACTGCCCGTGGACCTTGACGCCTCTGTCTCACCCTGTATGACATATCGATAAGAGACCCAGTTTCGCCAACAAATGGCGGCACCGCTGCGCGCACGGTGCTCCCACTCTGACCTCACTGCTTGGCCCATGACTGGATCTCCCAGCAGGATGCTGGAATGCAATGGCTGCATGCCGGATCGATGATGACACGAGGGTCGAGGAGATTGCCGTCGGGGGTGCTGCAGACTTTTTGCTTGGAGGCGCAGGAAACTGACTGAGGCAATATGCTCGACACTTCTCGTTTGGGCTGCTGCCCCCAGTTTCGTCACATAGTCGAGTCGGATACTATGCCGAGCCGCAGTCGATCGTCACTTCATCCCACTGTCCTCGCCCGCAGAGGCCCACTACCCAATTCCTCGGGTTCGCCGGGTTGCGCCGTTGAATCTTGGTCGTCCTGTTGGCCTAGCCTCGATGCTAGCACGGCGGTTCGTCTGGGGAAGCTGCTCCATCTGCTCCTCATCCACTCTCCATCCATGCTATACCCGGGCTTCTATGTATAGCTCGTCGAGATCATCATATTCTATGTCATCAGTGGGAGATCCATCAGGAACATGATGATCGGCCCCGACATGATGCTTGACGTATCTTGATCCTCGCTCTGCTTCGTCGCCAGCCTCCTATAGCCGCCCCCTCCTCGTCTGGGATGGATGCCGGAGATAGGCAGCCCAACGAGCCCAGATGACCGACCACGAGGACTTGGGCCACGATACCGCAGCAACAGCAGCGTGCGGTGTATCCCACGATGCCACGCCTTAGTGCCAACATCGTCACGCTGCCCGTCGGATGACGAACCGGACATTGCATCCCCCTCCTAGCCCAATCTACGCCAACTGATTCGCCCCGGCATTCTGCATGCCGACACGATGACTAAATCGACTGACTCTCCCTTGCTCAGGCTGAGACCCTCAATCAGAGGTAGCCTATTTGACACCCCCCCAGAGAAAGGATCTGCTGTCGCCTTGGCCTATATTACTTAATCCCCTGCTGGCCCTGGTCGTAATCGATTCCCCGCCTCCCATCTGGAACCCCCCCACGGGTCTGGCTGGGCTCCCTAGTGGCTTTGTCTCTTTGCACAACGCTGTTCATCTCTCCTTCTTCGGCCTTTCTCCTCTGCATTCCGCCGCACACAATACCCATCCCATACATACATAACATCGTTCATGTATAACAATCCTGGCGCCGTGCGCCCGGAGTCCGAGGGCCATGGCCTTCGATTCCTCAACGAGGAGTGGAACGAGACCATTTCCAACGGCCAGTTCTTCACGCTCGAATGGAATGAGACGGTCGATACGACCAAGGCCAGCCTTGGCCTCTTCAAAATCACATACCCAGAAGAGGGAGTCATGAACTATGACTGGGTGATGAACCTGACAGGTAAGCGCCAGAATGCTCTTCTGTCCCGGGACGCATGTTGATAATGGCGGTCAGATGAAATGGAACCAACTCGGTGCGAATGGAAGCCTGACAACTTGAACGATGACTTGTTTGCCCTATGGCTTACCACTTCGACCGATGGGAACGAAGGCTGGGCAGTCTCTCCACCCTGGAAGTTGAAGAATTATGTGAGTGCTGCAAAAATGCCCTCTTCTTCCATTTCCAATAGGCACCAACTAATCGAACAATCTTTCAGAGAAACCATGGCCTCCACTGGGCAGCCCCTGTCGGCATACCTATTGTGGTGATCCTGGGAGTTTACGCCTTGTCTCTCGTGACCTGCCTTTGGTATCGTCGCCGGAGGCGCCTAAAGTTGGAACGCGAGTCCGCTGAGAGCCAGCCATTCGATGTTGAAGACCCCTCTGGCCGGCACCCATCCGTCAGCTCCGTGGAGACGGCCCAGACGTACGATGAGCCCGACTTCAAGAAGCCTGACACAGTGGTACTCATGTCGCATGAGAATCGCGACGTGACCTCAGCCGAACGAGAACCCTCTCGGGAGCCCCGACGGAGTACTTGGATGGAGAATGTGCACTTTGATGGTGTCCGGTTTGATCAAGGTCGTCAAAGGAACACGGATGCTGACGATCGAGACGGGTTGGGCCGGCCGCGGAAACCCGAGGAGATGTACGTGGCGCCTGGGACAGCCATATGACCTGCAATTCAACACATGTCACGAGTGAATACATAATCCACACATACCAAAGACAGGGGACTTGCAAAAGAAGTTTGAGAACAGAAGAGAGCAGAGGATTTCGGCGAGCCATGGCGTCGATTTTGCATGTTTGAAACCTGGCCAGTATGAAGTTCACTGGTTGGAACTTGAACAATGTACAGCGGAAATATGGGAGCATCTGAAGCAGAACTGGTTTATACAAACCGAAAATACCATCCTTAGTTTGAGTATACTTTGAGACAAGGGCTTGTCAAAATTGTTTTTGGGGCGCAGATCCATCGCATTGCAGATCTTTTTCTTTCTTTTTCTCATCACGACCTTTTCTTTTTTGTTGAAGTAGTTGGCTGGTAGTTGAATGATGGGGGAAGGGAAGCCATTCACTGGAATTGTATTTTTTTCAGTCATTTGGACCCTAAATAATCTATTTGCGCTTTACCTGATCTCTTCACTGATTTATTGGATCTCCTGATTTGGCCATCCCCTCTTCCGTTCTGCACTGCCTAGTTGGAATAGGTTTTTCATGACCTTGCCTTTCAACTACCCTTGAACGGGTTTGAGTACAGTTTGAAGATACCTAGACATCTCCTTTTTATGTGTATGAACTCTATTGTGGAAATGTGCGCCTCATTCTAATTTGCCAGTCGCATCCTGATTCAGAGTGAAACCTGTTAAAGTGGGATAAGGCATGACCTACGATCCTTTTCCCTGATTTCAAACTCACATCCCTGACTCAACTTAATTAATTAATCTCTATTCCTATTTTCTGTCCGATCCGTTCTGTGTTCTGTGCCAAGCCTTGTGTCAAATTTAAGCGCGAGTTGACTTCTACCCGGCAATACGCAAGCGCTCGACAACCCCACCAGTTCATTGGATTTAGTTAACATTGCTTGTACGCGTATGTTTGCCAGCCTGGCATTGTCAGACGCCGTAACGCAGCACCAACTGCTCATCCAACTTTGCTAGAAACATCTCCAAAGCGCTGGGACATTGGAGAATGTGAAAAACGGAGTCTTTGGAAAGCCTGGAAACGCTGGTTTTCAAGTTGCGGATGAGGACGGGAAATTTCCGCGAGTAGACCACCCACCATGGGCCTTCTGCGGCCGACTTGTGTCTTGTGTCCCGGAGACAGAGAGGCTTAGACGAAGAGATGAACGATGATGGTCAGTCGGCGATTTCCAACAAGTGCTAAACTAGCGCCTATCCGACGTGGCATCCCACTTCAAGGTGTTCGGTCGTTTCCTGACTGAGGCCCGGAAAAGCCTCACAACGGGATGCTTAATTCGAGTGCAATTTACCCCACCGATGTACCAAAGCAGTATAAATTGTCGCTAAGCGAAATGCCTCCGCTGCTCCGCAGCCAATTGGGGGAGAAATGCGCCACGTTTGTTCGCCCGGTTGTTGTGTCGAGGTAATAATCGGAATATTGGTTGTACGATGATACGAGCGCGACGGGAGTGCTAATGCAACCAAGCCGGAATGAACAAAGATGCATGCTGGTTTCTGGGGAAGCGATTGGCAGTGGATCAGGCTAATTGGACCGGGCTGTGCAGCGATGTGCAGCGATATGCAGCAATGTGCAGTGGTGGCTCGACGGAGAAGGATTTGGCCCGCAGCCAGGCCGTTCAATGGAGGCGCATTATGCTCAGCTGATGGCCGACGGGCAAATGGGGGAGGCGGGCGGAATTAATTCCTGACATCATCGGCGCGGCGATGGCAGTGATGGAAGGAGGACATTCCAGAAAACTGCCTCTTAGAAGAAACCACCGATGCTCCACCAGTAGATCCTAGCCGCGATCATCCCCCAAGACGCATCCTATTGGTGCTCGCACTGGTGCTCTCACTCTCCCGCAGATGCGCCTTGCGCCCAGTGACGACCGACACCCACATTCTCGGCTCGAACATCCGGCCTCAGCCGCAGTGGCGCAGAGTTAGAGGTGTCACGACGGGCAACAAACATCAGGAAGGTGGGATTTGAAATCTCGCTGCCTAACTACATTCGCCTGTTTATCAAACTCAGTCTTGGCATATATCAAGACCCGCCGGACCTAGTGGGAATTGAATGCCACCAGAAACGCCAGCACCGACACTGTCAAATCAAAAATGGCTGCACCACCGCCGTCTTATCAGCTTACTGCGCCAGACCCTTCTACCGCCGACGATGCCCCTCCCGACCTGACGGTGTCGTTTGCGAACCTCAACATCGGCGCCGGGCCTCGAGATGTAGAGCCCGACACATGCTTGGCCCATCTCAAACTGCTCTTCGCATTCCAGACCTTGAAAGAAGACGTCGGCTACACTGATGGCCTGTGGCGTCTGTGGGACACCCGCGCCGAGGGGAACATCTCCGTCAATGACCAGGGAGAGATCCAGGAGCTCCCCGGCCCCGGCCCCAAGGTCAAGGACACGAAAGAGGTGCAGCTGATCCTGAGCAAGATTCGAGAAAAGCGCTGGGCCGTTTTTATCGCCCGCGCTGTCGACAGATATGAAGCCTGGTGGAAAGCCATCAGCGAGGGCCCTGGATTGACCGAGGAGGATATGGAAACTGATGAATCCCCGGCCTACGTAGATTTTCCCAACACGCCTGATTATCAGTATTGGGAGAAGAAGATCCTACCACCCCTTGGTGAGCTTTCCTGAAAACCTTATCGGGCTCATCCGTGGCTGACCCTAGTTGTGCAGATGTGCTGATGGTACACCATTCTCATGTCCTAAACCCGTACAATTACCTGGAGGACTGCATACGTGCTGGTCACCGTCGACTTTGGAGCAGCGGTATGCCATGGAATCTGATTGACAAAGCCATCGACAGCAAATTCAATTACGTGGTATCCGACACCGACAAGGCTCGCTGGGTTGAGATGACCGGCCGTTCATGGGAAAACACCGAAGACCCTCTCACCAAGAAACTCAATTGCCCCGTGTGTAGCGCTTCGTCTGATGTCCCGTGGACAACGTGCGGTCTTGACGAGAATGCCAAGGTCACCGTCTACCCTGGCCTCATCGGCTCAGGCTACGGCGATGGAAGCTTCGATATGGCCTGCCACAAGTGTTACACCCGTATCAACAGAGAGAGCCTCAGCGTCGCCAAGTTTTGCGAAGATGCCCGGCTCCTGCTGGTGCACCAGCGACCTATGCCTGGCACTGTTATCGACCCGGTAACTGGGCGACCCGACAAATACAAACCAACCACCATGGTTCAATTCTGGAATCCCATAACGTTTCCCAATCGCATGGTCAAGCTTGTGCTTCGAATCGAAATACAGAACCTGCTCAAGGATCCATCGCCGGACCAGCCACCAACCATGGAGGATGTGCGCAAGCTGGTTGAAGGTGTTTTGTCCGACCAGGCTGCACTGCGTACGATATACAGCGGAAAGACGCCCGGGATGATACCGCGCCTCATTAGAGTCCCAGCAGCCGGGCGGTTGAGTGTGCGAAAGATGATGAGCAGATACTGGGGAAATTTTAGCCCATTTGCTCTCGACCTGTGCGGCGCCGTCATGCGCCAAGGCATCTTTTGCGAGAAGATGTGCAAGATTGACTGGCTACATTCACCCACTTCTCGCGAAACAATGAAAAGAATCTGCACGAAATATGAGCGCTTCCTTCAAATCATGGCGGACCACCCACTCAGGGTTGCGGTGCCAACCCTGGACGTCGATCTCGCTTGGCACACACACCAGCTGTCTCCCTCAGCTTACTACGCTTACACAAATGAAAAGATGAACAAGTATATCCGACATGACGACAAGATTGATGAAGAAAAACTCGGAGACGGATTTGAATGGACAAGCAAGACATATCAGCAGAAATACGACGAGGTTTATTCTGAATGCACATGTTGGTATTGCGAGTCAGTTCGAACTTCACACATATCCTCCCTCGGACGAGTTTTAGGCTTGTCTTCCAATGAAAAGAGTAAGACCCTGGACACATTGGCTGGATGGGCCAGAAATTACAGTGGGAAACTAACAAGTACATAGTTGCGGACGGTTTCCATACATCGGGTGCCGCTAAACTCTGCCCCCCTGACAATTCGGCGCATATCTCATCTCACAATGCAGTCAAGTTATCTCCTGATGCAAATGAGGCTAAGGAAAGAGTGCGAAGACATGTTATGGAGGCGCAGCGGCAACGCTTGGAGGAGAATTATCAAAAGGCCTGCAAACGTGCGGAGAAGAAGGGCCGCAAACTGCCACCAAGGGATGAATACTACCAGCACTGGGGTTATAGCTACTACAGTAAGTCTACTAATATTCCAGGCTCAGGGGCAGCTCTTTGGCTAACATCTACTAGTGTATGGACCTTGGGCCTACCCAGTCTATTTCACACCAGGAATGTACTACGCCGGCTGCGGCGGCGCAGGCGTGGCTGGTTCTTGTGCGGCCGGAAGCTGCGGAGGCGGTGTCGCTGCTGGTGCTTGTGGCGGAGGAGGATGCGCCGCCGGTGGATGCGGTGGTGGAGGTTCAGCAGGAGGAGCCTGTGGTGGTGGTGGCGGAGGAGGATGTGGTGGTGGCGGAGGAGGAGGAGGGTGCGGTGGAGGTGGTTCTTAAGCAAGATGCCTTTGATACGATGAATTGATACCAAATGTGATTAGTATTATTATTATGTAACCACCTTTGTTTCTATATGAATGAAATCGGACCTACAGCAGTCTGTCACATGTGCAATAACATTTGTTGGATGCTCAAATTTTCAGCCGGCCATCGGCGTTAACGCCCTCAGAATTCATCCGCTTCATTTTCCAAATATTGCACGCTAAGGCATGAGGGATTGCCTCATTTATTGACCTAATTGATGCTTTTGCTTTGATATTTACTATTGTCAAACTCCAGATAAAAATACTACTTGATGAGACTGGACCTCAACTTTACGAAGTCGTCAGATGCAGTGTTAGTTTGAGTACATTCACATAAAACATATTCAAGAAATTCGATGGTCATCGCCCCACCCCATGCATTTCACAATCTAGAGGGAAATATATTTGTTGTGATGTTGTGATGAGATTTCAATAAGCCGTGGCAAGCCGTTTTGAATACCAAGGTGTTAGTCAGTAGCACCAGTTGACTGGAACCCTCCAAAAAAAAAAAAAAAAAAAAGTAATTGAGAAGAGTCCCCTCATCACATGACGGATTAATAGGCATCGAGACTCCAGCTGGGGAAATAGTGTACTAATTAAAAAAAAAGAGACAAAAAACGCAAAAAGAAACGCTGATGCGATCCCCGAAACCTGGTTCGAACAGGTGACCTTCAGGTGGCATTCGATCTATTACAGCCCAACGCTCTTCCAACTGAGCTATTCGGGGATTGGTTGTTGCGTTCCGGCTGAGACAATTCACTATAGGTAGTGCATGAGGAATGAGATTGAAAGCCAATCCGGGCACGGATGAAGGAGAGAGGTTGGGGAATGAGACCGAATACCTGGGTCGTATCAAATAGCCAAAGCTGTCAGATGACAAGGGGGTCAGGGAGGAGGAATGTTTCACAAGTGGGTTTTTTACGCGGACAAGGACGCTGGATGGTTAGAACTTGCAACAAGTACCATGAGCATTTTATGTATTCATCTCGATTGCCGTTCGGCATCTCTTTGGGGGGGCCCGGCTGACCTGATGTGCATTAACGGCATCACATGCGCCTGTCGCATGAACCCACCCAGTGTGTCTTGTTTCAAACACTGATCCGTCCAGGAGTGCTGCAGCATGCAAAACTCAGGGTGCCGGTTTGACACGCCTGCATGATCCAGAAAGCCCTGCTTGGCGTTATGTGCGGCCCGGCCTGCTTGTCTCGAATGCGTGTCGCTGTGCCTGTTATATGCTTGTTGCTTTTCCCGTTGTCTCGTTACTCTACTCGAGGGAGCCATGATTGACTAATTCTGGGGTATCTAATTTCTTAATTTCTTTTTGGTGGGCGAGTTTAATGCTCGGTATTTCATATTTCGGATTCATTCTCCAGTTCTTTTTCTGCTCTGCGGACCTGTCGCTCGACCATTTCCACTCTGGACTCGAGTTCGGCCACGGTGTTCGAGTTGTCGAGCACTCCGCTCTCGTACCATGAGCGGATGATCCTCTCGCTGCGTCTTCGTAGCTCAGCGGTCTCGACTCCCTGTGCAATCTGGGTGGCCTCAATGGCCTTCATCCGGTCTCCCAGGGCGATCAGGGCCGCGCTCTCGGCCGGGTCAGGGATTGGGCTGTCCTTAATGGCGGTCAAGGAGGAGAGGGTGGAGGGGAATGCGGAGGCGGAGGCGAGGACGATGGACTGGAGGGCATCGGCAGTGAGCTGCGAAGGGGGGTCCGAGGGGTCGGGAGTGTGGAAGAAGTCGGGGTGTGCTTTATCTGGGACAGATTGAGCTTCAGGCACAGAGGGGGAGGGGCATTGCTGTCGTCCTACAGATCTTGATGAGCTCGCCATAGACACGGATCTTGGACGTCAACAGGGAGAAGCGCTTCTCGAGGTCGCCAATCTTCTCAGCGGCGGAGTGCTCCTGGGCAAGCGACGGGGACACGGCCTGGCCGTAGAGGAGGTGCTCGACGCGCAGGAGGCGCGACTCAAGCAGGTCCAGCGTGGACAGCGTAGTGTCGTCCATCATGTGGTGTTGGTTGCGGCTGCAACTGCGGGATGCGGGTGCGGGTGTCGCAGGATGACGGGATGGATGGCAGAATAGGTGGCCTCGATGACAGGATGACGGACACGTGCGGGCGGTGAGGGATGAAAAAGTGGGGGGTCAGTCACTTTAAAGTTGCACTTTGCTGTCAGGATCATGAATAAGAAGAGCGTTGCGGCCCAGGAGGACTAAATTATCCGTTGGCCGCATATGACGATGGGCAAGGGACCGTGGATCAGTGGCGGACTTTTCGGGAGAAAAAAGCATGATGGCCAGACCGGTTAACTTACCCCTGGCGGGAGATGGGCGGTCCGCGCGATATGTAACTTGCACGTCGCGCGTAATCTGGAACAGTGCTAAAATGCCAACTATCCCATCGCTCGTCCGTACTGTCCGGGACGCACTTTAGCACCCTTTTTAGCACTCTAGCAGCGCCGTCCCACGTCATTCTAGTCCGTTACAGCGCACAACCGCAGTTACAGCCCTAGCACAGCCCCTGGGGGAGGCGCCAGACGGCCCAAGACAGGATCCGGCTGCGGGTCCTGATTGGCCGGGGCTTGTGAAACCACTGTGCGCGTACCCCGGTGGGCCAGCGCCAGGGACAACCGCTGGCCCCGCTGACCGCTGGCTCGCTGGCTTGGCGGTTCTCCCAGGCTGTCAAAGCAAGCATCGTGGCCGCCTGCAAAAGACGGGGCAGAGAAAGTGTCGTCTCCTGAGGGCTTCATCTCTTCTCTTTCTCTCCCTCTCCCCCCTCTCTCCAACTCCTCGTCGGCACACCACCTCCCGCCCGCATCGCTCATCTCCAACACGTCGCTGGGCTCCTCGCGACTGGGGAGATCATCAGTCTGGGGCCTTTGTGCCGCAAGACGGTGCACAGTCGCATTGTGCATTGGGAGTGACCGACACTAACCAAAAGAGTTGACGCCATCTGACTCGGCTCGCCCCTCTACTTTCGCCGGCCGGAGGCCAGCCGTCTCCCTTTGCTCCTGCAACAACCTACAAACCAGACGATCAGCACCCGAACCCCGACACAGACAGCTCTCTTTCTACATTTCTTTCTTTTTCTTTTTCTTCGCTTCTTTCTTTTTGGCGCCACGACCCTGCGAAACTCGACGTTCGACGACACCTCCGCGAACCTTTTCTATGACGACCTACTCAACCATATCTGATGGAAACGCCGAAAACACTAGAAGTAACGGCGTCATGTCTAGGTGAGGCTAAGCTGCTCAATCGCAATGGGTTCCCCGGTGTCCTGGACCTCATACTGACTTCCTTTGCCCTTATCGCAGAACTCGACACCGCGGACACAAGGATGGCGGCCAGGGCGGCCAGGCCACCACGGTGAGCAGCGTCGTGAACCTGCTCAACACGAGTACGTCCAGATCCGGCGCGGTCGATTTCGAGCTTACTGACGGAAAACTGTAGTTGTTGGTGCCGGAACGCTCGCCATGCCCTCAGTCATGTCCCACATGGGCATCATGCTCGGTGTCCTGATGATTGTCTGGTCCGGGATGACTTCCGCATTCGGCCTTTACCTCCAATCTCGATGCGCCCGATATCTCGAACGGGGAAGCGCGTCGTTCTTTGCGCTTTCGCAAATCACCTACCCGAACGCCGCCGTCATTTTCGATGCCGCGATCGCAATCAAGTGCTTCGGCGTGGGAGTTTCGTACATGATCATCATTGGCGACTTGATGCCTGGTGTCGTCCTGGGCTTTTCGAGCGGAGCAACCAACTACCCGTTCCTGGTCGACCGAAACTTTTGGATTACGGCTTTTATGCTTCTCATCATTCCTTTGAGTTTCCTGCGAAGACTGGATTCTTTAAAGTATACCAGCCTTGTGGCTCTCGTATCCATCGGATACCTTATCGTTTTGGTCGTCTACCATTTTGCCGCCGACCCCCATGCCGACCCTCGGAGCATCCGCGTCATCCAGTGGGGAGGGGCTGTAGAGATGCTCAGCGCCTTTCCGGTCGTCGTTTTTGCTTATACTTGTCACCAAAACGTTAGTCCTGCTTGGTCGCGTGCATATGAATATTGGCTAATTCTCCCCAGATGTTTTCTATTTTGAACGAACTAAAGGATAACTCCCCTTCCAGCGTTGTTGGAGTTGTCGGGCTCAGCATTGGCTCAGCCGCTTCCATTTATATTTTAGTAGCTATTACCGGTTACATTACTTTTGGCAATGCCGTTGTCGGAAACATCGTTTCCATGTGTACGTCAGGCCGCGGTGTTTGAGTTTAGGTTCATTTCGCTAACATGTGACAGATCCCACTGGAGCTGCATCAACCATTGGTAAGGCAGCCATTGTCATCTTGGTGACATTCTCTGTCCCGCTCCAGGTCCACCCATGTCGTGCTTCTCTCGATGCCGTTTTGAAATGGCGCCCCAACCGCTCCCAGCCGGCTCCTGGACGCACTGCATCCCCATTGCTGAACACCGCTGCGCCCCCACGCGGCGATCATGGCGGGGGCAGCATGTCCGACCTTCGTTTTGCCATAATCACGACATGCATTCTCATTCTTGCGTACATTACTGCTTTGTCGGTGACCAGCCTGGCTCGCGTTTTGGCCTTTGTGGGCAGTACCGGTTCCACCTCGATTAGTTTTATTCTTCCAGGTCTTTTCTATTACAAGATCAGCGACCCAGACAGCATTTTCCACCAGCGTTTGGTCAAGGAAGACGATGACATTGACGAGGAGTCGTCCTCCGATGTGGAAGAGTCTGCTGGGCTCGCTCAGAGCACCACCAGCCTCCACAGCGCTGCTAGCATGGCCAGCCTGGCCAGCAACCTCAGCACACACAGTAGCTCTCACCCTTGGCGATGGCGCAGAAAGTTTCGATTGGATCTTGAGCACATCTCGCACTCAAACCTGCGACGTATGTCGCTGGCGCTCGCCATCTATGGGTTGGTGGTAATGGCGGTGACATTAGCACTCAACATTTTCTTCACAATCACTCATTAGATCTTATTCCTTAGTTTGTAACGGCTGCATCCAGTATGAGTAGATACATGGTGGGCTACGAGGCGGTTCATCGGGGGTATACCAGGCGTTTTGACAGCGAAGTGGCAGTCGCTTTTCCTTTCTCTTACATTGTAGATGACGGCGTTAGAGTTAGAGATGGCATTTTTGGACACACATCGTAATATAAGTGTCTAATCGTAACTTTCACCGTCTTGATCGGAGACACGTGCTTTAGTCATGGCAATCCGGCCAATTCCGCTGAAATATTGTACATTGGCCAATGGCTCGTTCCCTCACAAGGCAACACCACCAACCTCGAGGGATTCTCGGACCAGTCTCTCTTTGTAGGATTTTGCCAGGTCCATTCGTAGGTTTCTCAGCATCAAAATCCCGATCCAACGCCTGGAAATGCTTTTTTACATATCATACACCTCCCACCCTGCCTACAGCTGCAAAACCACTCTTCATATCCGTCGCTGATCATATCCGGTAACGCTTAGTTTCCAAGACCTTGGGCGCAGGGTTGGGCTTGGGGCCGAACTTCTTGTCGGGCATGAGGTTGATCATGGAGAAAAGTCGCCAGACGGTGTCGGAGGGCTGGGCGCCCACACCGAGCCAGTATCGTGCCCGGAAC
Source organism: Calonectria multiphialidica (assembly GCA_020623665.1). NCBI lineage: Eukaryota > Fungi > Ascomycota > Sordariomycetes > Hypocreales > Nectriaceae > Calonectria > Calonectria multiphialidica. Next base: position 93,484 of record JAHVYC010000094.1, on the reverse strand, counting down.
GGGTCGAGGTTGATGTCCTTGTGAAGCTTGCCGTCGTCGGTGTAGGGGTCGGGCTTGGGGATGGGGTCGTAGGTGCCAATGACCTCGAGGGGCTTGGAGTTGCGGGCCGTTCTGCGCGGGGGATGTCAGCAATTAAGGTTCCTGGTCTCGCTCCACCTATATCTCTCGTGCGATGGGAAGAAGAGAAAAAAAGATTCAATCCGAGATCATGTCAGGCGAACCAGAGTGGGGGATGAGGCAGGGCGGGCGTACCGGGCGTGGGCGACGACAATGTTGTAGAAGGGCTGGTTGCGGCGCCCGAAGCGGGCAAGGCGGATCTTGACGACCATGGTGAGTGAGGGGATGGGCGGATTGCTCAATTGACAGCCACCGACAGGACAGTCACTGCGAAGCCGTGTGATGCTGAATGGTGATGGTGGATAATTTCCATGCGGGACGTGGAGCAAGAATTTTCCGCCCCGGCCAATCAGCGAAAACTCGGCTTGCCCCATCCCGTTTCCAACTCGAAGTGGGGCCCGTGCTAATTAGCGGCACGGGCACTGTGTTGTGCTTTTGGTGATGTCAATTCTACGCTTGACTTACGAATGTGAAGTCGGCACGCACACATCATCGTTTCGACGTCAAACAATTAAATTATTTGAGAAGTCACTTCCGCAACGCAACAAGTTCCGAAACACAATTGCATTTTTATTTTCTCATTCTCTGTAAAATCTACTTCATGATGGCGTTCAAGGTGAGGATCTCCTACACCACCAACTAGGGCAAATACGGGGGGGCTACGTGCTAATGATCTGATGATAGACACTCGGGGCTAAGGCGGCGGCTGCCCTGGATCAGGAGCTGATGAGCACAGGAGCATTCTCCATTGACCAGCTTATGGAGCTCGCTGGCCTTTCCGTTTCCCAGGCAGGTTGGTCACCAATCGCACCGATTGCCACCGGCGGTGATGTCGCATGGCAAGAAGCGTGGTTTATCAACACTTACTCACAAACCTGTTTCGCGATTCAGTTTACCGTCTTCAACCACCGAGCAAGGGCAAGAGGATCCTTGTAGCATGCGGCCCGGGAAACAACGGTAGGGACACTCGCCCATGAGCATGAGGCCCCATGGAGCCTTGCCACGTAATTATCCATTAACTTTCGCCCAAGGGGGGGATGGACTGGTGGCAGCTCGCCACCTCCGCCATTACGGCTACCAACCAACCGTATACTACCCGAAGCGCGGCAAAAACGAATTGTACCAGGTGAGTCCGATTTTCGATATCGTGCTGTTGCAAATTTCATACCATTGGCGTCCCAAGGGTTGGCACGTTAGGGGGGGCTCCGGATATTCCAGTTGACGATGGATGTATTGTTACTATGGATCTTGGATTTCATTGCGTGTTCTTCCATTCCCTGGAGGTGTCGATGATCAGGAGTCGGCATTCCGGAGCCACCCATTACGTTTTTCGTTCCTCCGCCCAAAATTATTTCTCCATGATAATTTCCCAGTTCCTTCCCGAGGAGTTCACGCTAATCGTGTGCATAGCGACTTGCAAAACAGTTGGAGGATCTCGACGTCCCCTTTGTTGATGACTTTTCGGCGGCCATTGGGTCGACTGATCACGTCGTGGATGCGATTTTCGGTTTGCGATTCGACCCCTTTCACCTTCTTCGGTTGCGCGAGTGCTGACGTTCCAAACTCCTTTTTAGGATTCAGCTTTTCGGGTGAGGTTCGTGAGCCGTTTCCTGCCGTGATCCAGGCACTTCAGGAAACCAAGTTGCCGGTGACATCGGTGGATGCTCCATCGTCTTGGGATATTGAGAATGGTCCTCCCCGATCGGGCCTTGGGAGTTCTTTTATGCCTACCGCTCTTGTTAGCTTGACGGCGCCCAAGCCACTAGTGAAGCACTTCAATGGCCGTCATTTCATCGGCGGACGGTACATACCACGGCCATAACTGGTATAATTGGATAATAGCAGCTAACTCCGGAGAAAGATTCGTTTCCCCCTTGATTGCCAAAAAGTACGATTTCGAGGTCCCCGAGTATGAAGGTATCGATCAGGTGGTTGAGGTTGGACCGAGCGGGCAAAAGCTTTGAGGTTTAGATGCAGGTGCCAGGCAGGTGAGGTTGAGTAGAGCCACTTGGTGTGGTTGGCTGCGGTCGTGACTCTTTTCGAATATTGCTACATGACGCGGCAGCCTCCTCTCAGGCTGTTTGGGCAGACCGGGCTAGGGCACTGTCCGTCACGCATGTCATCACGAGCAAGAAACAACCCCCACGGACAGGAGAGTAGCGGGGGGTGAAAGTCGTGACAAAACTCAACATAGACGAGATAATCTTTCCCGCAAACCTGGCATTCGGCAGTGTAGTGCTTGCACATTTATCGTGAGGCTCCGGTATCCTTCAGCACTTTTTGAGGATCAAGACCAAGACCGAGGATGGGTGGCGGTTGCTGTTGAGAGAGTAGAAGGGGAAATCTTGCACCAACGACATCGACGACGGACGACAGGGGGGTTGATATAAGGTAAGGGAAGAAGTGTGAAAAAAAAAAATGAAGGTTCAGATTGTCGATGTTGGCAGAGAGGGCCTCTGAGAGCAACTCCTGATCAATGGTGTCGGATAGGGCTGATATAAAGGATGTGGCGCTGGTTGTCGTCCCGAATGGAGCAACGGGTTGCCACTGCGGCAAGGTGCCCCAGCCGGAGCTTAATCGTGCCTTCGGGCTGGGCTGGGCTTTGGCTCTGGCTCTGGCACTCGCTCTCGGACTGGGACTGGGACTGGGACGGGGCCCGGAACGGGGGAGTGTGCCAGTCAGCGTACTGTACCTGTACCTGTGCCTGTACCTGTACCCGTACGGACCTGTACCTCCTTGTCTACCCCCCAAGACGTCAGACTAGGCGGCCTCGTGGCGAAAGGGGCACATGGACATGGCGACGAGCAGACGACACCACAGTGATGGAGCAGAGGCATGCGACAACGAGCCATTTTGAATGAAGAATTAAATCTCGTGTGCGTTCTGGCGGGCAGCTTTGCTGGTCAAACAGTGTCTGATCCGATTTGGGTCAGGAGTCCAGCACCCGGAGCATTTGCTCCTTGACCCGCCTGATAGGCGGGGGCGGCAATGCGGCGCTTACAAAGGAAGCGACCGCAAAGGGGTCCGCTTTTCCCTGCTGTCTCGACGAGCTGTCGGGGTCCCAGCACGGTCTATTCCTATGGGCATGGCAGAGCGGGCTCGCGACGTTGACGCCCGGCGACTCTGCGAACTGTGGCCGATCGGGGTAGCATCTCGAGGGACTCCCGAATCGCTTCGAACCTTGTCGACTGAGCCTGGGGGGGACGGGGCAGGGCGTGTCAATGACCACAGGGGGGCGTGCGAGCCCGCCACACTTACGCCATCGAAATTTAGCCCGCCCAAGACGTGCATGTCTGCTTCGTCGAGGCCTGTGGATGAGCGCCGTTAGCGCAGCACAACACGTCGTCCCGGTTCCCAAACAGAGTTGACCCCGTTGTATCGCCGGGCCGTTGCGGTCGCAATAGGGTAATGTCCAGCACGACCAGAGCTCGCTGCCCCGAGCCCCGACGTTTTTCGAGAGTTGGCCGGGGCTCGAGCTTCGGGCGCTACAGGTCCCGAGCCGTCACGTCAGGTCAGGGTCCTCGAGGTGGCCCGCGATGCGATCTGGCCCGGGGGTCCTCGATTTGTCCGATAGGCCGCTGCCGTATAGATCGCCATGATTCAATAGCCTGCGTTGACATTGACCTCCTGCTCGCTAGCCCGAGCTAATACTGTCATCGGATATTGCATTCACGCTTGCATTTGGAATTGGAGTTGGAGTTTCGGAAGCCATCCCAAACTCTGCAACTCAATTGCTTGCGGTTGTACAGTACATCGTTGATATTCCAGAACCTTCACTCTGCTTGCTCCTCCCGCGCGTCAACCCCCTCTCTTACCCCCTCCCCATCCTGTATGAGTCCCACCCACCCACTGCTCTTTCCAGCCAAACACGCCAAACTAAACCATGGTTCACCATCCCCAACTTACGACCCTGAAATGGAGGGCGGAAACCCAAACTAAAATGCGGTCGCATGAAACATGCCATCCCGGGACAGGGTTCACCCAAAAAATCTGCGCGGAGCCTCAGGTGCATCGGTAGCCCGAACGGACGCCCACGGTGGCAGGGCGGTCGAGACCCAGGCCGACATTATCTCTCTCTCTCGCCAATGGCTTGGCACCCCGGCACATCTCGCTCGATCGCAGTCGCAGGTCTGGCTGGGTGGGATTCTCTGGCGATCGGAAACTCAACTCGGTGTCCATTTGGAATCCCTCTAGCGTTCCCCGGCATCATCCGCCTGGGCCAGCGTCCAAACCTTTTGACAGGAACTAGAGCTGGCGGATACGCGTGTGGGCCGCAATTGTGGCGCGGATCTGGCGCGGACCTGGGGTTTAGTCGTAAGACAAGGTGAAGTCACTGGCTCAAGCCACCGTCGTCAATAATCGTGCTCCTTTCGGAGGAGGGGGGCCTGTCGAGATGCCACCGTTCAGCGTACCCCACTGTCCGAATTCGATGTTCAGAGCAGGTCCCACCCTCATGGCAACCCCAATGCAGATGCAGACACGTCTTGGTCGGCATCTCAGCCCTCGACACCTTGAACCAGGAAACCCGACCTTACGCTGACCACGGTGACTTGGCCAATTGGCCCCCGAAGTGATGCATCACATGCTCAGTGTCGACAATTGTTCCGTCATTCAGCCATGCTGCATGTGCACGAATGGAAGTGATCAGCCCACGATTGTGGCTTGACCCGGACGCCCCTGCTGGTGTTAGCGGTTGGGTTGGGCCTCATTCGCTAACAGGCTTCGAGACCCTTCGATTGCCACACGCACACGCACAACCCAACAAGGACGCATCATTACGGACTAGGGATGTCGCAAATACAGACAAAGTAGGTACAGGTGGATCAGCGGGGCAGCGACGCACATTTACATGCACATTCAAGCACTGCGCACACCCGCGAGCGGTGTGGGAGAAAACTACCGCTCCACAGCCAGGCACCATTTTCAACGGGGGGGCGGAGAGGCTTGTCCGGGGTGGGGATCCAGTTGCGAGGCACGTCGACGGTGCCTCTGCCATTGGCTCAGCTCCGAGAAAAGAGCCAAATCCAGGAACCTCTAAGGTCCCCTTTTTTTCTCTGTGTACACTGCTCGTCTGTGGCGGAGGGTTTGCTCCTCTGCAAGCAAGGCCCTCGGATGAGGCTCCTCGCCGTCTGGTTCGCTGGGTGGTTAGGCCCGGCAACCTGGGTCCCCGCCCGGACCGAACGGGCTGCAAAGTGGGGTAGTCGTTGGGGTCCAACCATGATCGACAACCCGGTTGCAAGAAGCCTCATTGACGTCATAGCACGCCAATTTCGAAAACCCTGGAAATGCAACTCAACTCGAGAAGTTTCGATGCAGGGACAGCCTCAACAACAGGCTTTTCACCCTGTAACATTCCATATGCCCGCATTGACGTCATATCGGCTGCTTCATTTCGTTTTATCTTTTTTTTCATCCATGTTTTTTGCAGCATGGAATATTCCTGAATCCCTCTCCCACACTGTAACTTTACTTCCCACGCCAGCCCACCCACCCTCGGCGTCAATATGCATATGCAATTCGGAACTATCTCTGCGAACAAAGGCCCATGCGTACACCATCGTGCCATCCTAAATTAGATCAAAGCCACAATTATCAACTGTTACTGGCCCGGGCCAATTCGTCTTGGGCACCGAGGTAAAAGCAATTATGCCTTGTTGTTGGGTCGCCACTCGTATGCCGGTGATATTGACGGCCGACTAGTCGGTTTCCCCGGCCTGTGGCAGGGCTGCCGGTCACCATTGCCGGGTTGGCGTGGCATCACTCCATGTCTCCATGCCTCGTCTGATCAACACGATAGGGAAGGATCCTCGCAAGCCTCAAGCTTCCCCTGTCTGTGTGTGTGCATGCTTGCGTCTCCTTTGCCCCCATCTGACTCGGGTGGCTCAGAGTGGGCTTTGTTTAAGGACATCTATCCACCAATGCTTCCACTCGCCTGTGCATGCCCAGAGGCAGCCTTCGAGGCGTAGTCTCCAGCTTCGTGGGCTTTGCCACCGTGGCTTTCTGCAGCTTCTGCATCAAGAATAGACTTGTCTCTTGTGAAGACTCGGCAATTGGTGTCACTGCTGCCACGACTCCTAGTTGGCCTGACGGCTAATGAAAAGTTTTATCATGGTGGGTTGGCTGCCTCCTCGAAGACGAGGATATCCTAGGAATCTGATATCAGCTGCCAAAGTATCTACGAGTCCTTGATACTTAGCATCGGCCCTTTTCGTTGAATAGCCCGTTTGGAGATTGTGGAATCAAAATATCCTAGTGCTGATATGCGTGCCACGTCGCGAATCTACGAAACTCGGAACCCGAAGCTGCGGTAGAGATGGGTGGCAAAAGAGAAAACTTTGAATAGTAGCATTGTGATCTAAGGGATTTTCGTATCAGCTGCCAGGAAAAGAACTGACAGAAGTGTGTTCCCCTGACGATCGTTGGATAAACTAGAATCTCATGTCGATCGAGTGGCTGTCGACGATCAACGATCTGGGGAACTGGCAGGATCTTCATCAGGGTAGCTGATCTAAGACATCATAATTAGCAAGTGTTTCCAAAGCTTCAAGGCCTGGCATCGCATTGTGACTATTCACTTAACAAATGTTTAGTTAAGCATTACCTGAGGTGAGTGAAGGCAATGAATGACACATGTTCATGAAATTCCAAGACCTGTATTCGGGTATTTTAAGGTCCAGTCTGATACGAACTTGATACATAAGTTTCCCATTCTCAATTCGCTCCTGCTACTCCCGTTTGTGCATTAGCCTGTTCTGTGTCGATTCGGTCTTGCTGTCAAGACCATGTCTCAGCGGTTGGCTCCCAGAGGATGAAGCATCGGGGAGCAAATGCATAGTGTTTTATCCAGCGTCGAGGATGTTTTGAAACAAGGGGAGACTCTGGTTTTCTTTTCATGACCGTTATTTATGCCTGTCTCAGTGGAAGATGTCTTTGTTGATCAAACAGTGATCGATGGCAAATTTGGGTGGGCGTCAACATTTTCAGATGGAAACGGAAACCGTTGAGATTCGCTGTGAGGGATTTTAACAATTGGTACATCTTGAGAAGAGAAGCTCGGAATCGAAAATTCTTTCTTGTTTTCAAAATATTGGCAATTGGATGGATGCAGCATAAAATACACAGGGAAAATGATCGCTTCATAATGGCCAAATTTCCACTGGTCGTCCAGATGATATTAAGGCGTGGTGGCAGAGTGGTCTAATGCGTATGACTAGAAATCATATCTCTTCGGAGGCGTCTGTTCAAATCAGGCCCACGTCGAATCATCTTTTTTTTTTGGCAAATTTTAATGGATATCAACGATGCCACTCAATTCTTTTTGGTATCGTCGTCATTAAAACAATCCAACATCATGCGACTGTTATTATCGCTTAGCCTGTTGGAAGTATTCTTCGTTACATTTATTGGACCCGTCAGTAAATACCGACCTGCCGAATCGCCTATAGTGCCGCCTTGATTGGGATGTTCCCCTCCAAAACTTGCAGGGGACTTTTGTGTGCATCTCTGGGTGGCCAATGGTTCGGACAAAGAATTCCCGGGCCTCAGTGCTTGATAAAGGCGCTGCAGTCTGTCTGGAAGTGCCCAGTTTCCTTAATAACTTGAACAGTGCACTTTTGTCAACAAACAGCAAGGTTTGCGCACGTACAATTGAGCACCTCGGCTACTCTGCGCATGATGCCGCTTGAACTTCGCGACGCCACATTCTCCGATGGGCCGAGCATTGCAGATGCGATGGCCCATGCCTTCTCCAACGATACATTTCACAAGACGCTGTTTCCGGGCGTGAGCTTGGAGAGGCAGATCAACGGCACGCTGGCACTTTGGGCGCGAAACTATTCCGACCAGTCGGCTCACTACAAGACGGTGGTGGATACCGAGACTGGCCAGGTGCTTGGGTTCTCCAAGTGGGCGTTTGGGTTTACTGACGTGGGTGACAAAATACGGAAAGAGGGTATGGACAATATCCCACCAGCGCATTAATGCCCGTTGTGTGTGTTGACTGTTACTTCTGTGATAGCTCCCCAGGTCCCTGCTGGCGAAGAAATACCTGCGCTGCCGGCCAAGCCTGACGGCATCGACGATGAATTCGTGACTACGTTTAGTGAAAAGGCTGCGGCGGTGCGCACCCGAATTCTCGGGGAGCGGCCTCATATTCGTAAGACCCTTGGTCCCCCCCAGACCCTCGCGACGGTCCCATTTCTCGATTCATTGTTCTAATCACTTGCATATATTTAGATCTCATCCTGATGGCAACCCATCCGTGTGGCCGCGGCCGGGGAGCCGCATCGTTGAACCTCGAGTGGGGCGCCAAGGTTGCGGATGAGAACGACCTCGCCTGCTGGGTCGAGTCTTCCGCAGTGGCAAAGCCGCTGTATGAGAAATTTGGATTCAAGGCACAGGATGAAATTGTGTCGCCGATGAGCGAAAGTGCAGGCGGGGGCAATTACGTGCATACGGCCATGATTCGAGAGCCCAAGAGTGGACGAGGGGGAGAAGCATGTTAGTCTACCCATGCTGGTGAGAGAAAATGGGTAGCATTCAACGCCAAGGATCCTTACATTCGCCGGCAAAGAAGATTTCATAAATAAATAGACAGACCGGAATAATTTGCAAATAGCCAATATGAACGTATTATGATCTCATTCAGCACTAGGCTATTTTTTTTTTTAGACTTGTTATTTTTATACAGTCAGACGTCGGCCGCCTCGAAGTATGTTCGTGTCCCATACTTTCAGTGGCCCCGCATCGATGTCCGCCAAGTCGCTAGCACAAACACCATGCCCAACGGTCACGTCTCGGTCACCGCCCGCGATGCATATGACCAGATGAAGTCGGAATAAGCACAAGAGCGCCGTATGCATATCGACTTAATCGCCGGCTCTTCGGTCTTCGGGAGGATGCGGGTACGCATCTCACCTTGATGGAAGCCGGGTGGGCCAGCGCGGCGTGTGATTGGATTCCAGCTCAGCGGCGGACGCGCACTACGGTGCCGAACAGCCGCATGTCAGTCGGTCGGGTCAACGCGAATCGTGGCTGCGTCATGGCAGAGTTCTCGGCGACATCAAAAAAACGAATCCCGCTCTGTTCTCGATGCCCTTTATACTTTGCGTGCCCAATTAGCCTCGTCCGTGACTTGCCGCTCCCGCATCAATTGCTCGTCGCCTGATCCAGCCTGGCCAGACCTCTGTGGCGTTACGCCTGCAGCCAAACTACCCGTCGGCAGCCCCTTGTTAGTGACGAGTCCCGCCTACGGCTGCTGCACACGCGACACAAACCCGCCACAGGCCATAAGTCGCCCCCTTTCGGCCTTGGACGTTTCCCCGTCTTCAGATCTCTAATCATCTCGATCCCGCCATGAACCGCACGTCTCGCACCGACGAGCCGTACGAGGGGGACGGGCTCAACCAGAGCCCCAACCCGCTCTCGAACGACCTGACCACCAACGAGGACCTGAACGGGACCGTCAATTCCAGGGTCCTCAAGCGAGATGACGACCAGAATCGCATGACTGGCGAGCCTCCACCAATTGCGTCCGGCAGATCTGATCTGGATCCTGACCTCGGCGACGGGAGCAGTCGTTCCACGCTGGCCAATGGAAATTCCATTGGTCAGCACCCGGGAGAGGAGTTGCCGTCTGCTCTGGCAACTTCTCTCCCACCACCCACGCCGTCTGCCATGCCTCACACCGGTTCCGACCCCGAGGGCAGAGACGGCTCCTCGACCCTGCTTGAGCGCGCCAAAAAGATAGCCGTCAAGTATGGGTCCTTTGTAGGACCGGGGTTCATGATTGCCGTTGCATACAGTAAGTAGAACTCAGTTGCCTTTTTCCGTTCCACTCGACGGAAGCCCTCCCGAGCACGGGCTAACGGTCTTGTCTCGTGTCAAGTCGATCCCGGAAACTATTCCACAGATGTCGCGGCTGGAGCCACTTACCGCTTCAAGCTGCTCTTTGTGATCCTGTTGTCCAACTTGTTTGCCATTCTCCTCCAGAGTCTCTGCATCAAGCTTGGAACCGTCACGGGGCTCAACCTGGCCGAGGCCTGCCGAGCCTTTCTCCCGCGATGGCTCAACATCATCCTCTACCTTTTTGCAGAGGCAGCCATCATCGCAACCGATATTGCAGAGGTATGTGTGCCCGTCAATTGAGAAAGCCATGTCTTAGAATGCTGACGATCTTGTAGGTGATTGGATTTGCGATAGGGTTGAACCTTCTTGCGCCTGCTGTCCCCCTGGTTGTCGGATGTGCCATCTCAATTCTTGATGTGATGATCATCCTTTTCTTCTATAGGCCGCATGGATCCATGAAAGGCCTTCGAGTATTCGAGTACTTCATTGTGTGCCTGGTTCTCGCAGTTGTCGTTTGCTTCTGCGTCCAACTTGCCATGATACAGGATACCCCAGTTGGCCAAGTGTTTAAAGGTTACTTGCCTTCAAGTGCGCTCGTTCAGCAGAAGGGGTAAGTCTTAGACCCGCACTCTCCAGCTTTTCATTGTCTAACCAAGTCCAGTATTTACCAGGCCTGTGGAATCCTTGGCGCAACTGTTATGCCACACAGTTTGTACCTCGGATCCGGTATTGTTCAGCCCCGCCTTCGGGAGTATGATGAGAAGCATGGTTTCCTAGATCCCGACCTGTCGTCGCCGTCGATTCATGAGAATGACAAGGAAAAGGAGGTCTACGTCCCATCGCTGAGTGCTATCCGCTACTCAATTCGATATTCGACGGCAGAGTTGTCCATATGCCTCTTCACCTTTGCCCTGTTTGTTAACTCAGCTATTCTCATCATCGCTGGCGTCTCGTTATATGGCAACCCAGATGCTCCTGACGCAGACATTTTCAGCATTCATGATTTGCTGTCAAAGAGCGTGTCACCCGTGGCTGGTACCATTTTCGCATTGGCATTGCTTCTCTCCGGTGTTTCTGCTGGCATTGTGTGCACTATTGCTGGACAGATGGTAAGCGAAGGGGCGATCAACTGGAAGATGCGTCCATGGCTACGACGTCTCATGACTCGAAGCATCAGTATCACTCCTAGCATCATCATCGCAGGAGCGGTAGGCCGGTCCGGTCTGAGCCAGGCTTTGAACGCATCCCAAGTCGTGCTCAGTATTGTTTTGCCGTTCGTCACCGCTCCTCTGATTTATTTTACTTGTCGCAAGCAGTACATGACAGTTCGGTCTACGGGGACCAGGTTGCCGGAGGGGATCGTCGCGGACGAGGGAGACGCAGAATCGACTCAATCGAATGTAACGATGGAAAATTCATGGTACATTGCTGTTCTGGCAGTGCTGGTTTGGATCGTCATGGCTGCGATGAACGTCGCGAATCTTGTGCTCCTCGGCAAGGGCCAACAGTGACGGAGTGAACACAGGTTCAAATGAGTAATGTCAATTTGCTGGATCATCAAAGGACATTTAAAAACCAATCATGACAAGATTAATTGAGTTCATGTAGTCATTAGGCTTCACAACTGTTATTGGCAGGTTCACCGCCAGTATCGGGATCCCACTTAGTAATCCGGCATCAATCAGGCTGAAACGTCGGCGATCCAAAGAGCGAAAATTTGTTTCCAAATGAAAGGATTGGTTTTTTACGTTTATTTTTGGACTCATGACGTAAATGTCCAAGCATTATGTGGAGGCCTCTGAAGGGCTCGAACAGCGACCTTGCCCGAGCACTGGCTTACTTCGGGTTAGTTCTCGATCAACTACACAACTAACCCACTTACTCTCTAGCATTCTGTCACTTTCGGAGGCACGAGACACTTTGGCACGGCATTCCAATTGGTTGCCCTCCCTATCAGATCATGGTTGCCACGAGGGAATGTCCGATGAACACGTCCACGGCAGGGATGCTCCTTTCATTTGGAAGCCGAATGTAACCCCGGCATCGAAAAAGACGATTGGCCGCAATCCTTGGAAATCCACTTCTGACAACTCTTTTTGCACAACATCACGCCACTTTTCAACTCTGTGACTCCGGTCCGAGCGGGCATGTGATGAAGCGGGCTTTCCCGGTACCGGAGAGGGATGACCGAGGTCAATTAATGAAATGCTCAAATTCCCTATTGTGACCGTCCATGTAACGTCGACTGCGTTTAATTCTGCAGTTTAACTAATCTGTTCCACAGTCTTTTCCCGCATCCTGCAGCCAGTCCATCAAAGTTGATTGCATCTATTCCCATAACTCAAAAACGCCTTGCGTGTGTGCCACTGGAATTTGAATTTGACGCCCGCAAGTCTTACCGACTCAACTGGGCTCTGTTCTCTACTTCTTCTCCCTCCCTCACCCCCTGAGAAAAAATTCGCCACGCCCAAACGCCGACTCGGCAAAGTGAAAAAAAAAAAAAACTTGCGCACACAACGCACAAAACAACGCATTTCACTCAGACAAGATGATTGTTACCCGGGCAATTTCTGTAACCAACTTTGTGGTGGCCAGCTCCGCCCTGTGCTTCCAGGTCTTCGTGCTCTACCCCTGGCACAAGGAGCTGGATGCGGGATTTGAGGAACTCAAGAAGGAACACTTGAAGGTCCTGCAGGCCGTGGGAACCAGCCGCAGCCAGCAGCAGCAGCTAGACTTTGAGGGCAAGTTCAACGAGCTCAAGAAGCAGAGCGCCAGCCGATGGTGGTGGTCCTAGACGGCCTCGGCCTCCCCTTTCCCAACCAACCCTTTTCCCACCTTGCCGGGCGTGTTTGACGGTGAAACCGTGACGCGACGGATGGGCTATTTTCATTTTTAATTTTTATTTTTGGGACATGGACCGCTGCCCGCATTGCATGGAACATTGCACTTTTGAAAGGACCAACATGTCTGCGAAATCAGACTTGTTCCCCACGAAGGACTTGACGGGGGCCACGACTGCCAAGAACCAAAGAGGGAAAAAAAAAGAAGAAAGAAGCCTTCCCGCTGATCGACACTCGACAAACTTTGCCCATCACTTCCAAGGCACACCAACACAAACTGGCTTCAGAACGGAGGACTTTTGGCACGCGCGTTTCCGTCGCGCGTGCATGGCACGAATAGAGGACCGTTTATACACAACAACGTCTTGCGACGACATCTACCTATCTTTCTCATTTTAGTTACACCACAAAGAATTTCATTAGGACATTCTCTTTAGACAAAATTCATGAAGTATGCATCATTAACTATTATTGAGCCTTTTTTGCCCCGACGTGATTTCAGGTGCCAAGTAGTACCATGTCTCAACACAGCATCATTGTTTGCTAGGTTCTTTTTCGTGAACTTGTAAGCTGTTTTGCAGGTGCGTTGGTGAACGAATGAACTGAAAAGAGCGATTCTGAATACACGAAAAGCACTTGCAAATGAAGAACCGCTCATTAGTTTGATCTTCGATGGGAAATGCCAATAAGATTGGAATTATATATACCATTTCAGTCTTGAAAATCGTGGTGGGGAAGCTTACTGTTACACTTATGTCATGTTGGTGTGCACCACCCCCAGTACATTCACACGGTTGATCCACGCAAATATAGGATATGGCTGAAATCACTCCCAATTTCTTTTTTACAATGACTTATTTTCCATGGATATTATCTTACATGGGTTGCATAATTTGAAATAATTAGCCCAACGACCGAAACGCGGAAATGATGGACTGCGAAACGAAAGTGATGATATTCTAAACTTCGTGCCATAACACTAGTTTGAAATATGTTGCGTTTCATCAACTAAATACTTCATTTCAAAATTTTGATAGTTCTTAGAAGATGAACATATGATAGGCTTGGATGTGGACCGGGTTGAACGGTACCTACGTTGTCTGCACCTGGCGTCTTGTATGAGGAACCCGCTTTTTGACTTACAAGCTCTTAAAGAGCCTCGTAGTGTCTCCATAATGCCGGTGACAGCTCCGCTTTCCCAGTCTCTTATGAAATATGCTTCGAACCTGCCAAGGATTGCGAGCAGGGATATTATGCTGTAACTAGTGCGGCATTGAATTGACGCGCTGTATCCCAATTGGCCAAGCCCGGGGTTGGTCAAGGCATCCCCACATGCGGATACTAGACTAACTCGATACGATGGGCGACATTAGACTCTTCTCCAGGATGGTGATTTATCAATTATCGATTTGGGCCGGAAGCGAGCTGGAAGGGATTCTGATGTGTGCTGCCCCTGGTGCAAGATGCTCTTTAGCTGGAAGTTGCAAAGGGTGACGTATGCGGAACCCATATGAAGTGTCGATGTCTCACCTTATTTCACTGAACATCCATTGATTTGTTGCATACACATCCACCTGGAGACTCAATTATCACACACCGCCGGCTGATGCAATAGAAAACCAATTGTCGCCAATGTGATATGTGAAACTTGTTGATTGGACTCTGTGAAACACATGTCTATTTTCAACGTGAGATATCTAATATACATGACATGAAATTATATAATAGTCTATTGGTGCTTAAGCGGACATAATGCAGGAAGAGTAAAATAAACAAAGACAGATAAAAAAAAAGCTTGAACAGCGGGCTCGACCTCGGGTATCATCCTCAATGCAACTTTTCAAACACTGGTTTCGTTGGAATTGGCTTCTTCATACATTTCAGTTCCACGCCTCTTTATCTGCCTGTTGCGGCCGTTTCCCTGTGCAAAGTTGTGCTCAACTGGGTCCCATTTCTCAGGAGTGAGGTAGAACTCTTCTCGCTTTTCCATGGTGAACATTCCGGCAAAGTCGAAGGGGTCCAGAACAAACATGAACCAGGAACGCTTGTGGATCCAACCAGGTCCCATCCTTTCGGTCTTGCCATCAAAGTCCAGGTACTGCCTTTGGTCGTTGGGGATGAAGCGTCCCGGGTGGATAACGTTCAACCAGTAGGTGTAAATGACAACGGGGATGGTCTCAAACACGTAGAGTGGCCACTCATGCGAAAGCAGTGCGCCGGACCTTGAGCCGCCGTTTTCGAGAACTGATCTGAGCTCAAAGCTCTCGACTGCACGGAACACACAGCGGATGATGATGAGAAAAGATGTTCCGTACAGCATGATGAACATGGTTCGCACGTTGCGAGGCATCATGTTGGCGCGAAGGCAGCGGAAGTTGAGGATGGCAGTCATGACAATGAAGGCGACCTCAACCAGGGCCTGGAGAACCACGGCCATGGCAACAGCTGTTGCACCCCTCAATAAAAGGTCCTTGTCGTCCCTTCCTTGACCGCCAGCCATCCAAGAGCTGCCAAGGGCCGTCAAGACTTCAACTAGTGTACCGAGAAAGAGAAAGATGTAGACGATGCGGTTCGGGTTGACAACAGCATGCATTGGGAGATAATGCATGAGGCGTCCCAGTGTATTGTACTCGGCAGCGGAGAAGATTGGCGGTGCGAGGTAAATGAATATGCTTTGTATGATGAACAACGCTAGATTGTCGGGCTTCCTTGTCGAGATGCATCGAAGAAACCACCCGATGAAGTAGAATACGCCGCCATAGAACATGAAAAATGTTACTCTCCAGAAGCCGTACCGGCTAGATGATGGACGAGTCAGGGAACAATGTCGAGAGAGAAGAGCGCGGGAAACTTACGAGTTCTGATAGAAATGAAGAGCCGCAGATATAAGAGTCACTACTCCAGCGACTATTGGAAGGATTTGATTGGCATCGTAGCCAAAAAGGTTTTCGGGGCCAGCCATATCTGAATAATGGAAGCACGGCAAAGGTGTAGAGGAATGGTTGTTTGTTTCTAGTTCACATTGCGATAGTGTCGTCGAGAGCCACAGTTATATAATTAATCGAAGCGCAATATTGTCTGAAATCCAATGCAAGGCACCCACCCATTTGCTTCAGGGCCGCTCAGTTCGACCAGAAATGGTAACACGCACAGCCGTGAGGCGCAGTTTTTCGGGATTCGATCAGCCCTGCAGCGGTTTATGGCAACAAACTGGGTTTAGCGGGTCCTCTCGCCTCTGCGACGATACCTTGCGCCACAAGTCGAATCCCGAAATCCGCTGGCAGCGCACCAGTGTTCCAAAAAAGGACTAGTGTGGCGGGATTCACGAGCACATCTTCATCTCTTTGAGAAGAGGGCTGACAACCAACCAGCCATCGCTGTTACTCAATGGCGGAAATTTTGGGCTGTGAGATCACAAAATGGAAACCTAGGTGGCTTTGAGGTGCAGGGGAATGATAATTGTTGGTTAGTCCCTGATAGGAATTGGATTCCCTCAATGACACCAAATGTTCAGGTATCCATACCCCATCCACTTCAGGCTTTGCTATATTCCGTAGACTAGCACACTAGACAAGTTTAGGGCACCGAATTGATCAAAAAGGAATGTATACAAAGTGTGGTAATAAATGCCTGCATATTTTATCCGTGATTGTATCCAAATTACACTCGATTCTTCGACTTACCAACGATGACTCCGATGCGGGGTAGCCCCCACCAACATCCGTTTTGGTGACAGTCTTGCGGATTATCAAAGAGGACCTTGACCTGGAAAGCGTTGCCCCCAGGTTTCGTTTGTCGGATCCCACTAAATTTAGACTTATCCAGACTCTAACCAAGTTGAGACCATGGCCAAGAGTGTTAGTCGGATATATCGTAGATGTTCCAAGTTGCGTTGCCTTGACCCATCCATTGGCTTTGACCTTGCGTGAAATTTCATTGGAGTGCATCATCGATAAGCAATGAGCGGTATGCTGAATTTACTACGCACGTGCCTAAATGTCAACAACCTCTCTTGATTGGGGCAGATGCTCACTCATTTCAACTTGCTGCAAAGGAAATATGACACAATCGTTCAAAAAAGAAGGCGGAAAGTTGATACCGTACAGCCTCGAGTAAGAGCCCTGCTTTCAACCAAACATTAGCATCTTACGAGCGGGGATCATGCGACTAACTCACCAGACAACTGCTGTTGGGCGGCTGGTTGGGCTGAAGTGGGGTCGCCGCTGAGCCCAAGACGTAGCCTGAGATGAGTCGCTCACCACAGCACAGACCCATATATGCTTGACCAACCCCCTCAGCGCCTGCTTCAACGTCTCGGATTTTTGCTTATTCGCTCATCTCATTGTCTCCAGCAGGGCTGGGAACGCAACAATGGCGGACGAGGCGACCTTGAGCCCCGAGCTGCTCAAGGAGAACCACATCTTTCTCTACGAGGACCCCCAGCAGGTCGAGACACCACCGGAGCACGTGGGCTATCTGCGTGCCGCCTTGTTGGACTTTGACTGTACAATCACCGACCAGTACAGTTTGAAAAACGATGATGCCCTCAATAACTTGGACTGGGAGAGCGCATTCAGGATCCACCGCGCGAAAAAGTCCGAGGTGGATGCCGTCAGAGCCTCTCTCACAAAGTATCGAAAGACAAAGCACCAAGCAAAGGTTACCAATGACGTGAATGACCGGAGTCCCGATTGGAAAAAATACTACTATGATTACTTTTTTACGCCACTTGAAACTGATGTGTCGATTGCAGAGGGTGATAGCAGACGGTATGTGTTCGCGGGAGTTGAGATGGGCAACCGGGCAAACGCTGACTTGGAGCTTCAGAGTGGCTCGAATGAAAACCTACTACGATTCATTTGAATGGTGAGTTTATCTTCGAACACATTTGAAAAGAGAAATATCTAACTCCTTTACAGGCTCTCTGAAGGGACTTGGACGTTGTTTGAGAAGGACACAGAACTTCGAAAAGACAAGAAGGGATTGCCAGTTCCAAAGCCCGACTGTGTTGCTTACATGCCGATATATGAGCTCGAGGAAAAGGGGAAAACCCTGAGAGTCGACAGGTGGCAATGGCCTTCCAATCCCAGGGACGGAATGGCGATGAACTTTTCACGAAAAACCTTGGAGCACCTGAACCGCCAAGGACTGCAGTCCAGCACGGCAGGGGTTTTTGGTAAGGGTTGGGGAACTGAGCTGAGCAGGTCAGACTACCAATGCTTCCCGTGGCTCATTGTTGATCACAAGGAGGATGTTCTTCGTGATAAGGAAATGCGTTGCTATTGCAGGGTCGCGAATGCGGCCAGCGCCAGCTTGTCCATGTATCAGACTCTTGCAAAATATGCACATGACAAGAATGATGACATTCATATCCCCCCTGTCGTCACTATGACCACAGTAGGCAAGGACGTCCGAATCTGGATCGCCTTTGCGTGTAACAACGGTGAAGACCATGTGAGTGGCTGCACAGCGCGCGAGCTTTGGGGAATCTTTTGACTCACAAAAATGATGCAGAAAATGGTTTGTGTCTGGAAAGGTGACATAACCACTTCCATGGACATCATCAAGCTCGAGGCTATCCTTGACAACCTCCACACATACGCGATGCGAGAGCTCCGGCCCTTGATATCGAGCTATATTGGCCAGTGGATGTACAACTTCCCCCTTCTTGCCGGCAGACTCCCGCCTGCACCTCCACCTCCCGCGGCCCCTCCGGCAGAGACGCCGGCAGCAACGCCAGCCGCGCTCCCCGCGCCCGAGTCCACCACCGAGTCCACCCCCGATGCTGCCCCCGCCGCGGAAGAGGACAAGACATTGGTCAAGGTCGATACTGCGGCTTCTGAGAAATCCACCTCGTCCAAGAAATCCAACGCTTCTGACGCCACGGAGAAGCCGGCCGAGGCCAGCCCCTTGCTGCGTGACTTGATTCAGGAGGAGCATGAATACATCCTCTGGAAGCTGGAGAAACTCATCAAAGATCTGGTGACAACTGATAAGACACCGCCGGAAAAGGAGAAGATCGAAAAGGCAAAGCCAGAGAAGTCGAGGTCGGAGAAGAAGAAGGTAGAGAAACGACGTAGCCCGCGGCGCAGTCCACGACGTAGCCCGCGACGTAGCCCGCTACGTAGCCCGCGACGCAGCCCGCGACGCAGCCCGCGACGCAGCAGTCCCTTGGCACGCAGCCCTCGACGTAGCAGGCGTCGTTCTCTTTCAAGATCCACCTCGAGATCCCCATCTAGGTCGACCATCTATCGATCTCCCTCTGGGTCTACGGTGTCTCGATACACCACCTCGCGGTCGAGGTCGCGGTCCACTTCTCGATCACGATCTCCATACAGGTCTCGGTCAACTTCACGATCAAGGTCGCGGTCTACTTCGCGATCAACTTCGCGGTCGTCTAGATCACGATCTCCATACAGATCTCGGTCTCGGTCTCGATCTAGGTCCCGATCGACATCACGATTAACGTCACGATCCCGATCTACCTCGCGGTCTACAATCACGCGGTCCTCGGTCGCTTCCTACGCCACCGAGAGAACTGAGAGAAGGGAGCCCGTCGCCGCGAGGGGCACCATGGTAAAGAGGAGAAGAAGCAGGACACGACGCAGAGTTTAGTCCCGCTACTAGAGCGTATTTCGGCGCGAAGCAAAGTTACGATCCCATGTGAAACGCCTGCACGTTGATGTGATTTTCTACCTCTACTCATAGAAACCAAGGGTATACGCTACCCGCAAACAAATGTTATAGACTTTTTAGAATTTCTTGGAACTGCCACACTCCGTTTCAAATATAAGAGACGGGATATTGATTTAAAGTTGCCAGTAGTTACCCCTCAGCCGGTAATTCTAATCGTCCCGTCCAACAATGCCGGCCTCATTGTGAAACAGCGATTAATTAATTAACAAGCCACCATCCCGCCAAGTCCGCGGACAGTAACTTTTGTCACCCAGTTGCAAGCGCCAATCTCTGTGCTGAGGGGATGCACAGGTTCCCCGCACTTGGGTTGGCTCAATCAATGCAAACTTTGGTTTGCTATCGCCGGCCAGAATGGAGACCTGCTGACATCATCACGGAGTGCTTGAGTTCCCCGACAGAGGCATAAAACCCTTGTTTACGGCCCCCGCGCCCACCTCAACACACTTTCATTCAGGGTCCAAACGAAACCAGGTCAAAGCGTTCTGTAGCTTTTGGCCCTTCTCCCCCCTAACGTGTCGATCCCTGTTTGACATATTAACGAGCACAATGGCTCAAGCTTTTCTCAAGGGCGGGGTTGCCGTCATCACTGGCGGAGCTTCCGGGATCGGTCGCGCTCTCGCCAACAAGTGCCACAGCGATGGCATGCGAGTTGTTATCGCGGACTGGAACAAGGATGCGCTGGACACCGCCACCAAGAGCATTGGCGCAGGTGTGACTGGCGTTAAGATGGATGTGGGGAACCGGGAAGATTGGGAGTCGCTGTCCCAAACCTTGCGCAAGGATTTTGGTGGTACGTGTATTGCTCCCGGGCGCCCAAGGACTATACGCTGAAATAAATACGTAGGACAGGTGAACTTTTTGGCTCTCAATGCCGGCAAGGGCGCCCCCAGCCCATGGAGCGACCCGGCTGCCTTTGAGGACCTGTACAGGACCAACATCATGGGAGTTGTCAACGGCATCTCCGCCGTTCTACCACTTGTAGAGGCGGCCGCAGGAGCTGGAGCTCATCCCTCCATCGTCATCACCGGATCCAAGCAAGGCATCACCAATCCTCCGGGCAGACCGGCTTACAACTCCTCAAAAGCAGCGGTGAAGTCGATCGCGGAGCATCTGAGTTGGGACCTGCGCAAGTCTGCTATTTCCGTCCATCTTCTTGTTCCCGGCTGGACGTTTACCGGAATGACCGGAAATAAGGGTCCAGGGGGCGAAAAACCAAACGGAGCCTGGTGGCCTGAACAGGTTGTGGACTATTTGGAGAAGAAGATGGCAGAAGGCCAGTTCTGGGTTATCTGCCCAGACGACGACGTCTCTGAAGAGTTGGACAAGAAGAGAATCACGTGGAGCCTGGGTGAACTGATCAATGGCAAGCCACCTCTGAGCCGCTGGAGAGAGGACCAGAAGGAAGAGGCCCAGGCTGCGATCGACAAAATGCAACTATAAGTAGACTCAAGAGGATATCGGTGCGACAGGTAGTTTAAAGTTGTTAAAAGTGACATTCCATCTGTCATATTTACCCGTCCTGTCCCGTTGTTAACAATCGACGGCGAAGCCTAGATTGCCCCAAGGTGCTTAATAGGCCTTCCATGTTCGCCTCTTTTAAACCTCAGGGATTATGTAACCCGGGCGGCGCAGCAAAGATCCTTCCTCAGGAAATCAATTCTTCGCCAAGCACCATCACGCCACCGTGGGGCGGAAGCGGTAAGCGGATGTCGGCCCTCGATTGTGGTGAGACGGAGGCCGGCCTCCCCCAGATGGAGGAGCGGGGTGGCGTCCGTGGAAGCCGCTGTTCAGAAAGCGGGTTCGGAAATTAACGAACAAGTGATGATCTTGAAGATCAAGAAGTCGTTGAATACGGTGCCCGGCCAAGTCCGGTAGGGTTGTCGTAATCCGTTAATTCGCATGGCTCGTGCGGTTATAACATGGCAGCTATTGCAGGGCCAAGCCAAGATGTCTTTCTTTTTTTAAGCATCCCTTATATATAGCCAATTTGTATGATACAACAGGATTACGCATCACGAAAAAAAATCTCATTAACGGTTATTGCTCTGTGGTTACGCTGTGGTTACGCTGTGGATGGGGTCGTTTGGGCTATATTAGTGGGCCGAGAGACTTGGCTGAAGTTACGGTCTTGAGTCTCCTTGTCTTTTTTTTTTCTCCGGCGAGGCACCGGAGCCATTTTGGACCCAGTTTGTATTCAGAGAATAGAAAACCACCCGAAGCTGGAGGGCGGAAGAGAAAACGAGTATTGCACAAAGTCTGATCATCCGACGAGCCGTAAAAACTATGGGTAATCGTAACCGCAGCACAGCCCTATTTGAATACGGGATTGAAAAAAGCAAGCTCCCGGGGCGGCTATGATTTCGCCTAAAGACGGCGAGGATGACGGCGTATCCTCCAAAGCCTGTCAAGGGTCTCAATGGCTCGACATGGGACGGGAATATGCCCAAACTGTTGATGAAAGATGACTCGTCCTCGAGACCAGGCTGGGGCTACATAGTGTTGGAGACCCAGGCGAAAGCGAGAACGTGAGGGAGATGATCTGCACTAAGTGACCTGGCGGGTTACATCATCATGCAGCGGTCAAGCACTGGCGTATAGATTCTGAAACGGCTCCCGCTACGAGATAGGGCAAATCGCAGTAGACTGGTTCCGCGGGCGTGGTATCGACGCGAGTTGGCGTCTGACATAGGCCTCGGTTAGTGGCTGGGCCGTTGCGACTCGCCGCACCACCCGCTATCTCGGCGAGCGACAGGGGTGCCTGTTAAGGTTTTCGCTTGGCTCAAGACTTAAGCCCATCATGGCGTCAATGTGGAGTTCTTTTCACCCGGAAGACTAGAGGCCCAATTTCTTTTGCCCGCTTCGGCATACTGCTCGGGGTCCCATGGCGCACGTAGCCACGGTCGCCTTGAAATTCGTTACGCTAAAGTCACTAACTGATAAGATCTTCGTCGATGGGACATATAACCCCTCTAAACATTATTGCTCTAATGGGAGCCATTCGGCGTCACCGTCTTCCGAAACAAATGCGTGTGTCTGAATGTCTGAACCCTATTTCCCAAACGCCAAGTACGCCTCGCCCCGACCTCTTTGAATGCAACCAGAACCAAAGCGTGCTTTCTTTCTCGTATGCCAAAATGTGCTCAATCAATCCTCAAATCATTTTGGGCTGTTAAGTGGGCTAAGCTTGCCCCGCGTAAACTCTTCTCTGTCGTGTGAAACAACCGTGACTTGCGTGCTGACAATGATGCCCCGGTCTTCCTCCGCAATGTTGTGCTTGCTGTCTAAATCCTGACTCGATAGTGAGGTATTGCCGCCAGCGACCTTGTATGTGAGCTCCACTTCGTCGTCGTCGACAATGTAGGCCGTCCCGTTTGTCCTTCCGGTGCGGGTAATCACCCGTCTGCTGTTGGAGAATGGGTCGGCTCTGCTCGAGACTGTGTAGGCGCTCCTCGATTTCTTTCTCGTTATTCGGAAGAGGGGGGCGAAAGTCGGTAGGCATGCGGAGATGATGGCGACAGATGGTTCGATACTGGACCAGGCCGTGGAGGGTCCCAGCCACCATGTGGAATCGATTTTGGTAAATAGTTGATGGAGATAGTAGATTCGGACGATGCTCGCAATACACACACTGCTGATGTTAGATTCAGACTTTAACAGTCTCCGAAACCCGTTGTACTCACAAGCCTCCCAGCATCATAATACCAATAACTGATGCTTTCAACTTCGGGCTCAATTTGAGCTCCATGATGGTGGGGATCGGGACAATGAGGATAAGAACGTCGTTCAGCATGTTGATAATTCCGATAATCAGGAAAAACAGCCTAATGTTGATGCAGTATCCTTCGGTGCCGGTGTATTGATCCCAATAATAGTTGACTGGCGTACAGACTTTGGCCAAGGTTGTCCATAGAACGAGCGGGTATGCTGTTGCCACGACGATGGCCGCCCAGTAAAGATAGAAGAAGATCCCTCGATGTTTGCTGTTTATATAGAATAGGCGGCGGTAAAATAATAGGATGCTGAATTTCGTGGTGGTTACTGTCAGGCCATACACAAATGATTCGCTGTAAACAATCTGACATGTTTTGTTAGCTACCTTACACAATGAGATGGTCAGTGCGAGTCGCAATTATGTGTATTACCTTGAGAAGAATTTTTAGCTTATCGAGCTTGTTTACCCAAATGTGTGTTCCAGCACCATATCTCCCAGCTAAAAGGCAATCAGTATTTGACCAGAGTGTAGATGTTGTGTTATTTACTGACCCAGAATCGTCGATGCCACTGATCCACTAGAGCAAAGCTGTTGATAAGAGAAATTAGCCGTGTCTTCAGGCTTCGTCGATCTTCGGTTAACCCACAGTGCTCAGGATGATGATGTAGTCGTCCAGCCACAGATTCGGACCCTTGACTCTGCGAATCCATATACGGAGGCAGACACACGCCACCGCAAGACCCAAGGCAACACACACGATGGTGTTGTAAATCTTGGACGTATCCTCGGTCAGGTCCAGGCCCTCTGGTGGCGGGCCAAAGGCGGCCACGATAAGAGGGTTGATTTCCACACTCGCCGACATGGCGATGAAACCGGGGCCACGATCGATTGGAAGGAAGGGAAAGAGGGCCAGGAACTCAAGCCATGACCGTGGGACAAGGGAAGGGTAATTTAAACATGCCCACGATTCTGCTCTGTACCCGATTTCTTACCCGGGGGGGAATGCCTACTACATATCACGTACACGACCCTGCAAACTCTATATACATGAAGACAGGATGAACGGCATCACAAGGCGCTAGGCAGCACGTGCGATAACATTTCCCCGATGAAAAGCAAGGTACAAGCTTGTGGTATGACGGTGCCACGAACGCGGACGATTTAGTAATGGTGGGAGCTTGGGAGGAAGGGGCTTGGTTTGATTTTGGATTCATACCCATGTCAGGGGCCGGCCAGGGGACCAAATCCTCGCGTCACCATTTTTGACAGCGGCAACCGGGGCGAGGCATGGAGAAGCTCTCGGCAAATACTTCAGGACTGGAAGGTCCCTTCGCGACGAGTTCACGTGGGCGCAACGTTCCTGGGGGCCGGACCCGCCGCATGGTTCATCCGCACTAGCAGGGTGGACTGGGCAACCCACACCCGGTGCACTATCGAAGCTTGAACATGACGAACACCCGCCCTGAAGAAACCTAGTGTACGCCTAGTGTACGCGGTGCCTGACCTCATCTACCGCCATAGGCGAAATGTGCCGATAACGAGGCAGCCCCTGCCGCTGGGCTCGGCCGTTACAGCAGCGTCGGATCCGTACGACGCCACATCTGTGTGCGACATATGGAATCATCGTCCCGTCCCGAAGCTGCATCTAAGCGACAGATAGATGCAATGTATGACGTTTTAAAGAATCAAATAGGTACGTCGGCCAAGCCAGCTGGGCTCTCGCCAGTAATACGAGCCG
The DNA here is from genome assembly GCA_020623665.1 of Calonectria multiphialidica. Lineage (NCBI taxonomy): Eukaryota > Fungi > Ascomycota > Sordariomycetes > Hypocreales > Nectriaceae > Calonectria > Calonectria multiphialidica. The sequence goes on along the minus strand of JAHVYC010000094.1, from coordinate 68,535 downwards.
CCTTTACGACGGCTAACACCAGGACGACCCACATCTGGGATTTGAAAGGATTTTTTCGGATTTTCTTCCAAGGATCCCGGGGGAGCTTTCCCCCAACAAAAGACAAGTCCGTAATGATCGTTTCTATCTGAAACTTGCATTTTTCCGTTGCCAGGACCTGGGTTTTTCTTTTGTTCTATTTCGAATTCCTGCCAGGAACTCGCATGATCAATTGCCACCTGCGTGCATTGACATCAAGACCAAGAAATTGCACTGGCGCGCAAGGTTCGACTCTAACCCAAGACAGTAAACAAACCTAACTCGTTGTGATAACTGCAGTAGGGACCCCCGATTGAGTTGGGAATCATCCTAGCGATTCCCGCTGCCAAGACGCCTGGTCCTCCAGAAGCACGAGGCGACATGCCACCCGAAGCGCAGACCGCTCGGGAGTGCGTGTTGAGCTTTCCAGGTCCATAAAAGCGCTCCCTGAGGGTATCCGCCGCTTCCGCCCCGTCGAACGATGCAACGGCGATGCGGAGAGAGAGCAAGCGCGTAGTTGCGCTGAGCCCGCCGCCGCGCAGCCGACGGTCAGGATCCAGAATCCAGAAGCCAGCACGACCTCAGGCCATGGTGGATGCGGCTTCCCTGCCGAGCGAGATCCGAAAATAACGGCGTGTGTATGGCTGATTTAAGTGATACAAGAATGTACGTGTATGCCGGCTTCGGGTGCAGGGCGCGGCAGGCATTCGCCTCTCCGTCCCAATCGGCGGGATCACCATCCCTGCTTGCCACGACTGGGGCGCCTGGGGCTCGCAGCCCGGTCCGGCGCACGTCCAATCACTCTTCCACATGTTGTCGTCACCTAATCCTGTCAGAGGGAATCCTGGATTTCACGTGGGCGGCGACTTAGCTCCTTCCTCATTGGACCTGTGTCCATTGCCCGACAAGATGAACACCACTCTCGTTGGCAGGGGCCCGTGCCGTTTTCTCAAGATATAACCTTTAACTAATTTGCCTCGTTGTTGAAGGCGGATGGATCGCAGCCCCATCTCCACGTGGACGGGATGCCCGCTTCCTTGATCGCTCACGTTAAAACGTGCCTGCTCCAGGTTACTGAAAGGGAAGGAATCCAGATCTGGTCGATTGATGAGGCCACAAGGTGCGGCGAGCCGCGTTGACAGGAACCTGCGCTAGCTTCTTTGGCAAGGTTGCGCTAATTGCCTTGGAGATTAATTAGCCCTCCGTCGCCCTATCCAAGCTTTATTTTAGCGTTGGCTAATAAACTGAGTATTAGGCTGAGCACTAAACTGTGTGCTTGTTCCACCGAAACCGACCAGTCGGCACGAACTCCCAGATTTTTAAGCGGCATGACAGAGCTCAGTGTTTTGATTGCCGTTGTTTTGAATGCCTCAGCGTCAAGAAAGAAGTGACATCACAAACTAGTTGACCTGCCCGTTTGGGAGGTGTGATCCAGTACAACCTTGGAAATGCGATGGTCAATCCCCCAGCCATAGTTCCAATTTTCGACTGGGGCATCATCCCACTGACACTGTAGGAACGCTAGAACTCCACTTGGCCGCTCAAATTAAGTCTATGGATTCGCTTAAACCAAAGATGATAGGAATGGCTTGCCAGTCAGCTTAGAAGATCCGTACTAGGGTTTATTCCCGCACGAACTCGTCCGGTCCCATGTATCAGGTAGCCTCAATAGGCTATGCGTGAAGGAATCACAAGGCTGGATGTCGCATGCACGTACCCTAGCCCATATCAGACAGGTTCGAGAACTTCAGGTCGCTGTTGTTATGCGAAATTAACCAGCCGAATAGCCGCCAATACCAAGTCCCATACACCGCCAGGTACTCTTTCGTGTCACAAACTCACCGGAAGGCTTTCAACCAAGTTCCTATCCCGGCTTAGACTCACCGTTGGTTTTCTCACGCATGTCTCGGCTGACGCGGAATCCAGTCAAATAGCAGGATTGGGAAACATCTTATGGATATGTTAGACCAACGATAATATGCGGCTGAATGCTACTATTTACCCAGCCACAGTCTAAAAATATGGCCGCAAAGCCTCAAGCGTGAACGGGTAAAATTGTCCGAACGCGAAGTGGCTAACCTGATCGGGCTCATGCATGTGGCTCAAAATGGTAATATAGGTGCCTAGTTTCCAATATTGAATCCCAGCCTTAACAGGAAGAATGGATTTGCTCCGCGTTTCAGCATATGGTCGCTTTCTTGCGTTATCCCTCCTCTCATCAATGCAGCGCGACAACTGCAGTCTCAAATCTCGAGCACCCCATGAAATCATTTCCATTTTCCTCTAGGCTGCCAACATCCCAACTCGAGCCCAACTCAACAGCCAAAATTCCAATCGGTGTCTGACAACTTATCCCTTCGACTGTGGTAAGCCTCCACTTAAGTACCCCGCCTCAATGACCTTGACAAAAAGATGATTATCAACATAGAATAAAATTGTAAATAAATCAATTAATTAATAACGCTGACATCATTACATATTTAACTGGAAAATAATATATCTTCGGTTTTGATCATTGTGGCTGGCAACCTACCTTGGTTGGTACCTAAGTGGAGGCTTACCACAGTCGAAGGGATATCTCATCTTGCGAAGCTCAATATGAAATAATGAATACAAGTTTTTGACTCAATTGCTTTGTTTGATAGATGAGCATCACCACAATCATAATGGTTAAAACAGCGATAACCACGCAGGTGTCCATTGAACAGACGTACGCCAATTATCCCCGCATGACGTGATAGGACTAGCCCAGCAATCACGGCACAAGGAAATTCGCAACGGTTGACGCAAGTGGTGCGCATATTGTGTGATTAGAAATAGAGACAAAACATTGGCTGCACTAAATTATTAATCTGAGGCAATTGACATCTTGGGCCGGCTTATCTGACAAGATCTTGACCTACAAGTGGGATGCACTCGTCTTCAATAGAATAGAAATATACCGATACCGCACGTCTCATTCTTTGATGATTAATGCAAGGCCAGCCAACTAGAGTACCAAGAAATAGACAAATCTTCATACAGCGACAGCATTCTACATTTTATTACCATGGCACCAGGAGCCATTTCTCCCCCAGATGAAAGACCCGTAACGGAAAAAAGGCCCAACGGCCAGCCGCTTCGGACAGTATTCCCGCCACTAGAGCTCGAGGATCACCCAGTCGATCAGATTCAGCCCATCAGAGTTGTCGTTGTCGGCGCAGGCATAAGCGGCATCACTGCGGCGATTTTATTGCCCGCAAAGGTCCCTGGAATAGACCTCACGATATATGAAAGAAACGATGACATTGTAAGAATGAGCCACGCGTTTTACCAAAAAGGCTGCTAATGATACGTTAGGGAGGAGTGTGGCATGCCAACGTTTATCCTGGTGTCCGATGCGACGTACCGTCACACGCATACCAAGCGACCTTTGCGTCGTCATCTTCTTGGACGGAGGCGTATGCCACAGGCTCTGAGATAAAAGCATACTGGGACAGAGTTGCTGATGAATACGACGTGCGCAAATACATCAAAACAAAGTCACGCATTTTATCCGCAGAATGGTCCGATGAAAAAGGCAAGTGGCTTATCAGGGTCCAGTCCAGTGAAGGAGAGTTCATTGATGAGGCCAATTTCCTCATTACGGCCACCGGTCGCTTCAGCGAGCCGAGGCTTCCTGATTACCCCGGCATTAAAGACTTCAAAGGCCACCTCCGCCATACGTCAAGCTGGGACCCGAACTTTGAGCCAGAGGGCAAAAGAATAGCCGTCATCGGAAACGGTGCATCTGGAATCCAGGTTCTGCCCCAGTTACAAAAAGTCGCCTCCCATATTGACCACTACGCCCGCAACAAAACTTGGGTGGCTCACCCTATAGGAGGAGAAGACTTTGCGGAGTTGGTGGCTGAGAACATCGACAAAGCTCGAACCAGCCCGGAGGAATACCTCAAATTTCGCAAAATGCTAGAGTCGAGGCTCTTTAGTCGATTTGGCGGAATCTTTAAGGGCGCAAGCAAGAATATTGACGCCAGAAATAGCATCACGGAATTGATGACCAAGCGTCTCGGAGGAAACGCTGAGCTGGCTAAAGAAATAATTCCCGACTTCCCGCCCAACTGCCGTCGCTTAACCCCTGGTCCCGGATACTTGGAGGCGCTTCTTGCCGACAATGTAACGTACATAACGGACCACATCTCCGAATTTACGGAGACTGGAATTTGCACAATTGATGGTACGTTCTCGCGACGGAGGCATTGATCAAGCGCTAACTGGAAACAGGCACACACAGAGAAGTTGATGCAGTTATCTGCAGCACAGGGCATGACATAACCTGCAGCACGCAGTTTCCAGTCATTCATAATGGAGTCAACCTTCAGACCTCATGGAAACCGGGAGGCAACCCCGGGTTCCCAGACACGTACTTGGGAATAGCAGCCCCAGAGATTCCCAATTTTTTGATGGTCATTGGTGCAAACTCTACAGGCCTGGCTGGAACCTTGGCCCATTCCATTGAGAACCAGATCACGTACATCGCCAGGGTGCTTCGCAAGGCATCGAGCCAAGGAATTCGAAGTATGGCGCCCACCACTGCTGCCACGCGGGATTTCCGCGCGTACTGCGAGTCCTACTTCCCCAATACAGTCATGAGTGACTACTGCAGCTCTTGGTACAATGGCGGAATCAAGGGTGGGCGTGTTCACGGCATCTGGCCAGGCAGCGGCGCACATGTCTACCAAGCTAGAAAAGACCCCCGATGGGAGGACTTTACCTACACGTACTGGAACGCCCAGGGCAACAGGTTTGGCTGGCTCGGTAACGGCTGGGCTCAAAAAGATGTGCTTGCCACCGATGGGGCAGATGATCTTGACCTGGACCTTACACCTTGGCTCAAAGCAGAGGCGTTGGAGAATAAGGTTGACCTGAGAAGCTACCACGAGAACTGGTGGATAGCCTAAGTAGAGATTATAAAATAAATTTGGTTCCGTACGAGCAACAACAGCTAGAATGCAAGGAAGCGTCACTGGTACTGGCCGGGTCAAAGGCGATCAACACAATTCACTGTTATCATACTGCGGCATGAACTTGAGAAACAACGATTTATCTCTAGCTAATATAACGAATATAGACCATATGCATATATATATGTGGGTATCACACCGGCTCTCTAGGAGCCATCCTTTCATACACCTCTCTCTACATGTAGACGTGAAACAAAACCATTCATTACTCATGCAAGCCAGAACCAGATCTTCTCGAGCCAGTTCTTGGCAACGGGGGGCACATCCATAGCCTCAAGCTCATCCATCTCACGCTTTCCGGTGATGACGTCAATGTTGGGAGTGCGGATGCACAGCGGGGTGCGGAACCAGATCTTGTGGCCGATGTAGAGGGCCAGGAAGATGGGCAGAGTGATGTAGGCAGCGATGAAGGTCTTGGTGTCCCAGCTGCCGGCGGTGAAGACTGCGAAACCGTTGGTGAGGGTGAGGATGATGATGATCACGAGGACGACCCAGGTGGCGTAGGGCTGGAGAGGGGTCTTGTATGGGAGGCTGTCGAGCAAGTTGTTGTACTCCATGGCCTTGCGGAATCGAAGGTAGGTGATCATGACAATGATCCAAGCGATGAAGCCGGAGATGGTGGAGATGTTGACGAACCAGTTGAACACGGTAGCACCAGAGTTGGAGACGTTGAGGAAGGCAAGCAGTCCAAAGGCCCATGTGAAAAGAACGGCGACGTAGGGAACACCGTACTTGTTGGTGATGCGGAACCACTTGGGAGCCTGGTTGTTGAGGGCCATGGAGTAAAGGACTCGGCTTCCGGAGTAGAGGAAAGAGTTTCCGGCGGACCAGGCAGAGGTGAGGACGGCGGCGTTGATGATGTGGTTCAAAACAGGAATTCCCACGTTCTGAATGCCGATGACGAAGGGGGAAGCGCTGGCGTTGGAGGCACCGAGGAGCTTCGAGTCGTTGGAGGGGACGAGAGTACCAATCAGCAGGGAGGAGATTCCGTAGAAGATGGCGAGACGGTAGATGAAGCGGCTGGCGGCCTTGGGGATGTTGCGTCGAGGAGCGACAGCCTCGCCAGCGGAAATAGCGATGAGTTCTGGGGAGGTGATGAAAGCAAAACCGGCACTGATGAAAGCGCTCCAGTAGGCGAGGAACCTTCCAGTGGATCCCGTGCTCTTATATTCCACAAATGCTCCCGGATTTTTCCAATAGTGGAATCCTCTCACACTGTCCTGGTTGGGACCACCACCGAAGAACAGGACGATTCCGAGGATGATGAGACCCATGATGGTAATGAGCTTGATACTGGCAAACCAGAACTCGGCTTCACCAAAGAAGGACACGGCAATAATGTTGAGCAGGAGCATGACGACAAGGACGATGGCGATCCAAAGGGCAATGTTGACGGGGGGCTCCCAGTAGTCGATGATGATGCCAGCTGCGACAGCCTCGGCTCCAACAAGCATTGCGTAGGCGTACCAGTAATTCCAACCGGCGGCGAAAGCCAGACTGGGATCAACGAATCGGCCAACAAAGTAGGGAACTGTGATACCACGCATGGGCAGATATGTAACCATTTCGGCGAGGACGTTCATGATGATCCAGACCAACAGCATCATGGAGAGGTAACCCATGAACAGGGGGGCGGGGCCCGTTCGGGCAAGGATGGCACCTGAACCGATGAAGAGACCAGTACCAATGGCACCACCTAGAGGGAGCAAGGTTAGCAAGCTTTGAACAGGTGTATCTTCTTCGCAACGCGAGACTTACCAAGGGCCAAGAACTGAATGTGTCTACTCTTGAGACCACGCTCAAGCTGGTCATGGCTGTCGGCCAGGTTGTATTCGGTTGTCTGGCCTTGCTGGCTGTTCTCCTGGTTGAGATCGAAGCCATTGCCCCCGTCTCTGTAGTCTTCCTTCTCACCCATGTTGCCGATGTGTATGCAGGATGCTCTCCAGTAAGATGTGGTGGAACGGAGGAATGGAGGAGCAGTTAAGACAGAACGGGAAAAGATATGATGTGCAAGAAAAGAGAGGGAGGAGGGTAAGGTATTTAACCCCGTGCTATTGCAAGGTCCCCCTCGAGCTGGGCCTTGGCGAAAAGCGGAGGTGGTAAAGATCCCCGAAAAAAAAACCTGTGGCCGAATTGGGGAGAGGCGGGGAAACCTGGGGGAGCCTGAGAGGGGGAGAGGCGGGCACGTCTGCGACTCGTCGGTAGGATTTGGTCAGGGTCGTAGAGCCCTTGGCGAAAGAGAACGAGTAGCGATGACAGACAGCTTTTGGTTGTCTTTACCTAATGGGAGGCAAGGTGATGGCGGGGGGTGGGACCAGGTTTGTGGAAATAGGCCGAAGTACAGTAGTACTACCGCCTAGCAAATGGAGCTAGAGGGCAACTGGCGCTGCGTTGGCTGGGGGAGGCAGGCTGCGAGTGTAAGACGGAGAAAACAAGGACCAACACGAGGGCCAAAGACGATGAAACGGTCCCTACTTATTGTAGACAACCACGGCCGGTTGATGGTTTATGACATTGCATCCATATCGGCGACCTTGACACGGGCAACGAATAAGAGAAACAGACACGGCGGGGCTGATAACAGAACTCGGCAATGGAGCATGTTTATCCATCCGCCTCCGGCGCGCCAAGGGATCTAGCTGGAGCTCGTGAAGAAGCTCAGCCCAGGAAAGGGAATTCTCGCTCACTCGCCTAAAGGGATTGCGGGGACCGGGGGAGGAACTGCAGTACGTACCCAGAGATCGCTGCAGAAAACTGGGCCTCATGATTGGGAAGAGATGCCAGACGAGCATGCCGTTGGTGATATGGATGACGACTGGGGTTGTGCTTGGCCTCGTGTGATTTGTCTGCTAATGGCACGGCCTGGAGAGACGGTGTCCCAAGTCGAATGCCAAGAATTAACCTATGACTCGTCGCGCACACACAGCCCTCGCTATTGACACGGTCCGAGGCCATGCGGCATCGGCGGGAAATGCGATCCCGCGAGGTCCATGTCCCACGGCAAACTCTGCCATTTGCGGCCGTGAGTTGAAGTGTCGTCTGAAAAGTCCATCTAGTGGCCGGCCCGCCGCAGCGGCGACGGTGTTGCAGCTCCGGGGGGACCGTTGCTGGTCCTGGCGCGCCTAGGGCCGCGCATCGACCATCGGCGCCGGGGGGCAAGGGGACATGGGGGGCACCTCCCTGGGAGCTGGAGAAAACCGACAGAAGCCGTGCCTGCGAGGGCTGATGAGGGCAAAGTTAGCGTCGTAGAGTCGTTGATGAGAGCAGGTTGCTCGCAAAGGTGCTGAGCGAGCCCGGTTTCCTGCGGGACGGCAGCACGGGTCCACCAGATAGCGGCAGGGGGCCGCTAGGCCGGGATGGGGCACAGAGTTGAGAGAAGTGGGGAGGCGTTAAGCCCCAACTGGGACCATTCCAGAACTCGTTCGGCCACTGGGCTCGATAAGTCCAGGGGATTGGATGGAAGGGCTGCGTCCGGAGGCGTCCCTACGGGGGAGAGCTAACTGCTAGGGGCCCTCTCCCGACGAGGAAAAAAAAAATGTACATGGAATCGACAGGGCTGTGAGCTCTTTGTGACAGAGCGTAATGATTCACAAAGCGGAGCCGCTGATACAGTCTCGGGTGCGCACGTTCATTGTGCCATCGCCAATTGTCCGATAGCATTGGGGTAGGAGATAGCTCACTGTCGGCTTTGGCAGTATCATGCTCAGGTGGAATGAAATTTCCTAATCAATCACTTACTGCTTATGGCCTTTGTCACGCTACGGGGAAGAATTTTTCGGACGCCGTCGGATCACTAAGTTGCGGGTGTGGCGAGGGTGTCATAGTGACATTGCGACATGGCTGCTTGGGGCTAATGGGACAACCAAAAATTTTTTATCGCCCTTGGTAGTATTCTGGCCAAACCTACGACTCCAACTCCACATGCCGTGGATTCGTGATGGTGGCACGCAATTTGGGCACCGCTGGTTGATGTGATGGTCAATTGTACTAAGAGGGAGGAGTCGTATGCGCGATGACAAAGGCGAATCTGTCACAGCCCGTCGCACGTAGTGCGCACGCAAGGTTCCTTCATCTGGCCATCGCGAAGGCTTTGATCAAAAGCGGCTCGATTTCGGCCGCTCAATTAACCCAGCTCCGATATGAAAGGCCGCTGATTTCAACCGGGCACCTCACCGCTCTGATGGGCGAGAGGACAGTACGACGCGAATGTAACGGATTCGCCGTTTGTGGCTCGCTGAAACGATCCAGCCATGCCGTCATCCGGCTCGTGGCTTCGTCATGACAGCGCCGCAAACTCACTACCACACACACCCTCTCGCCTCCAATCCCATCCATACCCGCGCCGCACCGCCCGCTGCACATCCAAGGCAGCGATTTCGGCGGCGGCTCGGCAGCAAGAGCCTCACCAGCTGCATATTCCATATCAGCTTCCCTCCGTCTTCTAGTCTCTCGGCTCAGCAAGGTCCAGCAAGGCCTGCGTTAGCTTCGTGCTAGCGAAAATCCAGGCCGTGTGTGCTTGCTCCACCACAGCACCGGTGGCCGTGTGCGCGGGTAAATCTTGGCTTCATTAAATCCGATTTGGGGTCCCTTGAGATGCATACAACTGGGGCAATCAGATGCTCGTGTTTTTTTTTTTAACAGTCGCGCACCGCGGTTCAAGGCCGGTGAGTGATCTGGCATGACAATCAGGCTAGGCGCGCGCCCTGTGTCCTACAACCACACAACCCGCCCTAAGGCGGAAAACATTGACATGCGCCCTTCACGCCTTGCGCCTTGTCACCCATGTGCCAGCTACAAAGTTATGCCCAAGCGGTTCACGAGCTCTTGGCTTGGCTTATCAGTGGACATGCATACCGATAGCGACATGGACATGGGCCCGGCGGGGCTCTACTCCATAAGTTCCGCAGCACGGCTGCATCTCGGACCACTGGAGCGTCCTTGCTTACGGTTACAGCGAAACAAAGTTTGCTGTTTTGCAACTTTGTGTTATTTCCCGTCGCCATCCTTAGTTTGAATGTGGCCTCTGGAATTATATCGTTTTTGAGACCGTTGCTCGCGTCCCACCTCCGCCAAGCGCCGCCATGGTCAGCTCCTGCTGATGCGCGGATCTACCTGGGGATGCGCGTGGCCTCATCGGAACCCACCGCCCCATCCCGCCTCGCGTGTTGACACTGGGGATTCTGCACCGTTCGTCAGCTCCCAGATTTCTTGGTATCTGGGGAAGGAATTCTTTTTACATAACATGAATGTGCCTCTCCGCATAATAGACTTCCCTTGGCCCGATATGTCAGTTCACGCTCGGACCGACAAGTTGCAGTCATCTGGCCGTCAACTCGAATCCCCAGGTTGCCCCATAATCTCAAGTCTTGGCTCGACCCATGAGTTATTCGCGTCGTCGTCAAGCTCAACGATGATTCGCCTTTCCCATATAAAATTCACCGCATTCACCGAACCAGGGGCTGCATGAGTTTGGCCAGTGGCAATATTAAATATTAACTTCATATTTGGGCCTGTGTGGTAAGGAATGCACTGGGTTTTTCAGCCACCGCGTTGCGGATGTGGATGTGAGGTCGAGAATGGCACTGACAAATCAAGGGATCCACCATTTGTCGGCGCGCGAGATTTGCTTTCCCAGGATGCCACGCAAGGACGCCTACCCAACCCAGGCTGAATCAATTTCGTACTGGTGCCCTGTGACCGTTTCGGGCACCTCGTCAAGCGAATAATGCACATTCGCATTTACGTCAAAGCCAACTTGATACATCACAACCGACAGCCGAGGCTGCCATGCACCATTCACCCGGTCCTTGTTTCTCTCTCCCCTTTTGCTTTTTTTGTTTTATATTTGTTCTTTTTTTTTAACGCCCGTCTCGCGGCAAAGCTCTGACAGCACGACTCAGTGTCCGTCCCAATATCAAATTAAGTGCAGCACGCTATCGACAGGCCTGATGCAAGCTAGGCGCCACTCCCGCCAGTCAACATGAGCGGCTTCCAGCGGCCCTCGGTGCCTGCACCGAGACACCCCTCTCACATCGTTTTGGGTAATTTGGGGGAGAAAGACAGGGGTGTAGAAGGTTTAAGCCTTTTCGTGCCGCAAATGTTTCCGTGTGATGCCCGGTCCACGTTTGTCGCCACACGGCTTTAATTCCTGATTTGGGGTGTCTTTGAACTAACCGTCCCATGAATCCAAACTTATGGGGTTAATCAGCACTGATTCAGGTTCAGCCTGATGTATGATACCTCGTATAGAGGTTTTTCTCTACTTCCGATGATCGTTTGTGTTTGAATATGTCATCGCAGCGCCTCTGGGAGTGTAGACGACCAGTTTAACTGATATAGAATTGCCATCCTCAAGTTGATATTGCGGTGACCATGCCATTTTCTCCTTCGCATATATATATATATATCCACTTCCCCATTTAAGATGGCCGACTCATCCGGTTAACAAGGTGTTGTGCGCCCGCAAGGGCAGCTGATGCTCAGCCCACTTTCATGTTCAGCGCCAGTCCAGTCCATTCGACCATGTCTTTCATAATTAGGTTCATGGCTCCTAGGATCTTGAGGCACCTACAGATTCCTTGGGTGAGAGCAGAACCGTACAGCCAAAGCGCCATGTTGCATCGCCCATGATTATCTCCAAATCCTCAACTCTGCTATAGGAAGTAGGAACACTCCGTACAAAAGCAGTGCGTATAGTCTTTTAAATTTAAAAACTTCAAAAAGAAAATGGTTAGCATACAATCCATCCATCTCAATTTGTCAGCTTTTAGCTATCCCTCTAGAGATTTGGGTTAATCTCGTAGTATTTTGACTACTAAACCCTCAGCTTGTTCTTTGGTTTCTCCTGGCAGCCTACTGAAGGACATTTTCCGAACACTTACAGCATGAATTGAGAGTTTAAGAACAATAAAAGATAGAACACGGGAAATACTTACTCAATCTTTGCGAACTATATGTAAGAGGCCACTTGTGTGCGACTGTTCCATGCTAGAATTCGTGGATACGGATTGTTCTCGAGTGGATGTCAATTAGAAGTAGAAGTCCGAATGTACGCCTATTTACTCTCCTAATCTAATCAGAAACCAGCTTCTCAAGTCTGATGACATACTTCAATTACACAGGCTTGGATTGCTTGAAAGCCAAAATACAGTTATAGTTATACGCAAGAGATATAGGGTAAGCTGGTCGCTGCCATTGCTAGTCTGAGACATCAATTTTGCTTTATGTGTGCAGATCATCTTATTGCAATTAGTTCTGCTATTAAGAGAATTTTATGTATTGTCTGACTTCTGCATCCCACTTTTACAAAATATGTTGTGCTAGTGATCGGAATGCAGGTCTTATACTGATGTTGAAACAGAATTTCAATTTGTAAAGTATGCAACACATAGTTTGATCGAATCTTCCACTCGTATCGAATTAATCTTCATTCTTCTGTTGATCTATACTCTGATCGTCACCACCGTCTACGACTTTAGCCTGCCTTGTTGAGCATCTCAGCACGCGGGCAACAAATCTCAGACCCCGCCATGTGGTATCGATCAAACGCAGGGACTTGCCCCACTATCGACAGGTCCACTAGTAGGGCCGCCACGGCACGTGAGGTGATGATTCATGAGGGAACCGTCGACATCTTAACAGAGCACGTAGTTGGAGGGCAAAAATGAAAACAAAGATGGAAAATGAAAATTACCGCATGTATCAATCAATCCAACTCGAAAAAAAGATATCCACAAGGATACATGCAGTAGAGTGCGTGGTTTTATTGAGCGGATTAAGGTTGTCCCGGCGATGAAAATTCATCCCACTTGTGACCTGTGACTATGATGACCCCGCGGTCATGGAGGACTTTTTTTTCACCCCGCAACTGAGCCAACCAACGACGAGGACGTCAAGGCACTCTCTGCTTTGAAGCCGACGCGCATCGCAGCATTTTTCACCATGCACCAGGTTCTGGTCGGCGAGTCGTGCTTCACGGCTTCGGAGCTTCAGAAGCTCGTGCAGCGCATCAATGATCAGAGCTCTGTCAAGGTTGCCAAGCTCTCCGGCGTCTGGCAGTACTATGTGGATCTCGAGACCGAGGATGCGACCGTCGTTGCCAAGGTGAAGCAAATTCTCCAGGCAATTGAGCAGCCCGCATCCTCTGCACCGGCTGGAACCGCTGGAAAGACCGTCGAGGTCTTCATCTCCCCCCGAAACCAGTCTCCATGGAGCTCCAAGGCCTCCAGCATTGCCCTCGTCTGCGGCCTCAAGACTGTCCAGCGCATCGAGCGTGGCCGCGCCGTCACCATCGAATTCGAAGAGGAATACAAGGGAGAGCAGGATTTGGCCTTCAAGGATGTCATCTACGATCGCATGACTGAATTCTTCAGCACTTCTCCTCCCGTGCTCGATGTCATGTTCGCGCATGGCACCCGAAACCCACTTGTTGTGGTTGACATTCTTTCCGACGAGCGCGGCGCTTTGGTTGCCCTCCAGGAGCACAACAAGAAGGCTGGCCTTGGACTTGACCAGCCCAACATGGAGTACCTCGTCAAGAAGTACACCGAGCTGGGACGATCTCCTGTATGCGCCGCATTCCCGTGTTTTATTACAATGCTAACACTCGGTGTTCCAGAACGATGTTGAGCTTTTCATGTTTGCACAAGTCAATTCTGAGCATTGCCGACACCACGTCTTCAATGCCTCATGGACTATTGACGGCGTCAGCCAGCCCAACAGTCTTTTTGGCATGATCAAGAACACTCACAAGACCAACCCCGAATTCGTTATCAGCGCCTACTCCGATAACGCAGCCGTGTAAGTGATCAATTTCTGATGCATCCCAAGTGGCCTGACACTTAAAACATGTCTCCAAATATTTTAATAAAAACAAACAAAGCTAACGGTCAATTGATAGCATGGACGGAGATGAGGGAAACTTTTGGGCCCCCGACTACTCCACTGGTAGCTGGAAGCTCACCAAGGAGGTTGTTCAGCCTCTGATCAAGGTTGAGACTCACAACCACCCCACTGCCATCTCTCCTTTCCCTGGCGCTGCCACTGGAAGTGGAGGTGAAATCCGTGACGAGGGTGCTGTCGGCCGAGGTTCATCGCCCAAGGCTGGTCTTTGCGGTTTCTGGGTGTCTGACTTGCTTATCCCTGGAAGCAAGCAGCCCTGGGAGGTCGACATTGGCCGACCTGCTCACTATGCCTCCAGTCTTGACATCATGCTCGAGGCCCCCATTGGATCTGCTCGATTCAACAACGAGTTCGGCCGCCCTGCTCTGACAGGAACCTTCAGGACTCTCCTCACCAACGAGGCCGAGTCGGAGTCTCCCGAGTACAGGGGTTACCACAAGCCCATCATGATTGCCGGTGGTATTGGAACGGTCCGACCTCAACACGCCCTGAAAGAGGAGGCACATGTTGAGGAGGGCGCCCATGTCATTGTTCTTGGTGGCCCTGCTATGCTGATTGGCCTTGGAGGTGGTGCTGCCTCGTCCAACACCGGCACTGAAGCCACTGCGGATCTCGACTTTGACAGTGTGCAGCGTGGTAACCCTGAGATGGAGCGACGTGCTCAGATGGTCATCAACACCTGTGTTGCCTTGGGTGCTGAGAGCCCTATCGCATTCATCCACGATGTCGGCGCTGGTGGTCTTTCCAACGCACTTCCCGAGCTTGTCAAGGATGCTGGATTTGGCGGTACCTTCGAGCTTCGCCAAGTTGAAAGCGCCGACAACTCCATGTCTCCCCTCCAGATCTGGTGTAACGAGGCACAGGAGCGATATGTTCTCCTGGTCAACCGCGACGGCCTGAACAGATTTACCAGCATCTGCCGACGAGAGCGCTGCGGCTTCTCTGTCGTTGGAAACGTCGCCACCAAGGACGAGAACGGTGTTGCCAAACTGGTCCTCACCGATCGTGAGCCTACCGTTCAGCCTCCTATTGACCCCATCAACCTTCCTATGGACGTTCTTTTCCCTCCTGGACGCAGAATCTCCAAGGATGTACAGAAGGTCGCAAAGAACCTCCGTCCTTTCGATGCTGCAAAGAGCTTGACTGAGCAATGCGGCACTTCTGAATTGACCGAGATGATTGCCAAGGCTACCGAGCTTGTCTTCAAGCTGCCTTCAGTTGGTTCCAAGAGCTTCCTCATCACCATCGGAGACCGAACCGTTGGTGGTCTGTCAGTGCGTGACCAGATGGTTGGTCCTTGGCAAACACCTGTTGCCGATGTTGCTGTGACCCTGAACAGCTTCAGCGTCGACGAGAAGAGCCACTATGGTGAAGCCATGGCCATGTGAGTACTGCCACGATTGTCCTTTTTGCTATGACTGACTAGTTTCAAGGGGTGAGAAACCTACCCTCGCGCTTATCTCTGCTGGTGCTTCCGCCCGAATGGCCGTTGCTGAGAGTTTGATGAACCTTGGTGCTGCTGATATCAAGCCCGGCAAGGTCAACGGTGACCTCAAGCGCGTCAAGTTGTCTGCCAACTGGATGGCTGCTGTCGGCCACCCTGGCGAGGGCGCTGCCCTTTACGAAGCCGTTGAGGCTATTGGAATGGAGCTTTGCCCTCAGTTGGGTGTGTCCATCCCTGTCGGCAAGGACTCACTTTCCATGAAGGCGTCCTGGAAGGACAAGGAGACTTCAGAGGCCAAGACTGTCACTGCACCTGTCTCCCTTGTTATTTCCGCTTTCAGTCTTGTTGAGAACATTCGCAGCACCTGGACTCCCCAGCTTCGACGAGTTGAGGATGTTGGTGACAGCATTCTTATCTTTGTTGATCTTGCCCAAGGTTTCAGGGCCATGGGTGGTTCTGCCTTGGCTCAGTGCCTGGGCCAGATTGGAAACGAGGCTCCTGATGTCCGTGATACTGAGCTGGTTCGCGATTTCTTCGATGCTTTGTGGCAGCTTCACCAGGAGGAGATCGTCCTTGCGTACCACGACCGTTCTGATGGAGGTCTTTTGACCACTGTTGCTGAGATGATGTTCGCTGGTCGATGCGGAGCTGAAATCTCGCTCGATGACCTCTCCCCATCTGACGACAAGGTTCTCGACACCCTCTTCAACGAGGAACTTGGTGCCGTGTTCCAGATCCGCCGAGGTGACGAGACCAAGTTTAAGCGATGCTTCGCTACCTGCGGTCCTCCCCACGGCCTGATCAAGACCATCGGTTACGTCAAGCTCAGCTCCAAGCAGAACCTTACTGTCAAGTACAAGGCCAAGACAATTGTTGACCTGGAACGAACCCAGATGCAACAATGGTGGACAACCACTTCCTACGAGATGCAGAAGCTGCGTGACAACCCGGCTTGTGCGCAGTCCGAATTTGATGCCATCTCGGATTCCAAGGACCCTGGTCTTCACTACAACTTGAAGTTTGATCCTGCCGACATTGCCTTGCCCACCTTCATGAACCTCAAGAACCTGGTTTACAAGCCAAGAGGTAGGAATTCTTAAATATTGTAACAGGAATAACCGCTGATTTTATTGCAATAGTTGCTATTCTACGAGAGCAGGGTGTCAACGGCCATGCTGAAATGGCCTTTGCCTTCCGAGCTGCCGGTTTCGATGCTGTCGATGTTCACATGTCTGATATCCTTGACGGCTTCTCTCTGGATGGATTCCGCGGTCTTGCTGCCTGCGGTGGTTTCTCTTATGGGTGAGTAGCGACTGATTAGATTTGTAGACTTGTTGCAAGTACTTACATGAATCCGCAGTGATGTTCTCGGCGCCGGAAACGGTTGGGCTCAATCTATCCTTATGCACGAGGGCGCCAGAAAGACCTTCGAAGCGTTCTTCAACCGACCTGATACTTTCTCGTTCGGTGTCTGCAACGGTTGCCAGATGCTTACTCGACGTATGTTGGCCCTTAATTTAATTTATTGAGGCCAAGCTGCTAACTGGAAGATAGTCAAGGAGTTGATCCCTGGTGCTCAGCACTGGCCAACCTTTGGTATGTACCTTTGAATGTTGTCGGAGACTATTTACTAACCCAAATCTAGTTGAGAACGCAAGCTCCCAGTTTGAAGGCCGATTTTCTCTGGTCACAGTTGAAGATAGGTCAGACAACTCTGTCTTCTTCTCTGGTATGAACGGCTCTTCCCTTCCCATCGTTGTATCGCACGGTGAGGGCCGTGCAGACTTCACCGCTGGAGGCAGCCTGCAGTCGCTTGATGACGAAGGACTCATTCCCCTCCGATATGTCGACAACTACGGCCATGTTACGGAGAGGTATCCCTTCAACCCCAACGGAAGCCCCTTGGGTATTGCCGGTGTGAAGAGCAAGGATGGTCGTGTTGTGGCCATGATGCCTCACCCGGAGCGAACCATCATGGCCGATGTCGGTTCGTGGAAGCCAGAGGAGCAACTGTCCCAATGGGGTCAATTCGGACCTTGGTTCCAGCTGTTCTTGAACGCCCGCAAGTGGGTTGGTTAGGTAAGTGGATGAAATGGGCTGATTCATTGATTGGTGTTTTTGGGAATGATTTATTCATTATTTCATGGTAAGGGTTGGTTAAAAGAAGTAAAAAAAGAATTCAATGGTGGGTTCGTAGACAAATATTTCTAAACATAGAGAAAGAAATTGGATTATTTACAGTAGCAGATGCCCTAAACGGCTGCTTGATACGCTTATCCCTGACCGTTGTACCCATGTACATGTATGCTCCCAAATGCCCGTTGTATGACTCCGTCCAGAAATAAGGAACACGCTGATAAAGTGAGAGAATATTGAACAATAGAAAAAAAAGACATGATCGAAAAAGCACATGGTGCTATTTCATTAGCTAGCCTCCTTGGCCTTATTTTCCGAGCTGTCTTTTTTCCCGTCCACTGATGATCGTTTATCTGGCAAGGATAATAAGCTGCTCATCTTGAGGTTTGCAATGTGCATTAATGCCGTTGACTGCTGGATCTGCAACAGGCTGTGGGGGATGACAATGTAGAGGTCGGAGCTCGCCGAGTCATCGGGTCGGAACTTGTTGTAATAGGCCGCCTTGCCGTCGACGGGCACGACCTGCATCACGCGGCGGTAACCCATCTGCGTAAACCAGGCCTGGATGCTCGACTGGCCGGTGATGTCGTGGAGGTCCGAGTAGGGCTCGTAGCCCATGCTCATGTAGTCCAGCCCCGTTCGGGAAAGAAGCTTCATGGCGGCGATGACGAGGAGATCGCTGACGCCGCGAGGCGCCGAGGAGGATGCGATGCAAGGATCTAGGTGGAACCCGCCATTGGCGCCAAGGCTGCGGAGCACCGCAAGGCCGTTGGCGCATCCGTCACGGTCCTTTGTGTACAAGAACATGGTCACGTTGGGGTGCGAGAAGAGGTCGTAGACGGTGACGAAGGCCTGCGACCCGATCCCGAGCTTGTTGTTGCGGTCCTCTCGCCAGCAGTCGTAGAGCCGCTGCAGCTCTACCTCGAGGGCTGGTTCCCTGCCATTGGTGCTGGGGCTGTATGCGTGGACGGTGAGGCCGCCTCGCTTCGGGTCGAGGAGCTGTCGCGACTGACTGACCATGCGCTTGCCGGCGCCCTTTCGCAGCACGGGGTTCGTCGTGGGGTTGATGACGCGCTCGCGGCCGAAGTTGAACGTCACCCAGCCGAGGCCGCGGGCGTAGTCGACAAAGGTCTTGCTCACGCCCATGAAGGCGAGCTTCAGCCTCCGCTTCGATCGAAACTCGCGGAGCTCGTCGAGTAGCTGCTCGAACTGCTCGGGGGCGCAGAGGGGGTCGCCGGTTACGATGAGGGTGCGGTTCTTGATCTTGTAGACGACGGCGCCGAAGCCGCGCTGGCTGGTGAAGATCTGGTAGCTGGGGTCGAGGATGCCCATGTGGGCGGTCCGACTGTAGGAGCGGTAGGCGGACATGAAGTCATCGTAGTGGCCGACCTCGCACTCGGTCTCGGTAGACGACGAGGTGAAGGAGGACGCTGCTTGGTCATTGAAGGATAGAGGAGGGGTGGTGGTGGAGTGTCTATCGCATAGCTTGATGGGGATCCCATCAACATCAGGGCAGGCCTTGATGATGGAGCAGACGCTCTCGATGAGCTCGTCGCCCGGCGACAGGCTTCTTAGCGTGATCGAGGACGCTGGGGCAGAGAGAGTCGACATGGCCCTGGTGTGCTATCTGTTGTGATTGGCTGTCTGAGGTGTCGTGGTCTTGTACGTGTGGGTTTTTGTTTTTGTTTGGTTTGGGCTGTATACGGCGATGGCAGCAGCACCTTGATGCCCACCTGGGTTTGATTGTTTGTTCTGATGATGAAGGGGAAAGGATGTCTTGCTTGGATCTCCTCAGCTGGACAAGCCAGTTCATCGTATTTAGTTTAAATTAACTACGAGACAGACGATGTCCATACACGGAAACGCCGGAGCCCTCCTCCAGTCCGGAGCATTCAAGGAAGCGCTTCCAGTGCTCGGGTGGAAGCTGTCATGTCGCAGCGGCCCTGGGTCCAGCCCCCCTCCCCCCGCCGGTGGACCATGGCGTTAAAACTGCACCGCCAGGACCTCTTGACTTGGAGGTGGTTTCAGCCCTGACCGCGGGGCAGTGTCTGGGCATTACTTGGCAGCCAAAAGTGCGAAGAGGGTTTCGGGTGGGTTGTGCCGAACTGGCGGGAAACCAGAGGGTGAGTGGTTAGCCTTCGTAATTGGGGCATAGCCTCATTTCTGGGCGCTGTCACCTGTCGAATGAGGTGTGACGGGCCAGGCGCCAGCAGTGCGAGGGAGGTCGTCCGAGGCCCTGCGCTGTCCACTGCCCATGGCCCAATGTCCATACCCTCCATCCCTCCATCCGTCTCCAGTCCAGGCCCTGCCCCCCCCTTGCAGCCAACAGCCGGCGGCCTATCAACTGCCGCTGCTCGCACTTGCTGTGCGGCTGTGCAGCGCCTCCAAGCCCGAGACCACGTTGTGTGATTCTCCGTACCGGCTCGACAGATCCGAAAATGCGTGCTAATGACGACGCGGGCCGCCCTTGGGCCCGAACCTTGCAGTGCCTTGGCGCCGCCCGAGGAACCCGATTATCCGGCCCCACCGCCCAAGTTACGAGCCAGCCTGTGGGTTGTCGACGAGCTGGGCCGGGTGCCGAGAATCTTTACGGGGCCAGCCTGCGAGGGCATCAGACACGCAAATTATGCTTGATCCTATGCTAGACACAAAGTCCCATTTTCGCCATTCTCCGGTTTTTTGCGTAGGTCTTTTTTTATTTTCCTTTTCGCACTTTCGGTCTTATCCATTGCTTTTGGCCAAAACCTTGCTGGTTTGGAGGCCACCACCACCACCACTGCCAATCAACCCATCCCTCCCAACAAAAGGTACATACCGTGGTGTCAAACCCGGACTCTCACTCCGTCCGAGTTCCAGACGTAGTTGATGCACACATATGTACTATGCAAACCACCCAAACCAAAAAAAACAAAACATCAGTCTTGTCTTAAAGTGACGTCACATGGCAGACTCCGAACTCTGATGTTGATCCGTCTTATTAGTCGTCGTCGTATTCGTTTTTGGCGTCACAAGGCTGATGATGAGACAAGAAAGAGGTGGGCTTGCGTAGGCCATCGTCACATTTTCGAAGCTGACCCCTTTGGGACGCCGCATGCACGTAATGAATGGCGAGCCGGCGAGTGGTTTGCTCGTCAATTTTGGACCTGACATAATTTTTTTTTCCTGGGGATATTTTGGACAATAAGTATGGCGCAGGGCCCGCCGTCGCATTTAACCCGGCCAGGTGAGCGTCAGACGAGCTGAGGTGTTTTCATGGCTTAGACGTATTCGTATGCCCTCTCGTTCGTCAATTTTCAAGATGACGAGGAACCTAGGTGTTGCTTTTCTTGCGCAAAAAAGGCCATTGGCTGCAGGACGGCGCTCCATGCACAACTATCCCCGATATGGGGCTGGTGGCTTCCCACATGCGGCATGCACATGCGGCTTGCACATGCGGCCTCGTCGAATCAGGAACGCCGTGTGATTTATCGTGGCTCAGCAGCAAAACCAGCTGAAAAAACGCCCCTTGGATCACCGGGCCATTTTGTTTTTTTAGAACCGCCTGGACAGGATGCAAACAAGAACCTTGGGAAATGATGTGCCTATTCTCTGATTTGATGGTGTCGGATTCGGTTCCTGCTCGTCTGAAGGGTGTGGGGTTTCATCTAATCTTGATACACGCTTCCCCCCTGCCTCCCAGGATCGCATTGAGTTTACGGGGCAATCTACCTGGCAAGGCATCCTCCAGGTCGAGTTTCCGTGATCCAATCTACCTGTGGATTTTTTACGAACATGGTTTCAAACACCATGTTGCCTGTGCCCCCCCTTCCTTCGAGGCTGGCTGGCTGGCTGGCACACACATCCAGCCCGATTCCGCCTAGTTGGCTGAACAAGGAGGAGCAGAGACACTTCAAAGCCGGCTCATAATAAAAGTAACTAATGCGAAGCTACTGGTTGGGCTGATTTTTCTAATTTAGCAGAGTTGTATAGCGGGATTGCCTAAGACGGTAGGTCGTTGTATCGCAAACTAACCGTCCACTATACTATGCATCAGGTTATCAGTGTGACCTCATCAAATGATTTTTTTATCACAGGCGCCAAAGTTAAGTAAAAGCCCCCTTTGATTAGAACGAAACGTAAAAAAGAACACACAGACGACCGTGGACGGCCGTGCTGTGCTTTCTTTTTTCTTTTTGATTTAGTCTGATTTGAAGCGGCTGATCCAACATACCTACCCCGCAAGTTGGTGATAAGAAAAAAAGAATGATGGATGCCTGTCCCCAGCTAGCCCC
This sequence comes from Calonectria multiphialidica, assembly GCA_020623665.1. NCBI lineage: Eukaryota > Fungi > Ascomycota > Sordariomycetes > Hypocreales > Nectriaceae > Calonectria > Calonectria multiphialidica. The sequence goes on along the minus strand of JAHVYC010000094.1, from coordinate 46,765 downwards.
AGTCGAACTGAAAAATGGGCAAAAAAAGCAAAAAACAAATGAGGGACAAGAGATTTGAACTCTTAACCTTCAGGAAATTCCTGTTACTGGAATCTGACGCGCTACCGTTGCGCCAGCCCCCCATTGTTGAATATTTTGGCGCTATATCCATTTGTGTACTTTCCGGGCCCGCTGTGACTCTCTCGGCAAGCTGCAATGGGACGTGGTGCATCCCGCGTAATTGATCCACTCGCGTCTTTAGTCCTCTAGTAGCAAGCCTTGCCTCCAGAAAGAAAGAAAAGAAAAAAAACAAAGAGAAAGACCGCTTGGATCGGGACGTATTAATCTTTATCGAACAGACATGTCATATTTGACATGTCAGAGAAGGGCAGTGCTGCGGAGGCTTTCCACAAGTTCGAAGTTAAAGATGAGTGTGGAATATGATTATTGACACCGCCCCCAACTTCATACGGGCCAAATAGCGTATTCTGGAGGCCATTTACGCCTGCCGATTAAGCGAGATTTCAGCAGATATGATTAGAAACACTTTGCTTGTGAATCTGACCCCATCCATCTGCTTCGCTGAAGCCAGAGACTGGACGTGATACTTTTTACGCACTCTCCAAACACCCCACCATTCTGCAATTGCAACAAGCTCAAATGTGTCTTTTTCAACATGATTGAATGCGAAAAATCGCGAGAACAGCTAAAAAAAAATTAAAGTGTAGGTTAGGGCGATGCCTGCTACAGAGAGTAGATGCACTAACACATGACAGCTTTGCTAGTTGTGGAGAAATACGGTGCTTACCCGTACCCGAAAACTGACCCGTAAATTTTGAATGACAGCTGCGGATGAAGTGAAGCAATGGCGAAATTTCTTTTCGCTTCATACCTCAAAACATCACATAGGTATTTACGAATGGGACATGTAGACTTTTTATGAAATTATTTGCGTTTGAACCAACCCTCAGGTTTCCATTATGGTTTTCTATGACATGATATGAATGGGGCAGGGGTTTACGGTAGACGAAATTCACATATGGTGCAAAAATGGCGAAACAAAACCAACAAGGAATATTGGCAGCCTGAGCAGCACTAACACAAGAAACAGCGAGATATGAAACTTTGAATTTTCGTTTACTCGGAAACTAGGACCATGCGAGGCAATTTTCGTTCTTGGCATTTTCAGCCGCTTGGCGCGATGGTGGGTCTCAAAGAAGCACAGATGCCCCGATCTGCCCTATGAAAAGCGCCGCGGACTGCAGCAAAACACCATCATGTAAGCGGCCTTTTAAGGAGAATTGACCACACTCCGCACCATATAAATCGGAAGATTGAACCCACGCAAAACTGGAAAATCATGCCAGTTTAGGGAAAAGCAATAGATAAGACGGAGGTCGGTGAAGAAAAAAAATTTGCCATCTGGCAACATGTGGATCAGATCATTGGAGCCAGCAGGGGGAGTATAAAAGGCAGGAAAGGGTGTATAGAAGCGCATCTCGAAACATATCCCGAAACTCATCTCTCTCGTATATGCTTTGAAATATATTTTTGCAAAGAAGAAACAAATTGAAAGAGAAAAACAAAAAAAAATGGGCTCAATCGAACCTCTCGTCAACCGAGCCTTGTGGCTCTCTTCCTTCACCGAGCCCATGACCATTGTCGAGCTCCCCGTCCCGGAAGCCACCGCTGGAACCGTCGTCGTCCAGGTCCTCGCCACGCCAATTACCCCCTACACAAACCTGGTCCACGCCGGCAAACTCCCGCAGCTTAACCTGACTTTGCCACTGGTGCCGAACCCAAACGCCGTGGGCCGCGTCTACGCCACGGGGCCAGACGCCGTGCGAGTCAAGCCCGGCGACCTGGTCTATGTCGACGCCACAGTCCGCGCCCGCGACGATGCCAACGTCGTGATCATGTCTGGGCACCACGGCGGCGCCGGCCCGCAAGGCAAGAAGCTCATGCAGGGAGAGTGGCGCGACGGCTCCTTGCAGCAGTACCAAAAGGTGCCCCTGGAGAACGTCTACGTTCTCGACGAGCAAAAGTTGGTCCATGAGCTTGGATACTCCCCCGCCGTGCTCCAGAGCCTCGCCATGTACTCCGTTGCGGGAGGTGCTGTGCTGGAGGCGGGAGATGTCAAGATTGCCGAGACTGTCATTGTGGGCCCCTGTGGAGGTTCGTTTGGCGGTCTGGCAGTCGAGCTGGCCTTGGTCCTGGGGGCCAATGTGATTGCTCTGGGAAGAAGTGAAGGAAAGTTGGCTGCCATGAAGAAGAAGCTCAATGACCACCCGCGTTTGAGCTACGTTGTCATGACTGGCGACAACGATGCCGATACGTCTGCTATTCTCAAAGCGACACCCAATGGCGAGGGAGCGGATGTTTACAACGACTGGACACCTGGTGCCCTTGACTCGGCTCCTTTCCTCTTTGCTGCTGTGCGTACCCTGAAAAGACAGGGCAGGGTTATTCTCAGTGGTGGAACGCCTGGCCATTTGGAGATCCCGTATGCCTTCATGATCCACAAGGATCTCAAGGTGATGGGGAAGTGGATGTGCTCCCGAAGGACCCTGGAGCAGCTCATACAAATGATTGAGCAAGGCCAGCTAAAGATTGGCGAAGAGAGTGGAACCGAAGCCACTGTCTTTGGCCTTGAGGATCACCATGAGGCCATTGAGCATGCAGCAAAGCATGGTGGTTGGAGAAATTACACAGTCATTGCTCCGAACCCTTAGTTTGAGCGGCATTAAACTCGAGATTTTTAAGTTGTGATAGCGCGGACCATAAATTTAGAAACCCAATAGAATATAGAATTAAATAGACCGGTTGAACTTTTGACATAATTATAGCAGGGTTGGTACCAACTTCCAGGTTTCATGATTCCGGCTTTCCCGTGATTGAGCTCATTGATTTTTTTTTTAAAGCATCAAACCATTGCTATAGATTCAAATACACACAGAGACTCTTGTATCCTAGCTAATCATCGGACCCAGTTCGGCCTCCTATAGCTACTATTGCCAACTGACAGCTGTCTCGTAGCCGCCAGGCCACCCCGGTGGCTCCTGTATGAGGTTGAAGCTATTCAAAACTTGGTAGTCTTGGCTAACGTCATCAGATATACTTGACCGGCAGTTATAGGGGCAACCAGTCAGTCATCTGCGCAATAACCTTTGTTGGATGTGAAAGTTTTACAGCCGCGGCTGAAGGCCATCGGCGCTAAGGCCTATTCCACCCACTTCGTTGTCCAAATATTATATTCTAAGGCACAAGGGGTTGTTGTATCTATTAATTCAATTCATACATTTATATTAATATTTACTATTAGTCCGACTTTAGTAAGACTTCAATCTTATGGTTGTTCGTAAGGTTAGTTGTGCGGCAAGGGGCCGCGTTCTTGATGCCACTGGCTGTATCTAAACAATGGCTGTAGTACTAAAGGTGTTCTTAAGGTAGCTTATGGTAGGCTTATTGGATTAGGTTATTGCCAAAAAGTCAAACTAGGCTATTGAGACTATCTATGTAATGTGGCTGATGGTAATTTTCATGTGTTTTATCTATGTCTTGACCTACAGTTTCCTTCAACATCTTTGGGGCCACCCCACCACGTCCACCAACCATTTCTGGCGCATGTGGCTGAGATTGTGTTCAAGAAGGAAACAAAAGAGCTGAAAGAATGCCAGCCATGGCTATCAGACATTTCTCGCGAAGTACCGGAAATCACTCGCTGCAACGGATGGCAGTGCCTCGAGGTGGCGGATAGAGTTGTCTTACGACATTCCTCTTTTAGCTCGAGCCTGATCAAGAGCACCTTTAACAAGAGGCTGTCGGTACTTTTTCATCCTTGAAGTACAGCAAGTCCTGGGGCGTGTCAGCACATACCAACTGATATAGTTAACAAAAAACATACCATAACCCATTCTGGTTCAATGGCCGTGACAGTCTTCATGTACAGTCTGCCCGCTGAGAAGGATATGCTGTCGTAGATCACCCAAGGGTGTTCACCAGAAGCAATGCAGCTCTCTGAGTGAGGGCGAGCATAATAATTGTCGTTTATGGTCACATAAACGCCGCCGGGTCTGTTTCCTGGGTGAAAGACCGCATTCCAAAAAGGGCTTCGGCGAGAGCCTTCCGAAGCCTCGCCCAATGCACCACATCTGTTGCCACATGCGTTGAGTATGTCTCTGTCAAATTAGTGGCTACACTACCGGCAAAATGGAATGAACAATCCGCTAATGCGTGGTCTAATTGCGGTACTTTGCCTTGTACAGTTTCCATACCAAGATGTACACCAGCCATGGGCGTATTTGCTCAATTGTAAGTAAGTCTATCTTCCTATTTTCTTAATTGCTTTTCGTCAAGATTTCAGCTGAGCATACGCCTAAAAACATGACTTTCAATAACCAGACCTGGCCTGTGAAAATGGACAGGTGGCTACTCCTCGTGCCTTGATTATTTCCACTGCAATTCCCATTTCCTCTAGCCCCTTCCCTCTTTGCGGTTCGGGTCCAATCGTCATCAAATCGTATCCCTGCGGTTGATACCTATCGCCACCTGAACCCGGCATTCTTCCACCAAGCGCTCGCTTCAGAAGAGCCGCAGGACCCCAGACCGATGAAAATGTAGGCTTGACATACCAGGGCTGAAGCCTCATCTGAGGAAAGTTATAAAGTTTGGTGTCCGGATTTGGATCCTTGTGAGTGAGCTTCAGCGGATGCATTCGCGGCAACGCCAAATGTCGCAAGTAAAGAATTCGGACGTTGCGGACAAGCGTGATGATGGCCAAAAGGAAAGGGCCGGGCGACTCGAGACTAAAAACGGGAATTTGTTAGTTTCACACTTTGGTTTAAGGAATGATGGACGAAATTCGCAAAAACTCACCAAAGACTTTCCCTCATAACTTCATCCAAATTCTCGCCGAGGACCTTTCTCATAGTCTTTCCAACGAATGTCGGCATTCGAGAGAATGCGGAGTCAACATACACGCGGACATAGTGATCGTTGGTGTTGGTCGGTCGGGCAACCTCTTCCTCGTATCGTTGCGTCCAGATCTGAAGTTCCTTGGCAAACTCAAGGCCATTCCTCCAACCTTCTTTGCCAGAAGGCAGAGCATCGAAAGGAATTTCCATATCCTCTCCTAAATTCCTGTGGAAGATGCCAATCGCACACCTCTCAACATCTGTCAATTTTCTCCATTCCTCCCTGTGAATGATGTTGAAAATTTCTGCGAGCCCATCGCCAAGGGTATGAAGCAAATCTGGATCTGTGATCTTGTTTGCGCGACGATAGCGAGCATGCCTTCTCAATAAGATTATTTCCATGTCCAAATCAGCTGAGGTAGATTACTTACAGGTAATTCATTCGTGCAACAGCCATCGCATAACGATCTGAATTTCTATATTGGGACTGTGACTCGCGGAGGAGAATTTCAGTGTCAATTGACCGTTTCCCAGCATTCTTCCGAGTATTCTGACCGGTAGCAGCAAACAACTTGGACATGGTCGGAATGCCACCGGCCTATCCTGTGGTCAGTATTCAACGTATAAAAAGAATAAAACTGTCTAACCTTTAGTAGAGCTACAGATCGAGCCTTGTTGAATGCGTTTGGAAACTCCAACTCTTGTAATTGAGACATGATTTCATGCGCTTCCTTTGTCGTCATATCAGACAATGGCCGCTTGCCGCTCACGAATGGGGCCTCGATTGCTGCCTTGCGGCGGTATCGTAGGAATCTGACCACAGCCATGTAGCTAAGGATGATAAATAAACCTGTGACTTGCAGATAGCCATTTTCAACGACAGAGGCCCTTTCTAGGCGGATCATTTTCGCTGCTTGGATCTTAGAGCTTGGGATATCGTGCACGAAACTTGGACAAATCCATTTTCAGAACGAGAACTTTTTATACAACTTTCTACCAATTGGCCATGTGGATACTCACTCTCAACAGTTTAAAGATTGTTCTTCAATGTTTTAGGTGCTCCATATTCTGTAACCGCTTAACTGTCTAACTAAACATGTGCTCGTGCCTCGGTTCAAAGTGGGCCACCAGTGGCACTATGGCTCCCCAGCATCAATTCTAGTTGATATTTGATTTATGTTGGTCACCTAATGGTCTTGAATAATTTTGATTCACTTATCCTCTTCATCTGCCGAGGTACTGCGTGCACAGTTCATAGTGCTTACACAGATCACAGCCAAGACAAAACCAGAATCATAAACATTGAGCATACGTTATCTGAAATTGCTACTAAAGTCTCTGTGAAGCTTTCTGCTGGTAGATCTTCAACAATTCTCCAAGGAGTTCAAAATCTTTCAATATGTCTGCGTCTTCGGGACGTGAGCGTGCGTTGACGCGCTCCTTGATGCCAGCTATCGCCTGAGAGGAGAAACCGGCGATCTTGGTCGCCACGCTATCAACGTGTTTTGTCAAATCAGAGGGCTCAAGTGCTTGGTTAACCCAACCAAGTCTTTCCGCAGTGTCGGCGTCGACATCCTCCCCAGTGAGCATGTATTGAAGAGCTTTGGCACGCCCGAGGAGCCGAACCAAGTAATCAATGCCGCCGGCCCCAGGAATAATGCCGACTGTCACTTCTGACTGCCCCAATTTAGTCCTACCTCGAGCTGCAAAGCGCATGTCGCAGTGAAGAACAAACTCGCTGCCGATTCCCCGGGCAACACCGGCAATTTCAGCAATGAAAACAATAGGGGACTTGGATATCTTGAAGAGGATGTTGTTGAACAGCTTTTGCTGTTGAATAAGCGGCGCAGGAGCTTCTTTAGGCATGTGTTAGACATCGGGAGAAGTTATTGGCTGAACGTGCCTACCTGGACCAGTTGGTCTAAGATCATAGCGGGAAATGAAGTAGTCCGGGTTACCACTAGAAACGATGACGACTTTGACTTTTTCATTTCCTTCCAAAGTATCGAGAAGGTCTGCCAAGTCCTCCGTCAACTTCCAGTCCCATAGGTTTGCAGTCTCATTGTTAATTGTGACTCGTAAGACTCCATTTCCGTTTGACGAGGTGGATATTGTGTTGTAGTGAGACTGCCAGGTTAGCAAGCACACTGGAATTTCAACCAGAAATAAGAACTTACCATATTGAAGACTTTTTGGTCGTTATTATTTATGGGAATGTTGTTTTTGGATATTGAGATGAGATGAATTATCTTCCATTTTTATAGGTTGGCGTGATAACATCCGCGCCTGTAACTTGAACACTAAGGAAGGTGATGCTAGAGCAAGGTTGCTGACACCATCCCGGTATACTTTGGTGTGATGAAAATCCGCAACTCTATTCTTTGGCGGATTTCATAAGTCTCCATCACACTTGTGACTAGTTTCCTCAGTCCACACGGGCATATGCGTCGTGTGAAGGCCTGCCAGCTGCAACTACTGGTGGGAATTTCTGAGATTGAGTGTCAGATATGAAGCTAATACACCAACCGAGCCTTCCGAATCCCGGTTTGTCATCTTCATGTGCTTGTTCGTATCTGCCGCGGTCAACAAGTATACACCCACCGACCTTGGCCCACTTCCAGCCTCGGCCATTTGAACTTCGGATCAAGCCCAGTATTTTGCTTCCGATTGTAGCTTTGACATAATCATCGAGATACATTTTCATAACTAGACACACAGTTGATTCACGCTTCGGGTTGTGATCTGGCTAGGTTATACTTCACATGCTGCGCGTTTGCGCATCAGCACCCCATCGACTCTTGGTGACAGTGTCTGAAGAAAGAACACGCGCGCGCATAGCCTTAGCCGCTCAATAAATTATTTGTGCATCAGTTAAATACTTATTCAAACCCAAGCACTCCATCTCTTACTGCGAAGTAATGTAAAACTTAGCATTGCTTCATTCTGTCCCCAACAATTCTCATCATGAGATGGGGTTGCTTTGACTAATACCGTCGAGAACCCCCACTTATCACCGAGGCATATGGTAACAGTCAACTAAATTGTTTTTCAATAACAATACTGAAAGGTCTTGCAGAGGAGAGGCTTCATAACTAAATCGTGGCACAGAGGGATTTGTGAAGAAAATGCGCCAAGATTGCTGGTTAGTAGGCGTAGTGATGCTGGGAACGGCTGAAATGGGGCACTCGACTGGGGCAACGGGTTAGCACTGTACTTAAGCTCTATCAAATGACTGCCCCACATTTTTGAACCTCAACAACTTCATGACCACCACGCATCGCGAATGAATGTCAAGGAAGCGCACTATTAAGCCAAAAGCACACTGAGTATCGCTCTATCCGAAGGGTGCCTCTCTAGAACCAGCAAAGCCATGCTCTGACCAACCCATCAAACAGAATGACACCTCTCGACACCGGCTGGGAAAACGCTATCAGAGAGTACAGGAAGAGCCGCCGCCTGCTCGTTGCCCGTGGCATCCCTTTCGGTGCTTCTCGGGCTGAGTTTGAGATGGAAGTCAGAGGCGCCCTCGCGAAACCTTACTCTGTCGTCTTTTTCTGGCCACCGTCGGCTTCTCCCATTTACAACAATGCACCTCGCCATATGGGTTGGGCGATGCTCGGTTTCAACAACCGGCCCGATGCCAGGACGGCAGAGGCTGAACTCATGAACTAGAGGTTTCGTGGCGTTCAAATTAGGGTTAATCGAGCAAAGAGACTGAGGGTAAGTCTGTGGACTAACCGCCTCTCATTTCTAGCACCACTAATGCAAACCGCAGCGTACCCCAGGCTCGTCGGCCACCGTCACCCCCGCGATAGCCTCCGACACAACTACGACCAACCGTCCTACTCAAGCCACAGCAGCTGAAAATGCTGCTGCTTTGCAACTCCTTCGACTTTCTCGGGCAGACTCATCCAGTCGTATCGAAAGGTGACCCCGGAGGGGTTCTGGAACAGACCATGAAACCCTCATCACATCCAGTTTGATGTGTCTGCATGTGGTCCTGTGGGACGCTGGCATCGATTCACGCAACATTCTGTTGGTGTTATAATTTGACAGATGGCTCAAGGGATCAGGAAATTTTGACCTAGCTGTGGTCTCGGTAATCTCGCCAAGCTCTGCAGATGCAGTTCATGGACACCCCAAATATTTGTCATACTTTCTGCACGAATGTGCTACCGCTACTATAGCTATTGTATGCTTTGCTTCATGATGCATGGATTTATTGCTTGAAGAGGCTACATGGGTCGAGCTCATATGCCTTCTAGACATCACCAGGTTATTGGTATTCGTAGTGTAGAGACAAAGAAACAGAATGCCATTATCTTTTCCATTATGCTCATCCCATTCTCAACCCTTTAAAAAAGAAAGTCGTATTCGGGACTTCCTAGGTAGTGGAGGGGAAACCCCGTCTCATTTTCCGTGACAACGTCTGGGAGCTGCCAAAGCGTGTGAACGTCATTCTCGGTCAGTACATGATCATCGTTGCAGCCGCAAAAGTCTCCTTAAGCGAGAACGTACGATACCCAGCCCTCCTCCTTCTCAATGACCAGCTGGCCTTCGAGGTTCGCAAGCTCTTTGGTTACCTCACTTGCCTTTGCGACAAATCGATATGGGTGGTAATTTGGTGCCCAGTCTTCGACACGTGCCGGTCCATCATAGACGCCAGTGTTGCTAATAAATATTCCTGTTTGGCGTCCGCGACTGAATTGGCGTTGCCTTGGGCCCTCGAGTACGGCCACCCCATCTCGGGTGCGGGTTGACCTTGGTTGCAACATCACAAGTTGGGGTCAAAACATAAGAGAAACAAAAATGAAGAAAGAATTACAGGTATAAATTACTGACAAACGCAATATTGACCGGAAAAGCCAATCATTTACATGTGCGCAATTGAATCAGCTCGCCTTGTCTCCCACAGTGCCTGGTCGTTCACAAATTTTGGCGACCACCCTTCGTCCTATCTCACAAACATTCGCCCAGTCATTTACATCTACCACCCATCTTTCGCCCCAGTATTCCCGGCATTATGGACACGTCGCTTGATTGCATCCATATGCGTGATAAGTGGCTTGGGCTGACGCTCCTGTGTAGCCACCATGCGTATGTTCTGATTCTTCTGAACATGTAGCCCCTGGGTGCCAGCTGGAGAGCCGCTCGCGGGGACGAACACGAATGTCTGGGGGTTGTCACCTTCCCACAGCTTGGTCTGCACCATGTTTCTCTTCACCTGGCGTCCATGGAGTTGCCACTCGCGGAAGAGGTCGTAGTCACCCCAACCCGCGCCAATTCTTGGTGGACGTTGGAACTTTGGAAGATGGCCACGCGAAGTTGCTGAGGAGAGATTTCTGCCTGATTCCGCCGGGACCGCGAATGGGGAAAAGGAGATGCAGGTTCGCACTGCGGGATGGTCGCCAAAGACTTGGCCAGCTTGCCAATCTGTGCTGGATGACTTTCGAGAGATGTTGATGCCCTTCGAGAAAATCGCCTCGGTGTCACGATGAGGCCCATCTGCATTCCACACATCCACGATCCTAGAAACCGTTCTGGTTTCCCTGTCGGTTGGCGGTTCCGTTGGCCTACCAGGGTGGTGCCACTCGCGCCAACCGTCAGCATTGAAATCAGCCAAGTGCTGCAGGCAGACTCGTTGGAACTGAATGGACTTTCCGTCTCCTTTTTTAGCGTAAAGGTACAGTGGTGTCTTTCGAGTGACCCTGCACTCCATCAGACCGGGAAATTGCAGGGAACGGAGAGCACCTTCGCCCCTATCATTCTTCTTCAGCACTGGCCGACTTGCGACTCCTCCTAGCTCGTAATCCTCTCCTAGCCCTTTCATGTCGTTTATGAAAGACGCACGGAAATGCTTGTAGTTCCCAGAGTGGAATTTCCAGTGTTCTCGATACTTGTAATCGGTCGAGCGTTTGAGTGAAAAGCTCGTTTCCAGGTCCACGGACTCGACAGAAAATGAAGAGCGATGCGTGTATGTCGTGCTTCCGCCATTCATGATTCCGGTGGCGGATGTCATGGAGAGGGGAGTCAGGGGAGTGAGGGAAGTCGACGATAGCATGGACTTTTCGGGTGAACTCTGGACCTCCACCGAGTGCTCAAGTTCAATCCGGATCTCTGGTGCTGGCCGAATTACCTGAAGGATGTGAGCGATGGATCTATACCAAGTGGGCATCAGGGAACACTTACATCGACACTCTGGATTGGGCCGACCTCTATGGGGCATCCTTTGAGTAGAGTACGATCCAGTATCCGAGATACGACAATGGCCTCGCCTTGGTCTTCGAACTGGACGTGGCACCAGCCAAGATAGTCGTTCGTGTCCGTAGCCGCCAGGTTGCGCCAAAAGAAGACGCAATTGTCAAATCCACAGGCGCAGAGCATGTCCTGAACGTCGGTTTTTGTAGCTGTGTAGTGTAGGCGGCCAAGGCGGATAACCGGGCCATCGTGGCCCCCGCCATCGAAATGCAATGACATTTTCCTCTGCTTTGTCGTGCTTTGTCGTGCTTTGTAATTCAGTTCTTGCGCAAAAAGAGAATAAATGAGGATGACGGTTACCAAAGTCTGAGAGAGTGAAAAAAGTTGTTCGAGTGGAAGATAACAAACTCAGGCGTTTGTTTGCTGGCACCATCTGTCAGGCGATGGAACTTCTGTGATTCACACACCTCAAGACGGGGAGCGCCGGGCGGTCCTCTTGGGTCTCTGGGGGCGGGGCGGCCCCATCCTGAGTCTTCTCAACACTGGCAACCAGTGCCAAGGTGCGAAAGGGTTTCTCACAGGCAAACGAATGATCTCCAAGAAATGGAAATGGATCACGTGGACTGTCGGCCGCTGCTATGTCGCTCTCGGCTTGATAATTGCAAACCGTTATCGCCTTGCCAACTATTCACCGCGCTCGTCACGTCGTTTTACCCATCTTCGCGACAGAGATGCAGGGACTTCGACGCCACCAGACAACGGCCAAGGAGGCTGAGGTCATTGAAGATGGTCCGAAACACGCTCTGCGAAGCGGTCGGATGTTTTCGTTCAAGTATCAAGAGCTTCTGGAGAAACGTCGACAACTGCCAGTTTCGGCGAGACGTCAAGACTTTCTTGATGTGTACCACAGAGCGCAAGTAAGTCGACACAATTTATACATTGAACCAGATGAAAATTTCCCTAAAGGTTTCTCTCCGCCAACAGGTCATTATACTGTCGGGCGAGACCGGATCCGGGAAGACGACTCAGATCCCCCAGTTCGTGTACTTTGACGAGTTTGCCAGTAACCAGACCATCGTTTGTACACAGCCACGAAGACTGGCCGCAACATCCACTGCGCGCCGCGTTGCCGAAGAAATGGATGTGACTTTGGGAACTGAGGTAGGGTACAGTGTCCGTTTCGACAAAAAGTTCGATGAGACGACGGTGAACAAGGCGCGTCTGTTGTTCATGACTGATGGACGACTTCTGCGGGAATCCTTGAACGATGCCGACTTCTCCCAATACGTAAGTTCTGTCCTTTATTGTAAACTCACTCAGCAAAAGGCTAATCACGAACGCAGAGTTGTGTAATAATCGACGAGGCGCACGAGCGAAGCATGCATTCCGACATCCTCATGGCCTTGCTCAAAAAGGCCACTGCTCGTCGACCCGACCTGAAGGTGATTATCATGTCGGCCACTTTGGAGGAAAGAGTCTTTGAAGATTATTTCGATAAAGCTGTTGCTTTTCACATCCCCGGGCGAGTTTATCCCGTTCAGATCCAGTACCTGTCTGAGGCGATTCCTCATTACATTCCCTGCGCCCTCGATCTTGTCGCGCACATTCATGAGACAACGGAAAGTGGTGATATCCTCCTTTTCCTCCCAAGCATATCCGAAATTGAAAAGGTCTGTGAAATGCTCAAGATCTGGGTAGTCGACATGGAGGTGCTCCCTCTATACGCTGCCCTTTCGACGGCTCAACAACAGAAGGTCTTTGAGGAGTCATTGTTGCGAAAATGTGTTGTAGCAACCAACATTGCTGAAACCAGTCTGACTATAGATGGAATCGTTTATGTTATTGGTATGTCCTCAGTTATCGGCGACTAAAGGCGTGGAGCTTCCATATCTGCAAATGGATAGGTTCCAATCTGTGTCGAAGTAAAACGACTAACAGCGGTTGGTAGACTCTGGTATTGCGAACCATTCTGGCTACAACCCCCGCGCTGGCCTGAAGACCGTTCTGTCGGGGCCCATCTCGAAGGCTTCTGCTTTGCAGCGCGTCGGTCGAGCAGGCCGTACCCAACCCGGCGTTTGTTTCCGGCTCTATACAGAAGATACGTTCAATCAGTGTTTCATCCCAACAACCCCACCAGGTATTCTGGACAGTGAAGTCGCGCCAGAGATTTTGATGCTCAAGTCTCTTGGCTACTCCGATGTGTACAATTTCGGCTTCATCACTCGCCCTCATCCCGAGGTTTTCCTGCGTGGGATTGAGGACCTTCACACCTTGTAAGTACCGCAGATGCTTTGTGGAATGTCGCCTAACGTCGCGTTTCAGAGGCTACATTGACGAAAATGGAACCATCACTGCGACCGGTGGAAAGGCAGCTAAGCTGCCGGTCCACCCGGCTTGGTATAATGCGATTTTGGAAGGGGATAAACTTGGCTGCCGTGACGAAATTCTTGCCCTTGCTGCTCTCGCAAGCACTCGCGATTCCCCATTTTTGCGACCACCCGAGCAGCGCTTTGCCGCTGACTTGGCGCATCAAAGATTCGCCTGCCCCGTCTCGGACCACCTGAGTCAACTGTGCGCTCTGAACGCGTACGAACAAACGCTTGAAAAGGGAAGGATTGACATGGGTCGGTGGTGCTTTGATGCATTTCTCAGCCAACGTACCCTCGCAGAGGCTCTCAAAATTCGGAACCAGCTTCGGCATATTGTCAACCAGCTCTTGCCCAGTTATTCAGCAGTCCCAGACTTCAACAACGAGAATCGTGACACCAACGTCAGGAAGGCTTTGGCGAGAGGTTTCTTCCACCAATCTGCCTACTACCACGAAGGGAAGGGCAATGATATCTACATGACCTTCAACTGGAATCACCAGGCGGCCCTCCACCCAGACAGCTCTCTTGTCAAAATAAACCATGAGTGGATTATTTACCACGAGCTTGTGTACACAGGGATGCAATATCTGCGCACCGCGACGGCTGTGGATCCAGAATGGCTTGTTGTAAGTTCACCAGCCTGTTCCCTGTGGTGGACCGTACCGCTCGCTAACAATAGTTGATCAGGATCTTCCGTATTTCCAGAACGACAACTTGGCACAGAAGCGTGACGGGGGAGGCGTCCTGCAACCTGATGCCCAAGCTTCTCTTGAGAAGATTCGAGCAAAAAGACAGCTTACAAGGTTGTGAGGATAGAACTCCCCGCTCAATTGTCGTCGTTCTCGGTCAGATGGGGGGTTTTTTTTTCTTGTCTGCTTGTCATACCTGGAGAATTCTTTATCCATGTGGATACAAAAAGCAATTCTTGACGGGAGAAACTTTGGAGGAGCCTTTAGAGGTTTGTGGCACCACCACACTGATGGGTGGGAGAAATGGCAGAGCCATACCAGGAAGTTCAATCACGTAGTGGGATTAGTGTAGTAAAATAGGTTCCATGAAAAAAGAAATTGTACATGGAATTTTGCTCTTTTCTTCATTTCTAAATTCCCTGACGAATTTCTGCGCATGAGACAGAATTAGGCATGGAATGGCGGACTGGTCCATGGTGTCATCTGGCTTGGCGCAGTGATGCAGCGAGTTTCACGGGGTTGAAAGACATTAAAATATGGTCATAAGTTATTCATTTGAAGCGCTAAAAATGGTATATGTACATATGCTCGCTAAGTAGAGTACAGCTTCATCTATCAATATGGATATCAATCTTAAACAGCCCGCGCAGCGGGAATGGCGCTCAGAGCCTGAGCGGCGGTTGCGGCCATGATCTCTCTCTCCTCACGACCGCTGTCATCACCGAAAACCTCGTCCATCTGCTCCAGGGTCTTGCCCATAGTCTCGGGAACGAAGAAGTAAGCCCAGATGGCGGCGATAGCACACCATGCGCCATAGAACACATATGTTCCAAAGCCAATGTTCTCAATCATAGGGGGGGTGATGACACCAACGATGAAGTTGCCGATCCAGCAAGTCGCAGTGGAAAGAGCCACACCCTTGGATCGGGTAGAGCTGGGGAAGACTTCAGAGGGGAGGGCCCAGCCGAGAGGAGAGTAGGAAACTCCGTAAACCAGGATGAACACAAAGGCCATAGTGACAGCGCCCCAACCGGCATCGGTGTGTGCCTTCCAGTCATGGGAATAGACGCCGACAAGGATGGCCATGATGCCCCAAGAGACGGCACCACCAACGGCACCCCAAATGGCAAGAGGGCGTCGACCAAGGGTATCAATGATGACGAAGCAAACGCAGACAGCAACCAGCTGGAGAATGTTGAAGACACCGGACATGATGAGAGACATCTCATCGGACTGGCCAAGGGACTGGAAGAGGGTGGGGGCGTAGTAAATGAAGGCGTTGACACCAGAGAACTGCTGGAAGAATAGGATACCGCAGCCGACAAAGGTTCGTCGCCAGGTCTTGGGGCTGAAGAGGTCGAGCCAGGTGACAACCTCGAGCTTGAAGCCCTGGACACCGGGGTGTCGGCGCTCAAGGACGGTTTTCTGGAACTGGGCGTCGGCAACGATGCTTCGGTATTCAGCCTGGATGCGGTCGTCGGTGGTGGGGAGGTTTCGGAGTCGGGAAAGGCTCTCGAGGGCCTCTTCGTTGCGGTTGACGAGGGCGAGCCATCGAGGGGAGTAGGGGAAGAAGAGGATGCCGACACCTACGATGGTGGCGGAAACCATCTGGAGACCAAAGGGCAGGCGGAAGGAGATCTCGCCCGCCAGCTCCTTGGTTCCATAGGTGATCCAGAATGCGACGACAACACCGAGGACAATGGACACGGATTCGAGGACGAGAAGAGTACCACGAAGGTTGGGAGGGGAAATTTCGGAAATGTACAGAGGAGCACCCTATTGACGAATGGTGAGTTTCATTCCAGATGGCTTGTGAGTTGGGAAGTGAGTGTGCTTACCATAGCAAGGGTACCGACACCAATGCCACCAATCGTGCGTCCCACGACCAGCATGGGGTAGCTGACAGCAGCAGTCTGGATAATGGCGCCAATGTTAAAGATAACGACGACGACGGCCAAAGCCCTCTTTCGAGAGATCTTGTCGGCCAGCCAAGGCATGAAGAAGCATCCAAGGAATGCACCGAGCTCCAACATGGCCGTCATGAAGCCCTTCCCGAAGCCGTCCTTGGCAAAGGGGAAGACCTTGTGGAACTCGTCCATCACGTTGATGATGGAAATAACACCCTGGTCGTAGCCGAAGGAGAAGCCACCGAAGGAGGCCAGGACAGCGGCTGCCAGGACGTATGGTGACTGGCTGAGACCAGCGATACCCGAAGGGCCATATGAAATGTCTTCGTCGGTGGGGATGGCAACGACGTCGATGTTCTCGACGGTGCCGTCCTCCTCAGAGAAGCGCTTTTCGTCTTTGAAGTCAGCCATTGTGGGCAATTGTCCCCTGCTGTGGCTTGACGCTAATATGTGGGTAGTGTAGAAGTGAAGAGGCAGAAGCAAGCGGCTGAAGGGAGTTTATTGTCCCATGAAGAGAGGATGCAGAAAAGGATATCCAGATGTTCTAGAAGAAGTCTAAGAGGCGCCGGATGGTATGAGGCTTGGGATGAAACGAAAAGAGGCATTGGAGATTGGGGAGGACCGAGCCCTTTTATAATAAAGGACTACGAGAAGCAGGACGGGACGCCAATCCCCTCAGTCCGAGCCATTAGCTCGAGCGATGTCATTGCTCCCCCACACCAGACACAGACTGGGCCGAGAGGACAGCAGCGTTGTCCCCGCCTCCACTTTGGAGTCCTGGTCGCCATCCCCAAAGCAGACGAGGGTCAGACACTCCCCCAGAAATTCCCCAGACGCCCCCCCCGGACTTTTCTTTTCGTACTGCTCTTTCTTGACCACGGCCCAGGGTGCAGTGCCAATGGCAGCATGCAGCAGAGTCGAGGGGGGGGAGCCACCACAGAGGGTCCCGGGGCCACCCTTGCGATGCAAAATGATGGTGAAGGTGAATGACGCCACGACAGTGAGTGGCCTGGGGGGGAGGGAAGGGAAAGAATTGGGGCGAGTTTGGCGTGAGGGGGGGCGTGGCTGTGAGTGTTCCCTAGCGCAAGCACTGGGCGCCTGTGGCCGGTAGCACGTCGAATTCATGCTGGGCGCTCCAGTGGTCGCGCCCCTGCGCTGTGGGGACGAACAGGGGGGGCCTCCCTCTGCTCGCCCCGTATCCGCAGTTCTGGAGAGAGGGACAAGGACTTGGACAGCGCGGGGATTTGCGGGGTTAATCCACCCCCGACTCCTGGCCGGAGCAGATGCGGGCGACATCCTGGTTGAGCCCACCGTCCGGTAGGTAATTGCCCGTCCCCCGATTTGAGGACGCCCCCGGCCCATTTGTGGGCTTGCGGTTGCTCCTTACGAGCGCGATGACGTCCCGTACCTTTCCGCTCTGCGAAAGGGGGCGTGTGAGCGCGTGCCGCCGTTTTTTTCTCATCGTCGATGCTGTGTGAAATAATTCGTAGGTGTGGTGTGTGGGCTGCCGTCCTTCCAGCCAGCATTGCGCATGTCCCTCGTGCTTGTTAGTGTTGAGGCCCAAACATGAAGTCAAAAACTTCAAGGATCAGTGTCATTATTGGGGTAAGCCTGCTTGTAAAGTACCGTCTTTTCAACTTTCCCCATGCGTTTATGTCTCAGATGGAACCGCGGCCGCCTCTTCAGCTTTGCCTCTACTTCTTATTTTTTTTTTGTCTCTCCTGACTCGCGCACACACACTGTAGCTCCAACCGTTCTAGAAAGCCACGCTGACTTTGCCCCTCCGCATGCAACCACACTTGTCTTGCTTTTGGGGTATTTGCTTTTCCATCAGACATCAACAATTCTTTCGCCTCTTTGTTCCTCATGCACCGCAACCCTCCTCAATTTCATGATAGGGCTCTACCCTGCCACGTACTTGCATGCCTTTCGGCAGAAGCAAAGAAAAAAAAAATACCCAACCCATTGTACAGTCCATAGTCGGGCCATTCTCTGGCAGCAAGGCGACACTCCGGGGTTCAGCAGGGAGCACCCCAACCAACCCCAGACATTGTGCATTCCCCACCTCCATGGACCCTAGCCGTTTCCCGACACACTCATTCTCCAACACCGCTCACAGAAAATGCGAGCTGTCGCGCAAGCCTGCCAAACAAGGGAATTGCACTAAACCTTTTCTGCTTTGCCACGCTTTTGCTGCCGTGCGGGTGGGTGGCTAGCCGCGATTCAGCCCAGCGCTGCCAAGGGGCCATGTTGCTTGGGAGGGAAGGCCGCTATGGGAACACGCGCTTCAACGCACACGAGAGTACGAATCAATCGCATTTTACCCCCCGCAGCTCCTTGCTGCGCTAACCCGGCTACAGCGGATGATCGACTTCAAACATCGACAAGCAGGGGGGGAGTAATCCGTCCCTCAACAGAGAACTCATTCTTCAGGGACCCCTTCCACACGCCAACAATGTATCATCCCCATTTAGTCGTGCCTCCGGACCGACTCCATCAGCATGATCCAGTTTTTTTCTCCCCCTTCTCTCTCGAGTATCTGTGTTTATTCCGTTCTCCCCGAGGCCCTCTTCGCGTTGCCCTCGGCATGGAATCGTCCCAGAATTTGCCTCGATGTAGCCATACCCCATGAATTCTGCGCGGTCACCCGGGTCAGCATCTTGCAAATCACCAAATGCTACAAAAACTCAAGCTCTTAATAGTCCTATAGCTTACAATGGCGCCATGTACTCGGCGCAGGACCCTTGAAAACCCACCCGCCAAGCCATCTCGATCCCAAGGGACAACACCTCCAAAGATGATACATTTGCCTGCAACTTTCGTGACTCATAATTTGCTTATATCCTAGGACTTAGAAATAACGCCGAAGGCGGAATCGATTGCATAATGACCTAGCTTATGACCACTCTGTGGTCCCATTCCTTGATGGGTCCTTGGTACAACATCGACTGCCAACTTCACTTGATACTCTCAAGGTAAAAACTACGCACATGTTTTTGGAGACCGCTCTAGCGCATTACGATACGTCACGTCGTTTAGTGAGGGGGATTTTTTTCAAGACTAATTGGGGCCGTTGGGGTAGGGGCTTCCAAGGGAGTGTCAATAGCGTCAACTTACAGCAGCGGTTGGGGTACTTGAGCCAAGCCAAGATGCATCGCCCACATGGTGAATCAACTTCGTTTATCTTTTAGGAGGCTCAAAATGAACATGATAGTCATTCTAGAACTCATGTGATATCAAACACGTTGCAGTCGCAACCGTAAACGTGGAGTGTCTGCTTGACTGTCGAAGGTTCACGCCCGCCGATAACATAACCATTACTCTAAATTTGAATAATACCGCAGCAGTTGAAGTGGGCTGTCCACATATCCATGAAATCACTTGATTTTACCGTCTCCTGTGCTAATTGCTAGTTTCGTGGATCCTTCAGGGGCAATGCCGGTGTTTGGACTGAGTGAGACCGAGTTGGTTCGGGATGAAACCCGTTTCCGGATTTACTAAGGATCTGATATTCACGAGAGAAGTCATCAAAACTGACAAATCATTCCAAATATCCATTTCTATCAATATGGTGGGATGCTCAAGATATCTAATCGAGTGATATCATTTCTAGAAAACGTTGCCATCACTTATCGCCTGGTCTTGATACCCACGATGTTGTATTATTGTCTCGAGGGACGATCAAATACTTCCGACTCGGAAAAGTACCCTACACCTACGCGTGTTGGCACTGGACCGTGCTTATACCTTGTTAGACTCTCATCATTCTCCTCGAACGAGGCAATTAAGACAACTTGGTCAGGGCGCCTCAAATTATTAACATCAGGCACAATCGCAAGGATGCTCCCATCTTTGGTGCCAAGGATATCTGGAGACAAAAGCAGGCACGTTGGGCTGAATGGTGGTGTGTGCAGCCAACGAGCAATGAGCATAGCCTGCGATGCCCAATGCGGAGTCAAGGTCGTCGTGGTATGCCTATGGACGGCCGGATGTTCCGTGGTAATCCCAATTGCCTGGCCCAAAAATGTTTCATGGATTGTGTGGTCGGGAAAAAAGGTTGCGTCAAGGGGGGCGTGTGTGTGTGTGTATGTGTGCAAGCGAGTTCCCGACCCTTTGGGGAATCCATGCCGTGGTGGTGAGGTGGCATTCACGAATGCGCTTACATCCTGGTATCTATTTGAGATTTGGAATATTTTTGTACGACCACCCACACACTCAAGGCCATCCATCAAGCAAACGTCCCAAGGGACGATCGACTAATGTCTGTTGGCTTATCTGCTGTGCGACGTTTCATGACGAGTTGCTTGTTGAGGGCTACGGCCTATGACATATCAGAAGCGACGGCTTTGAATAAATGCAAATGGGTCCCGGAATGGGAATCCCGAGATGATCGATTTGTGGGTTGAAGCGCAATGGTGTTGAAGTGCAATCCGGGAAGAATTCCGGACAGCTCTTCGGGAATCAGTCCGAACGACAGGAGGATTTGGCGTCCCACATGGCAAGGCAGGGATCTAGGGCTTGCAGGCTTGCGGGCGGACAAAGATACTGCAACAGGGAATCTTGGGTGGGCACGCACCCCCCCTTGACAATCCATTTTCCTGTTCTAGCTAGGAATGGAAAATGGCGGCGTTTCCTGTCATTTGGAGACATGCGGAGTGGACAGGGGAGAGGGGGACCCATCTGCGTTTTTCTGCGTTGGGGTAAAAAGCGTCACGATAAACTCAAGTGTCAAATGTCGAAGCGACGAACCGTAAATCGCGGGGGAGGGCTTTCCATGCGTTTTGCCCTCGATGCAACTCGACGAGTGCCGCTTTCTCGCTGCAATTGATTCAGCATGTGTATCGCTGCTCGTCCTGGGGCTGCCCTGTCGGAGTGTCCAGCAGCTTGGAGGCAGCTCAATTGTGGCCACAACAGGGCCAGCTAACCCCAAGCCCCGGCTCCCCTAGCCTGTTGGCCGCTTCTGTTGGGTGTGACCTCGATTGCTGCCTTTGCATGGCTCCGTGCTTCGTCTACTTGCCGTACCACTCACCAAAAGCACCCCTCTCGCTACTCTGATGAAGGAGGTCCTCTGGGCGTCTCTGGCTCCACCTCATCACACCGGTTTTCACATCTCACACCACTTGACGGCCTCCCTTATGCCTCAAAACCAAGGGCGTCATGGAAGTAGAAGAAAAAGCAATTACGGCGCGCGTACTCTACCTGCCGTGCATGAGGCGAATATCAACGACACAACAATCAGCTGACCGCCCGGCTGACCCTGCCCTGGAACCTGCTGCGTCCCTCCGCGTCCACATCCCACCCCCCTGGCCACTTTAGCGGCTTCGTTACCCCAAGGGAAAATGCCACCTACCCCGACATATGAAAGCGACCTCACCGGCGCTCCATGCGGGGAACTCCACTCAGGTCTCCGCTCTCCGCACTGGATTGAGAGCCGACTAACCTACTTGTACCGAATTCTTTTTGCACCGAGGTCACAGAATCGCCGTGATTGGGTCTGGAAACGCCAATGCCCCGGCCAGAGCGGCCCTCAGCGTTGCATTTGGCAGATTCTAGCCTCGGCCATGCTGCGAGCACGATGACTGAAGTTTTTGCGCTCTCGCATTGCCCGCATTGGCGTGCCTTGATTTGCTGGGGGGTGAGGGTCTCGATGTCTGTGTGGCAAGGTCGTGGGAAAATTCAGGCCCGCGCGCGGCCGTGCCTCAGAATCATCATGGCCAGGGAGGGGAGGGAGGTGGTGGATAACCATTATTCCTTAGTGCCGAGTCAAGCCTCTCTCGGTCCGTCTCGGCTCTTCTGACTACGACCAGGCCTTCTCGCAAAACACCTGTCAATGACATCACCACTACCATTGCGACAAAACCGCGCCTTCAACTTGAAGAATGACGGCTCTGGTGATGGACTGTGCGTGACGGCGGCACTTGGCTGCGGCAGGCAGATCAGCCCATCGATGAGGCTCCTCGTGCCTCAATCCTCCTCCTCGTGCGGAGTAACCTTGCTCGCAGGTACTGTACATTCAGCATTCGAGATTGCCTGCCCAAAGAGATGCCCGAAAACCAGGTCCAGCGTTTTTGAGTGCGCACTGCAGCCAGGGTTGGCTTTGGGCAGTCGTGCCACTGTCTTGGGAAAGGCCAGAGGTTGACGAACCTCGCCGCAACGCGATCACGATCGGCGCCTCTGCCGTGGGAACAGATTCAGGAAATCGCGATTAGGTGGCTACCCGCCGATCGATGCAGCGAGCGATACTGTTCATATACTAGGCTCCCATCCTTTCGGGGTATAGAAAACGACACCAAGCCCGACCTGTCACAAAAGAGGACATCGTGAATGGGGACGGAAGAGCCCGTTTCATCTAATCCAACCTTCGTTCAACTTCGTAGTTGTCTCCGGACTTCTGACCGGGGCAAACAGGTCTTCCAGGGTGCGTGTGTGCGTGGGCATCGTCGTCGCCCTTGGCGTGGGAAAAATTTCCCCAACGAGCCATGTTCCCTGGACCTTGTCCACCACTGTTACGAATCACACCACCACATGCTCGTTTTTTGACGGAGCCGCGTTCACTCTGACTGCGGGCACAGCGTTATATCCACTCAATGGCCGTGGCATTTTGGCAACCCGATTCGCTCGCGGGAGCCGCTGACCCTTACATGTGCCGAAGAGAGTGGAGCTTGCTGACAATGCCTGTGATCCTTTGTGAGGAGGCTCTGTCCTTGGCGTTTGCTCCCACGAGTAACTTCCGCCCCCTTCGTCTAGGTTGGACGTGCTGCCTTTTCCCACTGAAATGCTAATTGAGCATCGCTGGTTTGAGCCGTTAGAGTGCATGATATGACTGTTCATAACCCTCGATTGGACAAGCGTTTCCCAAAACACGCTGAACAAACGCTGTCGTAAACGGCTTTCACTGACGTGCGCTCAGGACTCCACAGCCCTTATCTGGTAAGTTTCGCCTACTCTTCGGCAAGGATTGCCCAGTCCTACGCTGAGTTCCAAAATTTCCTTTCCTGGACGCATCAGGACCAGTGCTTTCAAACACCACCAAGAGCCAAAATTGCCGTTTTTAGGCCCGATTACACAGCGGCTTCAAAGCACCAGAAAATTGTTAGTGTGCGATGCCAAAAGTCTGGGGAAGCGGCCCATCGTGAAACTTTATTATTTGAACCCTCTGGTTTCTAGTTAAAGCTACTTTCACACCTTCTTCTCGTCCAAATCGACACGGAACCGAAATCGTGAGGACTCAATTCGCCTTCGTCCTCCCTCATTTCCCCACCCTCCAGCACGGCCATACACCCCTTTGTTAGCGCCATCCTCACAGACGCCTTGCCCGCGAGTGGTGCAGTGATCTGTGCGATGTGAAAACCCCAATTTCAATTGCGATCCGACCTAGCGGAAGCCAAATCATGTCAATGACAACGCATCCCGACCCTCCTTCTAGAAGAGCGCTACCATGCTAGTGCGACTCGTGGCTGCGAAACTTGGCAGATGAGGCAGCCACTCAAAGACGCCCACTGGCTAATCATCTGAGCCCGGTCGCAGCTTCAAGTTATCATGATCAGCGTCAGAGTACGCACATGCACGGTCGATCGGCACAATGTCTCACATGTGTCGGGCACGCCGGAGGCACCCAGCGGCCAGGAACCTGAACCTGAACTACAGCCAGTTGCATTCTGGACGGAACATCCCTCCCCCAGGACAGACCATTATCCCACTTTCCGATTCCCCGAGTTACCAGGCCAGGGTCATCAACTACAGCAACGTCACCACCACCATCCATGCACCTACTCAGCAGTCGTTATATCACTCTCACCATCACGTTAGGTATTGTTCGGGGAGCTCCCCGAGCTAATAGGGAGAGGAAACAGGTCATATTCGACTTCACCCAACGAGTATGCCGCCCTACCTTTTTGTGTCGTTTCAGATTGGGCAGTATTCCGGGGGTCGATGATCCCGCCTCGCCGCAACTCCACCACTGAGGCAGCCATGCCGCATCTCGTGCCTCTCAAGTGAGCTGATTTTTAGTGATTTCTGCTGAGGCCCTCCAGTCTCGTATTCCGACTTGGATAAATCCCTGTGCGACCCAGATCAAGATTTTGGGCAAGTTCGGCGCGTTCCGTCATCCCAAAATCTATCAACATCATCCAACACAACCCGACAACTACCAAAATTTAAAAAAAAAAAAAAAGTCATGAGCCAGGAATTTCATACTTAATGCACACGAAGTTTCATTTGAAACAAAGGATCTTGTATTGTTGATGCCAAGTGTCTATCTAAATATCGAGTCCCTAGCTTTTATACCAAGTCAACTGTAAACGGAACCGTAAATCAGACAGGAATTCAAGGTTTAGATCAGCTTTACGCTCCTTATGTTTTAAAAATGCTTCGACAAGCAAATGTACCTCCATGTCTTCATCCAATCCATCCACCTCGTACAGCTTGAAAAAGATATGAAACGCTGAAGCAACAGTCCGCTTATTTGTATATGCCCCATAATATATCATATTTTGCACAATTTCCAGCCACGTTGCTTTCTGATTTGGTTGCCATGAGTCCCCAGAGAACACACCCATCATCACGACGAGGGTCTCGATCCATATTGTCGTCTTAGAATGCCAGATACTATGACTCCCGTCCAGGATACAATTTGGATCAGCTCCATTTTGTAGCAACAAAGCCACCATGCGAATATTGGGCAAGGGACAGACCGATGCCTGAGAAGATGCTTGCCTCCAGTAATATCCTTGGTTTTGATTTCCCGATAAATACACCCACTCTGCATAATTGTTTCTCAAGAAATCAAAAAAGTTGCGGGGGGCATTTTTGTGAAATTCACGAAGTAATAGCAGCATTTTCGGGTTATTTTCGTCTGCAACATTGGATGCATGTGTCATACATAAATTTACTACCGCCAAAGGTAGTGAGAGATCTGTCTCTGTCTGTGGATAGGCAAAGCATTTACACAAGGCCACATACGCAGCGCAAAGCCTGAGGTCTGGGTCGAAAGAACTTTTCAACCCTGAAAAGAGCTTTTGTTGTACTTCGGGCTTTTCAATGTAGTCTTTTACAGTTCTATGCAAATATTGTACTGTCGGCGAGTGTAAGTCGCAAGAACGCGGCCTTGGCCTCCCGATTTCGACTAGTCCCTTGCAGCGGCTGTTTAAACGCCGTCTCATTGTTTCTATCCGCAACTGAGGTTGATCAAAGCACGAAATCTGATCCACTGGACCGATTACGAAGCTTGTATCATCTTCATCGGCAAACGAAAAGAGCAATGCTGATGGCGGTTCTTGACAAGCCGCCATGAGCCGAAAGTACTGCGCTGCATGTTCGAAGTAAAAAGGATCCAGGTTGTCAAATATTCTATCGTAGAGATCCTCCAAGTCTGGTGGAAGGCTGTCAAGTCGGCGCTTTAGATCTGAGACTCGATCCCCATGTTTCATGCCGTTCAAGAGGGAGGTGACGACCAAGTTGACCCATAAGAAGACACCGCTAGCTTTCTGCACGACCAAGTCAACAAGTTTGTTGGCGAACCCAGCCTCTCTTTGCATCAAGAAGGAAAAGTTGGAATCATCAGTCAGCCGTGATGAGACATATCCATGAATGTCTTCATAAGTAAGATCTTCAAGTCTTAAACTCGGTTTGTTCTTGAAACATTCTTCAAAAACTACCCAGGGCCTACTAGCAACACAAATCTTGACCGAAGGTGATTTAATGAACCTCTTGAGTAGCTCAACCAAGTTTTTGTGGTCTCCATCAAATTCATCGAGACCATCGACAAAGAGGCATATTTTCGTTTCATTGCCGAGGTGTTCAATGGCGCGGCGCAAAATATCTTGGAGCTCGGTTTGAGTGAACGCTTTAGGGTCTTCATTGAACAAGCAAAGGACCTCCCATCTTGCTGGCGAAATGTATGGTATAGCTTCTGGAAATTGTTTCACAATCTGATAAATCAAAGTGCGGAACAAGCCATCTTGCGAGGTCTGCGTTTTGGCTCCACTAACCCAGAAATAAAATGAGGCAACTAGCAAAGGTTGATCCCCGGACCATCGACGAAGATACTGGATGCAGCGACTTTCTTCTGAGCCGCGGTTTTCTGTTATTTCGCGGCCTTTAGGATCATCATCCGGTTGTGATATGAATTTCATCAGTGTTGATTTCCCGGAACCTGCCTTCCCTGTGATCCAATAAAGCTGTTCGTCTGATTCCAGCCATGCTCTAAAGTTGTTCCAGGGTCGATCAGTTTCTCCGTCAGGCTCGAATATCCAATGAAAAGTGCTTTGATGTGCCTTTGCAACTGTGGCTGCCCGATCATCCATTTCATTGTAAAACAACTTTGAGAGGAATATTTTTTGAAGGGACTGCTTCCGATCCTCCGTAATACCAATATCATAGGAGGTAGCTCCGTCGACAAATAGATGGTCAGAATCGTACACTGTGCCAAAGAGTGCATGGCGCAAAGACTTTTTTAATTCCAAAGATTCGGAGCGATCTTTCCTGTAAGCGAGATATTCTACCACGCTCGAGCCGAAGCCCTTGTGCTGGCCCACCAGGTGGTCAATTCTAAGCTTGATATCGTCACTGTCCGATCGGGATCTTCCCAATTGTTTCAAGATTTCATTTTGGTTATCGAGTGACCTCATGGCATATAACCTTCACGGCCTGTTAGATGATAAGAAAGTATCACAAAATCTGCGGGATTTACCTTAATGAGGCAACAAGATTTAGCGTCAACTGATCTCTGTAGGTGTTAAGCTTGGATTGTAAGGTTTTGAGATCTTCTGTCTTCCACATGAGCTTGAAAGCGGCTCTGGCAGCTTCGCGTTTGCGACCTTGATCGGTATTCCAATTTTTTGGAAGGTGTCAAGCATCTGTTTGTTGGTTTCCATGCACTCGGCAGCCAGTTGGTACATTCCATGAGTACTCGATTCATGAGCTTCTATTGGGGACGAATAGTTGGATTGAAGCTGTTGCATGACATCTTTGAGATTTTGGGATAATACCCCTAGACTTGAAAGCCCCTCGAGTCCTTCTTGGCCGGATCTCCAAATCGCCCAGGCCGTGGCGACAAACTTGGCCCCGTATTCGACCATTTGAAGAATGTTGCTGGCCAGGCTCAGGGCGGCCGCTGCTTCTGCCATCTTCACAATTCTCTCAAGGTGTCAAGTTTCGTGGTCAAATGAGGTTGGGAATCTGAATAAAAGGGAAAGATAAGTCAGGCTAAAAGATGACGCAGATTAAACCCAAGAGCTTGAGGCTGATTCCCATACCCCGCCCAGGCTGGCATACTAACCAATCGCAAGATTCAGGAACGTCACCTGATCGGCGTGCGCAGCCTCACAGTCGAGGTTGTATTTCATTGATGAACCAAGCATTGCGACATGAAGTCAGGGCTGATTGGTTGATCCCTCGTGCCGTCATGTCCAGCCCGTTGCACAACCCACTCCACAATTCGACGAAGGCGTTATACTGTCCGGGGAAGTCTCGCGGTCGATTTTGGTTAGGTGAGTCTTATGTGATAAAGATCATGTAAGTATGCTCCCAGTAGTAAACCTCCAGTTGATGCTCTAATTTCAGCCTACTTCGGGAAACGATAATGTTGCCAGTTATTGTGTTTTGCAACAGCTGTTCATGTACCAGCACCAAGCAGTAGCTTCAACGTAAACATACAGGGGTTTAATGCCAACACCCAACCAACTTAGTGGCGCATTTGCTGATATATTTTATGCGCATGCTTATTTCATTTTGCTAGGATGAACATGCATAGTTTTTAATCCATCTAAGTCCGGGCCCATGGTTTCAAATGCCAAGAAGTGCGTACGACAACCAATCACATGCCCAGCGGAAATATGTCCCGTTTTGGCGGATGTCTCCAACTTTTTATCGCCACACAGACCATCGAACCTGCGTAGCGCTTTCTATCTACACCCCGATAGAGTTTGGCCATGTTCTATGGTAGAAACATATGAGGACGGTGAAGTAGCGTCTGTCGCTCGACTTGATGATCCCATCGCGCAAATATGAAACCTACAATGGAAAAGACGCGATCCAGAGGCAAGTACTCCTATGGGGGTTGCGGAACATGTCGCAAACGCCATGTAAAGTGCGACCAGGTGCGTCCTGTATGCCTAACATGCAAGGCAATTGGGGCAGAGTGCACAGGATTTCGTACTCAGATAAAATGGATGGACGGCAGCGAAAGTACTGATGGCAGGTCAGGAAGTTTTGAAAGAAAACTTTCAAGAACGCCTCTGTATACACGTGAGTCTACTACCTTGTTCTGTTTTCGATGCCCTTGATTCTGACCGTGATCAGTGGAATCTCGAGCGTCGATGAGCAAAGCTTTGCAACTAGACGTTTCAGCAAAGACAGTTGATGAGTACCTATCAGAACTTGATGAGCAGTCCTTGCAGGTTCTTTCAGGGAGCGGAGGAGCTACCATTGGCCCATTTAAGATATTCAGCGCCCAACCGCAAACCCCGGACGCTGCAACGGTCCAATCACCACCAGATGTGCTTCCCCCTACCGACTCAGAGCATCACGACAGCATTCACCAAACCCTCTACTGTAGTGACATTATATCTAATGTGGGTCAGTTTCTCGACTGGCAAGATTTGTTTGATATGGAGTCACCTTTGCCCCCAATTTCCTTACAGGGCACCAGCGAGCTGGTGACAGCTTCATCACCAATGTCACCAATCATACCAGAAGCTTCTGTTCAAAATTCAGGAAGTCCAAGCCATTTCAGCAGGCTCACAACAGGTGCAATGGAGACTATGCATCCTGAAAATGTACCAGTTGCCGTGATGCCCGCCATGATGTCATCCATATCTGCAATTGATGCACAGGAAGCACAGATGCTACTCAAACACTTCAAAGAGAACGCAATAGCTCATATGTGGTCTCTGCCAGTTACAGAGAAGTCCCCGTTGGAAATTCATGTCGATGCCGCAGTTGTGACACTCGCGAAAGTAACTTATATGGAGTCGGAGACGGTGTCTTGTGCCGCTGTTGCCAACCTAATCGCTGTTCTCGCAATCTCAGCGAGACATCTTGCTGCACACAGACAGACAGATGATGCGACCAAGAAGAAGTGGGAAGATCTTGCAGAGCTCATGATCGAGGAGGCCAAGTTGCATGTACAGTACTCCCTACAGCACGAGATATCGCCAAAGAAGGCCAAGTATAAAGACGTCGTCATGGCAGTGTCTGCAATGCTCTCATTTTCTGTACGTTAGATTCTTCGTTGGCACTGACCCCATTGCTGACTCAAGATCGGATAGATCTTACACGACAGGCAAACAGCTGCAAGATCATACATGATGGACGCTGAAAGGCTTCTAAGAACATGTGGTCTATCCAAGCGAACGATTTCACGCAAAAACAGACTCTTGCATCATACCTATGCCTGGAACCGTATCATTGGCGAGAGCACATATGTTTTCCGCAACCGAGAGATGACATCAAACGAAACAGCAAGCCACCAGAGCCAATCATTACAACAGCAACCAAGAAAACAGCAAAAAGGGAGGTTCGCCTTTTCTGTACGACAATCATCTGGAAATCCTAGACTTGATGAATTTCTTCACATCGACTCGAATTACCTAGGCGACCGAGATATCCATGATGAGATTGATGATACGATAGCTGATCTGAGTGATATTCACCTTGAAGACCACAGAGATCAATCTGAGTCGACGTTCAAGCTCGTTTACGGAATCTCGGAAACATGGCTCAGCCTTCTTTCACAAACGACGCGACTTGCCAATACCATGGAAAGAGTTGAAATGGTCAAGGACAGACTTGATAGTACCTTCTTAGACTCGTTAGAAGAACGAAGAAAGCGACTCGAAAACGCGGTCTGTTTTTTCGCTGCTAACAATGCATCCACAGCTTGCCTGCACAGTCATGACGCCGAGGAGGGATTGCCACACACTAGCATGCTCCAAGCATTGAACGCGGCATTGGTGATCTTCTTTTACCGAAGAATCAGAAATGTGAATCATTGCATTCTTCAAGGTCACGTAAACTCCGTCATCCAAGCGTTGAAAGTCTTTAGTGCATCATGCAGGATGGGGTCAGTCAAGGGACCCGGATCACCTTGGCCAGCCTTCATGGCTGGCTGTGAGGCGACAATGACCTGGCAACGAGAGTACTTTTCCGATTGGCTTGAGCAATCATACAATGAGACAGGATACATGAGGCTGAAAACAGCCAAGTCATGCATGGAGGAAGTGTGGAGACGACAAGATCAAATGAGCCAAAGCCCCGCCAGTGGAATCGGACAAGTCCATACGTGGGTGGATGTTAGCAAAGACCAACATCTTTATTTGCTGCTATCTTAAAACCAGACGATCGTCTGTTCGCCAATCCCAGATGCCTTTCTGGCGTGCAGAAATAGCTTCCATGGTCTACTTTTGAACCCAACCACACAGCAGGAGCACGTCTGAGAAGATGACCTGCCTCTCTGCGCGCTCCAAGCGATAATCATTATTTTCTCCTTCTCCCACCCCCAACCCTGAAAGGACGAGCAGACCGACTCATTCACGCATACAACTCACGGGCGGACCTCGGGTCAGCGGTGAAAGGAGGCGATTGACTGACGAGGGTAGTCCTCAATTCCGCAGGCAGGCCATTCCGGCACGTGACCGGAAATGGTGTGAGTCCAGATAAGGTAAGATACCAATGCGCTAGAACACTGGCCCACTTCAAAGCGGACTTTGAACATCTCTCAGCAAGAATATGGCAAGGTACTGAGATCTGCCAGCAACAACCAGACCCACTCCGACCCCGCCAGTGTTGGCAGTCAATTCCAGGAATTGCCTGCCCTTCTGCAATCGAGAAACAGTCTAGTCTATCTCGTGCTATCGTGCCCCAGGAAACTGTGTTGTTCAGCCCAGCTAATCTGGAGAGAGCGGATAATGTTACGTACTAGTTTGACAATACCCCAGATCTCCCCAACTCGTCCCAATGTGACACTTCTGACCCCAGAATGCCCATGCATGTTGGGACTGAACCTCCTCCTCTTGAACAAGCAGTGCTGCATGTCGGATTTGATCGACATGACCATGCTGTGGCTCATGTTTGTTACGTGAGGTCATCACCAGGACGCGACCGAACCTACCGTGAAGCCTTTCTCTGTGCTTTTTAATTAAAACCACCAAGGGCTTTGATACGAATAGATAAGATGGATTCCATTTTTTGGGTAATCGAACCAGTTGATGGGGTTAGTTTCCCCACACGTCTTGGGGAAACCCATTCCGACTACTGTGGAGGAGCCGAACTTGCCAAGGTTGGGCCTCATGTTAAAAAGGCGTCTATGCCCAGCATAAAGCAGCTATCAACTCCTCTAATCCCTTATTGCGTGGATTTGCCATCATCATCATCATGTCCAAAATATATCAGAGTGCCGAAGACCCAGAAGGCTTAGCAGCCGACTGTTCAAAACATGGCCCTGAAGAGGGCACCGCGCTCACTCATGATGCTGTGTTCGGTGAGATGACAGAGGAGGGGCCCAATTATCGCGATGTACGTGCCTTGTAACAACTGTTCATCTCCCAAATGCTAATGTTCTACTAGGTTGGATGGGTTGGGACGTCCGCTCTCATGATGAAAACCCAAATCGGTCTCGGTGTCCTTTCAATCCCATCCGCCTTTGACTCGCTAGGCCTGATTCCCGGCATCATTTTGGTCTGCACAATCGGTGTTATCACCACGTGGTCAGACTACATGGTCGGTGTGTTCAAACTGAAACATCCCGAAGTTTACAGCATTGACGATGCTGGTGGCTTAATGTTCGGTCGTGCTGGTCGTGAAATTCTGGGGCTTGCCTTCCTTCTAAGTACGTGTATCTCGCATCATCTCCTTCTCCCAAGGCTGTTCTAACAACTACAGACTGGGTCTTTTCTGCAAGCTCTGGAATTCTCGGCACATCCATTGGCCTCAATGCCGTCTCAACACACGCTACATGCACTGCTGTCTTTGCAGCCGTTGCTGCCATCGTAGGGTGCACCTTTGCCAGCTTTCGAACTCTCAGTCGTATGACCTGGATTGCTTGGATCGGCTTGTTCTGTCTAGTAACCGCTAGTAAGCCACGATTTCCCTCGCAGTTATGTAATAGCACTGACACCCTGTCAGTATTCACAGTTACCGTTGCAGTTGGAGTTCAAGACCGCCCCGCGGCTGCCCCAAAAGACGGTGTTTGGGTTTCAGATTACAGGTTGGTTGGCGATCCAACCTTTGTCGAGGCCATGACCTCCATCACTTCCATCGTGTTCGCTTATGCTGGCACGACCGCCTTCTTCTCCATTGCGGCGGAGATGCGCGAACCTCGTCACTATACAAAGGCATTGGTTCTATGTCAGTCTGTCGTGTCGGCACTTTATGTTTCGATTGGTATCGTTGTGTACTACTACTGTGGATCCTACGTCGCTTCTCCGGCTCTTGGCTCCGCCGGTCCTACAATGAAGAAGGTTAGCTATGGGATTGCTCTCCCTGGCTTACTCTGCACCACGGTCCTTCTCCTCCATGTACGGCACAATTTTGACCGATTTTATCGCTTTTGCTAACATCATTAATAGCTATCTAGCAAATATGTCTTTGTCCGTGTCCTTCGCAACTCCGTGCATCTTACTTCGAACAGCTTGATTCATTGGGGAACCTGGCTGGGATGCACAGTTGGCATCACTCTGTTGGCATACATTATTGCTAGCGCCATTCCAATTTTTAGCACTCTGGTGTCTCTCGTTGGGGCTCTCCTCGGCACCCCATTGTCGCTTCAGCCTATGGGTTGCATGTGGTTGTACGATAACTGGAGCAAAGGAAAGAATGAGAAGTCCATCAGGTGGATTCTTATGGTCTGCTGGAGCATTTTCGTTATTGTTGCTGGAACATTCTTGATGATCGGGGGCACATACTCATCCATTGTCGCTATTGTGGACTCTTATCAGGAATCTGGGGCAAGGGGTGCATTCTCGTGCGCAGATAACTCCAACTCTGTCTGAGCCTCGATAATTATGCCAATATTCGACTCTTGAAAGTATTTTAGAATGAAAAATATTCATTGCCCTTGAAAACCCATCGCAGCCCATATAAACTGTGAATGGTAAGTCCATGGCTGGACAATGGTCAAGATGGCTCGATGAATGCCAGGTTGTAATATCCGAAAGGGGGCAGAATATTTTCTGGTCTTTCTATCCTCTAACATAGCTTCGGAGCTGTAGACGAGTCAGGGAAATGGTGGTAAAATAGACTACCTCTATGCCTACGCGATATTCAAAACCTAAGACTACTTGGAGTTGTAGGACGTGGTTCCAGGAAAGGTGTCCCATTCCCTATTCTGTTAATTTCCGTGCTGATTCAACCAATTATGTGAAGACGCCTCAGTTATCTTTTAACCAATTAACATGGTTCCGTTATTTACGTGGTTACTAATGCGTACCCGCATTTAAGTGACCGAGCCAGGGATTGAATACCTTCATCCTTCCATCACCCTTGAAGGGGGTAAATAAAATTTGAGGCCAAAGTTTAAAAATTCCATCAAGTAACACAACGAATAACACCATAAACCTCTCACAATAAACGATATAATAAACACGAGCCTGAAAATTATCTTATTTACCATTTTATTTTACTACAATGAGCAACATATTGGATTTTATAGCGGTGCGAAATTGCAAGGTGTTAACAGACTTGCCACGTATGAAGATGCGCACGAACGAGCATAGGTACGCATGTCTGCCCCGAATGCTACATTCATTGCATACATGAGCCTTTTTATTAGAATTCGTCACTCAGGGAGCAAGTGCTCTCCTTACTGTCCATGACCGTGATCATCAAGGTTGCGTCTGGACTACCTCGGTTGATTACTCTCTTTCGACTATTAGAAATAGCTCTGATCAGGCCAGTCTCAACATCATATAGAAAACCACGGTATTCTGTGATCAGAACTTCCAGTGGGTCTTTTACCCCATTTCCCCTCAATCTCTTAACTTTCCCATGTGCGTGGCTACATGCGTCCCACTGCTCCAAGCCCCGGCACCTAATTAAAAATCAAGGATCTTACATATGCCCGCGAACCTTATACTTCTTCAGGGACCTGTATCCTTTGCAGATCAGTGATGACTGAATTGGAAGGAGCGCTGTCAGCAAAAGATGATGTTCCATGGATGCCACGGATTCCTCGGCAGGTCAAGACCTGCCAAGGCCCTTGGACCTGGGGCTAGTACTAGTCTGGTCTACCGTGGAGGGGCCCCCAGATCCAGGATGACCAAGAAGGCAAGCATCTCGCGGCCAACGTGCAGATCACGTATGAATCGAGTGGTGAAGAGTGCCAGGCCGGGTCGGGACTTATTGCATGTCGAACTTACTTTTTTCTTTGCTTTGCTTTCGGATCAGGAACCGTGTTCGAGGCGGTTACAGGGGCATGAATTCGCCGCTTCCGATGTGACAATGAAAAAAAGCAATGGAAATTTCATCAAATATCCACTTTACTCCAACTTCACAAGCCAACACCAATATTCGATTGCACCAAACCCGCATAGTGGCTGGAACATGTGACCACTTGGGGGCTACTCGGAGACTATTTCCAAGACATGCCGCTTCCCTCGATCCGTTTGTGAACTTGCAGGCTCTTAGGCCGGTATCGACAGGCTGTCAGCGGGTAGGCGATTCTATCGTCCAATGAACTGGCTGGCGTCTCTCCGAGCAAGCCGGATCTCCCGATGGACTCCATGTCTAGATGACGGCATTGTCTGGCTAGTCATGCTAGATCAAATCTCAGGGTCCTTTTTCTTCTTCAGGAATCGGTGTTTGTCGTGTGCGTGTTCCATATGGCGGGGTGACTAAGAAACGGACGCTACACCGATGCGGCGGCGACCGATTCATTTCGGATTCTACGGTGGCGCTGGTAGCTCCCACTAGACCATCAGATGGATGTTAGCGTGAAAGCGGGCTGGAAAAGAACTATTCCGTGGAACCGTTCCGTGGAATTTTGCCCTGAGAATTCCGTCGGATAATTTTGACAAACAGGGCTACTTCTGTTTGAGATTGCCGCTCTGCAAGCCACCCGACACGCGTCAATATGAATTGACCGCGCAACACAATCAGATTAGATCCATACATTTTGGTATCTAGAATGTTGTCCTCCGCGTATTTTCTTCGACGTGAAGACGGTGCTACATGAGGCTAAAGCAGGGTAGTGTGATGAGACGGGAGGCCTGTGTTCCGCCACCGGATACAAACACGGAGCTGCATGGATTCTGGGGTGGGTTAGAAATGGAACTGGGCGGAGAACGCGGTTTCAGAAAATTCGAGAGATATCGGCGCTCGTTTAAAGGGCTTGGGGGCTTTTGGTTCCTCAGCCACGGCGTCAATGCCGACAGGGCTGAGAATCTGCAACGCCACTAGTTCAATGGACAACATGATAGGTGAATGGCAAACGCAGGAGCGTCAGTAGGGGTTTCACGGGTAAAGGGATATGGTTGCATGTCCTGGCTCGCCCGGTGCGCTTCCAGGTCAAGGGGCCAGAAGGGCGCCGTGACGGGGCGCATGTCGGCCTTTTATTAATTCCAACACACGACAAACCCCACACAAGCTGAGCAGGCAGAGACAGCCAGGGGCACCAAAAATCTTCAGTAGAGAGAGAGGCCCGAGCGATGGCCTACTGATCCCCCCTCCCAACGTTGGAAACGGATCAACGGAGATGCAGATTGTTCCCCGCGTCCTCGCACAGGTTGGGTGGAGAGACTTCTACAGTCACGACTCATGCCATCTCGTTCTTCGCTTCCGAGCCCACCCACGTGTAGGTGTCAAAGTGTCAAGGTGTCAAAGCAACACTATGATGCAGATTGGGAGTAAGTTTGGTCTGAACTACTTGTAGTAGTTGCTGATCAGCGTCGCGACCCACACAAAATTTGTCCACTATGCGGACCACCAAAGCTAAGTCGTAATTGGGCGTAGCTCTGCCCTTGACTGCTGGCGGTCCTGCCGGCTCTGCCGCACTTTAGTGCTCAGGGAGGCTTGCTTCGTGTCAGCGAGATCGCGATCAGACCCGAAGCTATTCAGGCCCCTCTTGTGCTCCCCACATGGAGGGCTCCAAGTTGGTTTCGTCTGAACGGAGCATCGCGATGGTCGCGTGGATAGCTGTTTCCGAAGCTCTTACTTTGTTAGATGTAAACATCCCGGCGCCGATCCAAAAAGGTATTCGTCATCTTATTGCAAGAGAGGAACTGTTCAACTGAAGGTCATGCCGTGATGGAGTGCCGGCTACCCTTCCACTTCGGTTGTTGATCTTCAAACTAGGGTTCTTGCTGACCAGGGCTCGGACGTAATTAGCAGCCCGCTAGGTTCTTCTGTTGACCACCTGTCTCCGTTAGCCTTTCATGATGTGGCTGTATTTCGGCGCATTTCGTCCCCTTACCCTCCCAAGCACTGTAACCTCTAACCCCATGTCTGTGCGGAGAAAAACGCTTTTCTTAAATATCTTTCTGTCATTCCCGCATTTTGTCCGTTTACGTCTGAAATTTTAGCGACCTGACACCAAACAGCCACCCTGCGTCGGCCCATTAGGCGGCGGTGAGCGACATCGAACATGCAGATATGGCCGGGGCTGTTGTGGTTGGTTGGCCTAACAGCTTTGCCAGTCGTGGCAGCAGAAACATCGCTATTGTCTGCCCTAAACGAAATCCCAAGCTGTGCAGTAAGTGTTTTCCAATTCGGCATCAGAGCCTCTCTCGAGCCAGCCATCGCTGATTGCACGTATAGGTGAGTTGCTTTACAACAGCAATTCCTCAATCGGCTTGTTCCATCACAAATCAGACGTGTCTATGCACAGATAAGCCCCTGACAACAGAATTAACTGTTTGTGTAAGGGATGCCTGCCCAGTAAAGGATGCCTTGTGTATGTTTTGGAAAGTAAACCCTCTCCTAGAAGCCCCTCTAACCATGAGATACAGATACTCAGAACTTTACCATGTCGCTTTGTGGTTTCCCTGTTAGAGACAGAGCAAGCAGCTACCAAGCACTAATCATCGGACTCGGAGTCATTTGTATCCTCTGCGTCCTCCAGAGAGTCATCTACAAACACATTTTAAGGATAGGTCTGGGATCTGACGATTGGGTTATGGTATTCACCCTGGCCAGCGTGATTGCCAACTCAATATTTCACATTCGGGGCCTGATTCGCAGCGGGTTCGGTCGCGATCTATATACACTTCATCCGGATCAAATCACCACCTTCCTAAAGTATTTCCAAGTCTCGGCAATTCTCTATTTCACCCAAATCACACTCCTTAAAGTCTCTCTCCTCCTTTCCTACCTCAGAATCTTCCCGACTCCGTCGATTCGTATTCTTTTATGGGGGACCATTGCCTTCAACATAATGTTTGGAATCGCTTACACATTTGTGACCATCTTTGCGTGTCGACCCATCAGCTTCTTCTGGAATCAGTGGGATGGAGAGCATGAGGGTCATTGCCAGAATGTGAACGCTATCAGCGTTTCAAATGCGGCGATAAGCATTGCGGTGGATGTTTGGATGCTGGCCATCCCACTGTCGCAGCTCGCGACGCTGAACCTTGACTGGAAGAAGAAGATCGGCGTTGGACTAATGTTTTGCGTGGGCACATTGTAAGAACGCATCACACCCAGTCTTGTGGGCTTTGCTAACTATTTGCAGTGTCACAATTGTCTCCATCCTGCGCTTCCGAAGCGTGTTAGCCTACGGATCGAACGACGAAAACCCTACTTGGGATTACCTGCCTGTTTCACGATGGTCTCTTATTGAGATTGACGTCGGGATTATTTGCGCGTGCATGCCAGCCATCCGCATGCTTTTGGCTCATCTATTCGCCAATACGTTTGGCACGATACGAAGGACTGGGGATAACAGCGAATTTAGCTCAGAAGGTCCGTTTAGAAGTCGGAAGTCAGGGAAGAGCGTGCCAGTGAGTGCCGAGAGACATCTCCAGGCGACCCCTTCAAATAGGCTCAGTCGCGTGTCTATTTTCGGCCCCAGCTCGCTCAGTACCGACGAAGAAGTTCAATTAGTTGATCTAAGGGAACTTCACGGGAAAAGCTCAAAATCACAGGGCTCACTGTGATATAATGACATGAAGATAAAAAAGTATAGACATAAAAAGTTTAATTGCAGCAATGCGAGCTCTCATGTGTTTTCTTCCCCGTAAATTATGATCGAAATCGTCCAAGTATGCCTCTCAATGCACAAGTCAAAGATTTTGAGCTACCACCACACTGTTGTTGGAAACACGGTTGATTGGAATACCAAGGCTTGTAAATTAGTCATAAAATGAATTATAAAAACTACTTATATAATAGTAAGCTTATCCAACTCCTTACTGGCCAACTTCGTTATCCTTGTTGCTGTCCCAGCGCTCCCTGGATGTGATACCACCATCGACAACAAGATCTGTGCCAGTGATGAACGAAGACTGCGGGCTGCATAGAAACGCCACGGCATTCGTAATATCCTCAGGCGTCCCGATCCTCATCAATGGAGCCCGTGAAATCATTGCATTCACGCGGTCACCTGCCGGCCCTTTAAGTTCTCGTTGCCCCATTGCAGTAGAAATCAAGCCCGGGCTGATACTGTTAATACGCGCTCCCTTCTTTCCCCATTCCAGAACGGCCGACTGAACACGCAAATGGTTGCCGCGTTTTGATAGTGAATATGCAATATAAGAATTGTCTGTCTCTGGGTTTATCTCCTTGTGTTTGAGAAGCTCCTCTCGCGGGGCTGTCGCAAGATGCCGCTCAAGCTCGGGAGAGAAGGAATTCAAGTAACCTGCCATGCTGGAAATGCACACCATCGATGTTCCCTGGGATGCGTGAGGCAGAAATGCGTCGATGACGTTTGCCGTGCCAATCAGGTCGACTTGGTAGATTTGTGTGGTCGTTGACGTGGCTCCCGCCACACCGGCGGCGTGAATAATGCTCTCCAGAGAACCGAGTCCGGCGGCGGTGCGAGCGACCTTTTCGACAGACTTGTAATCAGAGACGTCGATACTGTGATATTCCACCTCATAGCCGTCTTTGTCAAGCGATTCGCGCGCATTTTCGAGCGAGGCAGAGGAAAAGTCTGCGACAACAAGTTGCCGGCCAGAGCCCAGACGGCGGGCTATCGAGATGCCCATGCCTCCAGCACCAATAATGACGACGACCGGCCGAGCCATTTCGAATTGGAAAGCCGATGTTTCTGTTTCAAGTTTTGTTTGCAATTCAGACAAGTGTTGTGAACGGTGTTGTTGTGTCTGGAGGAGACTGGATCAAGATCCATGAAAATGATCAATTTATACTCACTGGATGCGCATTTATTTATTCCCATGTATTCAAACCCGCACAAGTGACGTGATTTTGTTTCAAATCCATTTCAAGCCTATGGGACAAAACAAACCTTCACTAGACAACAAGTTGCGGGGTACTAACCAATCACACAAGGGTACACGTACTCGTTTTTTACGACTCGTACAACCATTTTCTCATTGAGTCTATATCTTCATTCGAGAATTCGGAATTCGTAGGTAATCGGTCCGCATTGGTAGGGATTTTAAAATTCTCCGTCGGCCCGACGGTGTCTGTTTCGGGTTCCATGGGACATCAAGTGCCCGGATCCAGACACCCGCCGTTGACGCCCCGCATTCTTAATTCTCCAGACAAGTTCATCGACAACATACAATGAATACACTCACAAAAATATACTTGGCTCAAGATGCTGCATTCAAATCTGAGTTTGAAAGCTACACGATAACTTCTGTGCGATGATCACAAAACCCAAGACTGTTGAAGCAGGTCCAGCTCCAATACTTTTCGAAATGCCCACGAAAGTAGAACGTAATTCACAATGCATTGGCTCGGCTCCGTTGGTGCATTAATGCAA
This sequence comes from Calonectria multiphialidica, assembly GCA_020623665.1. Taxonomy (NCBI): domain Eukaryota; kingdom Fungi; phylum Ascomycota; class Sordariomycetes; order Hypocreales; family Nectriaceae; genus Calonectria; species Calonectria multiphialidica. The sequence continues at coordinate 6,832 of JAHVYC010000094.1, read as the reverse complement.
TAGGATACATATTGAAAGTTTATAGCTCATATAAAGCGCCCACTTCTGCGGCTTCCAGGCATGGGATTTCCTAGATTCCGCTCGATTTCAACACAGATATGCCATGAATCTCAGTCGAGGCTGCTAACTCCCACTGCAAATGCTTTCATGGCAGAAACAATTTGACGACTGGTACTATTTCGAGATTAAGAAATGAAAAGAGAAAGACAGGCTGGAACTAAGTGCAATCAATCTCCCAGTGTTTCTGGGCCAAATACATATAAACGTACAAAAGATGCACAAGGATGAGAATGAATTTAGGGGAGGCGAGTCTAGCATTAGCACTCCAGGCGTTTAATTACTCTTTGGTTTGAGTGGTGGGTGGGAAGTTCATCCAAGGATACTTACCATACTGCTGTTGACTGCACTGCCTTATTCGGGCGCAAGTACAGGCATTGCTAAAACATCTGTACTGCTAGTGTAAAAAGCTGTATGGTTCATTTCGTTGCTTCTATTTAGTATTCGACACCGGGCTGACGCATTCGAACACGACCACCATCTCGCTTCACTCGTTATTGAAGTGGACAGGTCCGGTTTAGCGAAACTTTATGGGAGGCAAGCAGTTTTAAATCACGTCTCAAACCACCCACCAGGCGATATGGGGACACGAACAATGTGCTCTACAACCTGGTGCGATGTTGTGTGATTTCGTGGTAAGTCTCGGCTTACCCATAGTCCAAGTACTCTTGTGAATTCATTGTTACGTTCGGGTAATATTATCGTCATCTCGCTGTTTATTTAAGCGATATGACTCGCCTTCATGATAAGGTGTCAGCATAAAACTGCTCAACCTTGACTCTGAACTAATCCCAGTAGTATTTTGCGGTAGCCACTAGGAATTGATATAAGCCAGCCATCATAAAACGGAAAAGGGAGACTGGTTGCATTCAGGTTTGAGAGGGGTGTGTGGAGTTGGGCAACGTCTGTTTATACCCAATTTTGAACTCCCACGCTAAAAAACTATCATTTAGTTAGCTTAACATCAATGTAAATTTTATGCATCGTGTTATGAAAGTACCAGGCACCAATGCATTGATTGGGGCGCAAAGGTGAGCATTTATGTACACGAGCATTAGCTGCTATCTTGACTCAAGATATGTCCATCCAGAAATAGCCTCCACGCAATGCCTCAGAAGCTGACGGCCCCACTAACCGACATGTGTTTCACGTGGAAAGAGATGATCGGGGACGTTACCGGTGGCTTTGAATGGCAATTCAGGGGGGACCAACAAGACACCATCCAGCCCTTCACCATTTTTTTTGTACGTACAGGATGCCCCAGAACCCCGCCAAAATCCCGAACCCCGGATTCAACTGTGGAGAAGCTACCAATCGGGGGATCTCGGGGTGGTCCAGCCTCCAAGGTGAGGAATTGGGTGCCCTCACCATGGAACCCCGGGCCCACGCAGCCGTTTCAATGGCCAGAGCTCAGCACGATGCTTTTCTTTTGTCGACGGTGGCTTTGACAAGCCGGGGTATTAACAGGTGAACGGGATATCTCGGAGACTCCTCGGTGTCACAGCCGTCGGTAGCCGGAAGCCCCCTGCCGGCGCCATGCCCAAAGTGGACCGGGAAAAGCCACGACCCACCTCCGTCTCAAGGTGAACGATGTTGTTGAGATGGGAATCGTCTCAAAGTAATCTCAATATTGGCTGCCTCTTTGAAATAGGAAATTGATGTACTATGCTCTAGGCTAATCCTTATATCTTGACTCGTAATGGTCTACACGTGCACTCGACTATTGCTGGTCAATGCCATCCATCGTCCACTTACAGTGAGAATGTTGAGGCGATACGTACATCTTCTCACCAAGCACACCTCCGTTGAACCGACCTCCCACTATCTACATAAGCTTTAGATAAGTGAGGAGTTGCGGTGAGCTAGACCTCCTGTTGTAAGCTGTGGATGCATCCCTTCCAACGGTGGTGGGAGCTAAAATGACGAATAACCCCGTGCGTGGCCGGAGATGTGATGCCGAATTCCAAGTCAGGGGCACATATCCATGCCAATCCAAGCCGGCTGTCTGGGCCATGAGTAAGCTCTGCATTGCTAGTCACTGTTTTAGAAACGTATTTTGACTCACCGTATATGCACATCGGCTTGTTACGGAGTGTCCTGGGCTTGGGCACTGATCCATCTTTGGAATAGCTACCCCCTCAACATTACGTACATCTTATCAGCCAGGGGGAGGGGGTTGGTCTAAGTGAGTATTTATAGTTTAGGCCTCTATTCCTTTCCTCGGGTGAACTCAAGCTTCTTTCAAGTAACGAAAATCAAAATGACTGATGTTCAGAGCGTCAAGGCTCAGCAAGGCTGCACCTGGCAGCATTTTGCCGCTGATCTAGCTTCCGCTGCTTTGGCTGCCGCTCTGGTATCGCCCTGGGTGAAAGCAATTGATGCGTATGCTACATTTGCTACCGCTCCCGTGATAACATGATATTGTAATGCTAACTTTCGTCGTCTTGTTCTTGAATAGGGTCATCGTACACAAAACTGCCACTGGTGCATCATGGAAATCATGCCTCAACTGGGCCTCTCTACCGAGAAAGCCCCTGATAGGAAGCCTCTTCCCAGCCCTCATCTATTTCGGTACCTTTGCGACTGCGAACTTGTTCGATTCCTTCTACGCCTCGGATAACAACCTGGACCCCACAACTGTATCTTCCACCACGACCAAATTCCTCGCTACAACTCTGATCAGCACCTGGCTTGGTATATACAAAGACGGTTACTACGCAAAAGCATTCGGTACTATGAGTCGCGCTTCCCCGGTTCCAGCTTGGAGTTACGCCTTGTTCACTGCTCGAGACGCGATCACCATATTTGCCTCCTTCAACGTCCCAGCCCTTCTCGCTCCGCAACTGTCTCAACTTTCTTTGGCCACCGAGAGTCCTTTCCGGTCTCTGATAGGCTCGGATTCGACGAGTTTGAAGACAGCGCAAGTAGTCATACCTGTGGCGACCCAAGTTCTCAGCACGCCCATACACCTCCTTGGCCTCGACTTTTACAACCGCCGGAGCAAGCTTTCAGTTGGGCAGCGCCTGAATAAGATTCGACCTCATGCACCCCTTGCCATCTCTTTGCGAATGACACGAGTCCTGCCAGTGTTTGGACTGGGCAACATGGCCAACACGTGTTTTCGAAACTCTATGCTAGCCGACTTGGTATAGAATGTTAACAGTTGGATTATTTGGAGTTCAAAATTGATGCGTGCGTCGTAATTAGCTAGAAATAAAATATTATTGCAGTTTATCTTTTGCTCCCTTTAAACATATTCTTCCTCCCTCACCAATCTCGATAATTTGGAGAGTCGACTATTCTCAGCCAAGTCCATCTCTACCGCTCTTGACGATGTCGATCCAATAATAACATTCTTCTTCCACAATTTCTTATCGACAACCTCAAGCACCTGGTGTTCCATTTCGGGAACTGCAGGGGAGTTCCATGCTAGGCTAATGAGGTCCTGTAAATCTCCAAATGCAAGAATGCTATCCGACTGAAAATATATCGTGCCCATGCAGTAAGCCAACACAAACACCATGTACATAGAGATGACAACAATCGCAAATATCATGGCAGGCCCTTGGCTTCTGTATCCATATCCAAAGCGTTTTACTTCGAAACCCATGGTTGATCGGTTTTGCGACCATTCGGCGAAGGCCTGCTCAGGTGATAGGCCAGTATCATTTTTCCATTCATCAAAGCTCAGAGTAGTACCGTCAGAAAAGAACTCATATGTCTTCTGGTCGACTCTCTTTCGGCTTCCGAGATTCCATGCCACGATACCTCCGGCATCATCTTGCATGGGCACTGCGATGTATGGGTTTTTCATTGATGCCGTCCTCGCAATTGCATCAGTAACGATCGCCCCTGTAACCTTTTCCACAGTTACTCGCGCCACATGGTCAGCTTCTCGTCCCGGTAAGAAGCTCCCTGGGCCGAAATACTCAGTGCCATTTTCGGAGTATGTCAAGGCAGCCAGTAAGTTACTAACGTTGTTTATGGCGCCTTCATCGGCACTTTCATCGTCGTCTTTGGACATGGCTAAATCAAGATATCGTACCCATGATTGCATAATACGAATAGCAGGGCCAACCGTCGCTTTTGGGTGGGCTTCTGGGTTTGTCTCGTTGAAAAACACACTTAGATTAGTAATATTGCTCTCGATTGATCCGTATGCGGAAGTATTTAATATAGGCGTTGAAGGAATCCAATGGGCCATGTACGCGCAAGCAAATACGCGTAAATATTCTTGTTCCTCATAGAGATATGGTACCGAACTGCTGAAGGTGAGAACCGAAGTCAGATTACGAGTTTTCGCATCAGCACCTCCAATACGAAACCTGTATAGAGGTTTCTCAGATGACCAGTATCTTTCGGGAATCTTTCGGCCTTTGGTTTCATTTCGCATCCGATGACATTCATCATCACTCGAGCCATCATAGCAATTCAGTTCTGTGGATGGATAGTATAAATCTTCGACATCTGATGCATTGGTCCCTGCCTTGATGGTCCGGAGGTTGCATTTGGCATTGACAAGCGGTTGGTAGTTAATTGACGAGGAATTAAGCTGCAGTGCATATGTTTCCGTTGAAGAGATATCTCCGACATCGTTTTCAGTAAAGTAGGCTTGGAATACTCCTATTGACCTCGTTGTTAAAGTCGTCAGGCTAGAAAGAATAGTCCCTGGTGAGTGCTCAGATGAACTGCTTGAATACATATGCAGTACCCGGCCGGTTGATGTAACGGGATCCTGAAAGGTGATGTTTTCGGATAATTCAGAGACTCCCCAACCACGGACCCAGTTATAAATATGAGGGAAGCCACTTGCCGGACAAACGTCCAGATAAATACCGCGTCGTCCAAGACAGGAATCCCAGTCGTCGAATAAGGTTGAATTTAAGGTTGTGGGCCACAGCAAATCATGTTCTGGAAGATACATTGGCATACGAATCTTGGAGAACGCGTTTGGAAGATCAAACCACCCCAGCTTTGGGACAATAAGAATCGCTGATGCAGGACCGACCAAGGTACAGAGAATGATACAAGCCAAGAGTAAGATGGCCAGCTTTAGATTTCTAGGTGCTGCAGACCAGAATCTTGAGCTGATGAGAAATTCGACATCAGAGATTCGATATGCACCTGTCAAAAGGCCATACGGGACGCCATCATGGACTAGATAACGTCTAGAGACCTCAAGCGCGATAGCCCCAATTGAAGCAACGATCAAAAGCTCATACATCTTGGCAGCCAGCTGAAGTGAGTTGATTATGTTGTTTGCAGTCAAGTGGAGGCTTATCTGGCTTAGCCATATCCCACTCAAAGGAAACCAATACAAGCGGATGATGTTGATGTACAGAATAATGACGCCGATCGCAAGTGGGAGCAGATGGAATATGCACCGAAACCATGTCTGGAAGTTTCCCCTGATAACCTTTTTTGGGTTCGAGACGTGCGAGTAGGCTGCGGCCGGTCCCATGATTGGGTTTTGTGCATATGCAGTAACATGAGTGAAGGTAATGGGGAAGGGGGAAAAAAAGAGACGTCAACTCAACGTGGCCTTTTAAGAAAGACCTCGTTAAGAATTCAAGGCTGCTCTATGACGCATAGTCAAGTAACTCATTTTCAGTTTATTGGCTTAGTTTCAGCCAGCATGCATCATGATGGACCTTACAGGGGGGAGTTGTTGAGACGCAATTGGTAGCCTAATGGTTGCTTTTGGTGGCTGTTCTTTTTTGGTAGATGATTCGACCATGAATTGCACTTTGACGGCTGAATTAACCGCCGAGCCCTTATAAAAAAGCGTAAGCCTCCAGCGCCGCATGCGCCTAGCCAAAGTCCTTGCCGCCGATCTGCTTTTTTCCACTTCATTTGTCCAAAGACACTGGGGCTTTGTACGCGCCGTGGCTTGGCAACTAGAGGGTGAGTCCCTTCAATTTAATCACATAATAGCTCTTGAAGCCATAGCGGTTCGGGAATGTTTCTAACGCGACCAAGGACCGCCAGAATCTAACAATGGGGGCGACTGTCACATGTCCCCAAAACCGGCTTATGATTCAGTTGGCCTCAGATGCTGGACACATCAGTTCAAGAAACGATGGCCATGTTTACTAGTATTAACGACTTGAGTGCTCGCCACAGTAGTAAGAGCTTAAGGCGGCCAATAATACAATATCAAAGCGACGAGTAGGTTGTTGCATCAAGGTAAGGCCCAAGGCCGGAGACGAGCTGTTAGACGAACTGACTAAACAAGGGCCAGCTCAATTCATCTTTCCTGACACCCTGATCAACCTTTGCTACGGACGGCGTCCTCAAATCCGCGTAAATGAAAGAGCAAACATTAGAGTGAATGGGGAGAGAGAGAGGAGAGGGTGGGTGGCGCGCAGTGACGCCAGAAATCCTGGTGAAAGCAAACAATCAGGTTGCGGCCATTCAATCAGTATTGTATGCACTGGCCGCAGTGATTCATAGCTGCCTCAGGGCACCCTCGATTTGCCGATGCCAGGTGTTTGCCCTTTTCACGCGCCTCTCTCTGTTTGCCCCAGCCCCACTTGCTCTCCTCAGGTGAGCCGGCTGGCTCCCAAATTCCAACTCTCTCCCTTCTTCTTCCTTCCTCTCCTCTCTTCCAAATTTATTCCTCCAAAAACAACAACCATCCACCCAAATTTCATCATCAAGGAAATTGGGGGGGGGGGGGGGGGGGGGGGGGGGGTCCTTCCGGTGGTCTCCTCAATTACTTGGCAGGAGGCCCCACAAGGGGTCTCTTGGGTACCTATTCCAGAGTGTTATGCAT
>JAHVYC010000093.1:76784-224666 GCA_020623665.1 Calonectria multiphialidica | reverse complement strand
CCATCTACATCCGCATCCAGCCCACATCAATGATCCCCCCCTCTCAAAAAAAGCCAACCCAACCCAAATAGTTGACACCCGTCCACAGGCGCACACCGCGTGGATTGCATGGCTGTCAGGCCCGGCCCAGCCGCGCTGCTGTTGGTCTCTCCCCACAAGGCGCCGATGCTGCCAGGTGTGGACTGACGAGTCTTGACGTAAAGCGGCCCCCCCCGGTAGCCCGCTGCCAACATGATGTTGCGGCCTACCTAATCTGGGCCTGCTGGAGGCTATATCTCGTCTCAAGGCCTTCACTGCCCCTCGTCCCCTCCCTCGTCCCCTTTTGTGGCCTTTGCGGGGACAGACGGCCATTAAGGGCGACGGGACTAACACCACACTCTGAGGCTACTAACACGCACGCCCCCCCGACCAACCAACCCTAACAACCTAACGGCCTGCAAACTACCAACCATTCATTCCTGCATCAGTAACCAACCCAGCTCGCGGCCTTTCGACAACGGGAAGAGTAACGCAACCAACACCCCGTCAATCCCTTGCTATCCTGCGGCCCTATCGGGTCTTATTTCGAATTTGCCTCGTGGGCTCTACTAGGCATCTGTGCTCAAAGTGTCATGGACGGCAAACGTTCTTGTGTACTACTCACAACCTCTGCCACTCCCTCGGGCCCGTATCACCAAGTATATAAGGACCGACAACTTCTGCCTTCTTCTGGGAAATCACCACTCATCCTCCAGAGCATTCAAGACTTGGTCTCCAGCACTACCTGAGAACTCCTCATCGACAGTTCTGCAATCTCTCTTACCCAAAGCACCTCGACTGCCTTCAAGCCTCGCCTGTTCCATCTTGCAAGCTTCTTGTCTACCCGCAAAGTTTCTACTTGTCTGAACCAGAAAGATCTTGTTTCCTCCCGAGACACCAGAGTTTTCCACTGGGGTACCACCGAGACACTTTCCTTTCCCGCCTCAGCTACACTTACACAACCTCATCGGCTAACGGCCTGTGACGACCTGTCAACACAAAAAGAAGCTACCTGCCTGTGTAACCGAGCTTGTTCCTCGCATCTCACTCAGTTGGGTTTATTTATCTGGTCTGCACACCGATCTGAATAACCCGGCACCAAGACCAAGCCCGAGACAGCCCAGCCACCGCTCAACAACTGAGAGACCACGGCCAGTCCCAGCCCACATCCTCTTTACACACACGCAGCTTAACAACTCCAAAAACCGCCCACCATGTGCTACTGGAAGACTACTCAGTACTGGTCTCACTGCGGCTGCACCGCTGCATCTCTCGAGCCCAAGCCTGGCAGTGCCTGCAGATGCTCAACTATCGTCGTCGACCAGGGAGTACAGAAGTGGGAGGGCTACTGTCTGCGACCTCAGTGCCCCAACCCTCCTCGAGCATCTTAGTAGGTCTGTCTGCATTTCTCCCGGGATCTGTCATGGAGGGTCGCAGCTGACCAGTTGTTTCTCTTGGTGCAGCAACCCGCAGGATGCTCGAAGGGGCAATAAACTATAGAAACAGCCTCGCGGCAGTGACGGCGCCTCACGTTATCATCCTTCACACGAGTTACAGAACGCCTTTCAGATAGGGCAAAACGGAGTTTGGCATTGGGTCTTCGCATTCGACTGGGCGCTTGTTCTCTCTTTCGACCTCTATGATTTCGTCACTCTTTAATGTCCAGGGGCTGTCGTCGTCTCTTGGGGCAAGTTTGGCCACAATACCCTTTGGGGCAGCGACTCGCAAAAGAGGGCAAAGCTCGTCAATTTTTCTCAGAGCCACGCCAACTTCTACAAACGCGATTACTTGTACCACGGCGTTTTGTTATTCTACATTTCTATTTCTCCTTCGTTACTTTCTTTTGTCTCCCTGAAGTCGAGCCTGGTCATGATTTGGCGACGAATCCCACGGGCTTTGATCGGATGGGATTGGCTGACGATTGCTGGATGGGCAAGGGGAGTCGACCGGGGGTGGCAGGGGAGAGGGGATTGATTGTGAATCGGGGGGACAGGATCGGGTGGAGACTGTTGGGGGTGTGCGGATCAACGATGAAGAAGAAGGGGCATGAGCTTCGGCGGCAGGGCACCCGAAGCTTGTGGGTGCTTTGTGATGATGGGTTCCTTTTGTCTTTATTCCATATTTCTTCTTGCCTTTTTCTTTTTTCTTTTCTTATTCTTTTTCTCTCTCTCATGTTAGTTTTTCTCCTTTTTTCCCTTTCATAGTCTCTGAATCAATAACTCGAGTTATTTCACACGTGTTTCAGTCTGCAGTGAAGTTACTTTAGCCCTGAGGCCGTGGCCCCCACACAGCCTGGCCAAATCTGCGACCCGCCCAATGCCAGCACCCAATTGCGCAGCACGGGCTGTAGTCCAGAGGAGGGACACAACCAACAGACAATGACGGAAACGACGCAAGAAATTTTTCACAGCCCCTTCCCACAAAGTTGTAAACTACTTTTTTTTATTGCCCTTGCGGCCCAAAAGTATGCCTTGTAGTGAGAATGCCGAAGGAAGCAAACAGGATGACGATGCCTGCCGAAACACAGACAGCCGCTCGGCAGATGAGATTGGCGCGTGGGGACGGCGGGCCATGTGGCGGCCGGTAGATCAAACCGGTTCTGTAGTAATAATAATTATCATAATGATAAAAAAAAAGAAAGTTACGGCTATATTGATCAACCCAGGGAAAATCCTGCTGGGCTGCGGCTGGGCACACTCGAGATACCCTTCCTTTGTTCTTCTTTGTCCTCGTATCTGGTACCTCGTGCCTTGTTGCCCCTGTGCCTGGTTCGGCGAAGCAGCTCTGATGATTTGGCGCCACGCAGACGGGTGTCTAGAGTTGGCCGTCGCTCCACCGGCAAAGCCAGGCCACATGTTGGACCTGTTTTTTTTTTCTTTTTCCTTTTTTTTTCATCTTCGTTTCCTCATTTTTGCTTTTTCCTACCTCCCTTATCCCGCGCCCATGTCCGTTCGTTCACCTACCGGCTGCGAAGCTAACGAGGCGGGCGTTCGGACAAGAACAGGGGCCCGCACTGGGATAAGGAACACATTAACACATTGGGCCCCAAGGGGGAGGCGAGACGAGGAACAGATGGTAGCGGTGGTGGTGGTTGCACAGCACGCACAGCTCACGCATGGCAAGCGTAGCGTAGCGCGCTGCGGCCAAGGAAGGGCATTGGAAGAAGTCCAGAGAGTGACAGGGGTCAACGCCAAAAAGCAAAGACAGGAAGAAGGTAGGGGAAAAAAAAGAGGCGGCGGCGGCGGACACGGCGGACGGGAAACAAAACGGTCAAACCACCACCATGCCGTCAAGAGATGTGTGTGCGTGGCCCTCTCGTTGGCCCCGTGGTGGTCCCCTGGTGGTCTCTTGGTGGTCTCTTGGTGTCAGTTAAGCGCCGGCACCCGCATGGCGGGCGCGCCTTTTCTCCATCCCCGGTCCCTGAACCCTGTCGACCGTGTGACGATCCCGGGCTATTTACTGCGCTGTCCGGCCCCCAACCCTTCAGCCAGAATCGCTCGTCAAGAAGAAAAGCGGGGAGGGAATGATGCTTCTCGAGGCTTGCTTTTGCATTCTCTCTTCTCTCGCTTCGTCAGTGACTGCGCATCCTGTCCGCTCCGTTTGGCCTGTTTTGGTTCCTGCGGCGGAGTGGCTCTGGCTGCTTCTTCTCGCCGCTACTGGCCATGTCGTGCCCATGTAGTCCCCATGTAGTCCCCATGCAAGTGCTCGTCAAAAGAGAACCCACCCCAATCGCAACAGAGCTTATATGCTTCATGGCCAAGCAGAGATTAGCTGAGGCTGACTGCCATCCAAAAGTGGGCGGCTCAGTGAATGGGCCACTCTGCCATCCTCACCTGGTGGTCTTTCGGTCTACTGCCCGCATTGAGTCCCTGTTTGGTTTCTAATTTTCACCCTCGGTTTTTTTTTTTTTTTTTTTGGCGCCACGCAGAATTCCACGCATCCATGCCGCATCATGTGATGGCGAGACATCGGTTGGCTGGTCCGGGACAGATTGGAGGGAAGGGGTGAGGGGCCGATGAACAGACCAGGGGTGGGCGAAATGGACAGGTCCAAAAAAACTAATTCTACCTATCATTCAGACATCCAGTGGCCACAGGCAACACAGCCTTTTGGGGGGAAGGAAGGAGTTGTAAAAAGACAAAACGCCAGGACTATCTACCTATCACTTGCAACTTCTTACACTTTCGCACATCCAACAAAGGAATCACAGGTACAACCCACAACCCACACCCGTCATACCCGACTTTTTGAACGTTTGCCGCGAGCAGTGCACGTGCTGTGCGAGAGGGATCGGGGGCGCAGCCAACAACCAACGTGCGAAAATGGGCGACGTGGTTTTTCCAGGATTAGAAGCAAACAAGTGTTCCGATATAGGGAGGAGGTAAATTACCATCGGCTGTCTCCAACCAGGATATACCGCTGCGGGCAAAGTTGCTCCCAGCACTTCTTCTGACCAACACAAGGGTGTGCGTCCGCGTCTGCGCATATGCGTGTGTCGCATGTCGCATGTCGCATGTCGCTCCTTCCTGTCCTTTTTGGCAGATAGATACATGCCTCACAGCAGCAGCGTACGTGATGATACATTGGTAGGGCCAACTAGGCAACCAGCTCCATCCGGTCATATCTTTCTCGGCATCGCTCATGCCGGCCCCCGCTCGTATTCTGCCAACTTCTCAAGATGTGTTTCTTCCTTCTCATCCTTCGCCATCCCGAGATAGTAACACGACGTCACATCATGTCGGGCACATTACAACACACACTCACACTCACACACACTCACATGCACGCACACACATTCGCTCACCCACACGCACCACACATACATACACATACACGCAGATAGTTACACACATACACACACACACACACACACACACACATGCAAGCGCGCCCAGACCCTCACCCTCGTATCTCTTCTTTCTTTCTTTTCTTTTCTTTTTTGTTCTTCTTCTTCTTCTTCTTCTTCCAATTCTGGATTGCAATGGCCCCCAAAGCAAGCGAGGCACATGGCATCGCCATGAGCATCATGATGCCATGACTCCATGCCATGGCATTGCATTGTCGTACCATGGCTCATACACACACGGACTTACACACCCAGCCATCACAGACCCCCTCCGTATGTCTCTATTTCGTTTCTTTCTTTCCTCACGCCCTATCACTGAATTCAGCCTTGTACTCCCCGAGAGGATACTCATCTCCGCCGTCTCACAGCATCGCCGCCACCGTTGCCGCGCCCTCCCTACATCCTCCTCCCCCCACGGGATGATGCATGCTTCCCGGCCAACTACAGATGGCGTCGGACTGAACCTGGGGGGGTGCAGGTTTGATCAAGTCATCACACTGTCGCCCGCCTCGCGCCGCCAATGGCAAGCAGAAGTTCATCGTCAGCTGCCGTGCACCGGACCCGGCCCCTCACAGTTCGGCCGCGGCCCGTCAACACAATGCACATGCATGCATGCATGCCGCTCACGCGCAGACGTAGATTACAGTAGCAAAGACGTGACATATTTTTCTCCACTGCCAGTCATCACCAACAATAAACCACTACCACTACCACCGCCCCTCCATAAACGGAAAACAAGTTGGCTGCAAACGTCCGTGTCCGTGACATCACATTAGACCGAGGCGATCGATGATACTTCAAATCAGACACAATGGCTCGCCCGCAGCCAAGTCGTCAATCACACCTTCGGCCGAGTCCGTTATTCGCAGCCTTGTGGGTCGTTGAGGCGTAGCTGCCTTGGCCTCCTGCATCATCGAGCAGGCCGCTGAAACAGGCCGCCACAGCCACACTGCCAACCAATCACCCGTTGCGATGCCACTAACACCCACCGCTGGGGTATGGAGAGGGCTGACAGCCAAGAGTTGAAGTCCATCTTCTCAATGGACTCGACTCTTTCTTTCTTCACTAGCTTGAACGTTTTACTTTTCCTCTTCTGCCATAATTTCCCTTTCCCCGGGTTTCTCTACTCAAACACCCCCCCAAAAGTTTCACCATCAACAATACTGCACCGCCCCATTCCAGGCTCAGCCCCAGACACTGGCCGATTACCACTTTTGGCCTTTTAACCGTAACGACACATTGCCCTCTCTCAACTCAGCTCAGCTCAGCTCAACGCCGCTCCGCCCTCAGCTATACCTCCAGACTCGGTGGCTCAACTCCTCGGCTGCATTGACCGTCTCTCCTACTATACGAGAAGGAAGCAGCCCTATTCTACACGGGTGGGCGAAGCTGGCACAACATCAATCACGTCACGCGGTCATCACAGCACAGCCGAATCATGGACATCTAAGCTCAATTTCGCAAAAATAAGCCAATCCGTTCCGGGTTCTGCAAAGCCATTTCCGTTCCGCACCATTCTCTTTGTTCGCGGTCTTGATTCCAATCTGGATCGTCATCCTATATGTCATTGTAATCCTCAACCTCGCTGCTTGTTTCTCCATCCTCGTCCATATTGTACATTGTCAGCTATTACAGTGCCCCTCCACTCTTGGCTCCCTTTACCCCAACCATCTTGTAAAAGACCTATTTTCTTTTTTTTCTTCCTCATTTTGCGGGTTTTCATCTTTTCCCTCTGTACCAACCTCTTTTTCGGGTCTATAATGCTCAATTCCACTCCCAAACCAAGAGAAGAAGAAAAAAAACCATAAAAACGAATGACAGCCTGTGTCATGTATGCATTATTCAATCAAAATTAATCATTGGCCGGCGAGTTAGGAGAGCTACATAGTTTTGTTAGCCGACGTAGTCATAAAACAATCTTCAATTATATAACCTACTATTGGTTTCCAGACGTTCCCGGACCAGGTGTCCGAGGAGAGAAAGAGGGCGACGTAGGCGAGTAGCTTGGGCTAGTCGGGGAGTGCTGTGCCCCAGGGCTCCTCTGGAAGCTTGGGCTGGTCGGAGAGTAAGCTTCAGGAGATGTCGGAGACCAAGTTGGAGATGCCGGAGAGTAGGAAGGCGAGGTAGGTCCGCCCGCATGGAGATTGGGCGAGGCAGGACTGTAGTTGGGGCTCGCAGGAGAGTAGCTCGGAGACGTAGGAGAGTTGAACTGAGCCGGCGACGTGGGAGAGTAGTGTCGAGGCGACGATGGCGACGCAGGCGAGTAGCTCGGTGATGTTGGGCTGTAGTTGGGAGAAGCTGGGCTTGTGGGCCGCAACATCGGCGACGTTGGCGAGAACGATGGGGATGACGGGCTGAACGAGGGCGAAGTGGCATACCTGCCAATTCCACCATCGATGAGGGGGGAAGTGGGAGAGTAACCAGCGTTCGGCGACGAAGGAGAGTATCCTCCCATGCCAGAGCTGAAGGGTGAGGTGGGTGATGTGCTGAAGGGGCTGGTTGCGCCACGCATCGAGTACGGGCTCATGGAGCCGACTCCACCAAAACCACCGCCACCATACTCGGTTCCAAATCCTGCCGGAGTGTCTGATCCCGCTCCCTGAATAGGCGAGAAGTTTCCGGCCGCAGGCGAGCTGAGGCTGAGGTAACCGGAATCCGCCATCGGGGATCCTGTGTCGTAAGGAGTGGCAGCGCCTTCTCCTTGGCCGTCCTTGACTGGCATGCCAGGCATGAGACCCATCCTGGAGTTGTCCGAGATGACAGTCTCGAGCATCTTGGGGTCCAAGAGAACATCGAAATTGCCAGTTCCCATTGGTGCCATCTGGCCCAGCATGACGTTCTCGGAAATACCTCGACAATCATCGAGCTCACCAGTGGCAGCCGCTTCCAAGAGAATCTCCACAGTCTCTTCGAACGAACAACGCATCAGGGCACCCGTGTCAGCACGGTTGATGCCGTGTCGTGTGACAGCCGAAATTACACCACGGTATGTCATCACGTCAACGAGTAGCGCAATGTGACGATGGTTGACGTAAGAACCGTCAAAGGCCAACACATTGGTCAACTCCTTGACCAGAGCTGAACGAGCGGCTTCAATACCAAAGACCTCGACGATCTGATACAGGTCGTTGGTGTAAGTGCGGGTTGGGTCCACACCATTCACTGCCAACACCGCGCGCAAGGATGAACCACTGGTATCCAAGTACCACTGAGTGCATCGCGGGTCGTCCTTGATAGCGAGAAGTGCACCATCGGGGCTTTCAACCAATCGAGTACCCTTGGTGAGGAAAGCTCGTTCCACACCGGGAACACCACGAAGGGTTAGGGTATCAAGAAGATGGGCCTCAAGACGCTTGAGCATAACATCGTCCTCGATTTTGGCTTCGCCGTCATCGTCCTTGTCGCCCGCAGAGACGGTGCGGATACGAATCACCTGTTCATCGGCGTTGTTGTCACTGAAAATGACTGCCAGATCGTTGGGGTATTCTTCCTTGATACGTTGAGCGACGTCGTCAATCCTGATTTCCTTGTCCAGCATCTTCTGTCGGTCAAGGGTAATACGGAGGAGCCACCTCGACTGTTGATCGATGGTGTCCTGAGAATCGTCAGGAATCAAAAAGTACGATTCAACCATGTCCACATCCTCAGGAATGTTGGTGGCCTGAATATCAGGGTCGTAATAAATCTCCGTCACAGCGGTGACTGAGCGCAGATTGGTATATTCTACCAAACTTCGCAGCTTCTTTGCTTGTTCCTGCTTGGCGAGGTGCTCATTCAGATACACAGCCATGCTGGGGGTCTTGATGTTCTTGGCCAAGTTCAAAATTTCCTTAAGACGAGGCACACCGAGAGTGACGTTCTTGGAAGACACACCAGCGAAATGGAAAGTGTTCAATGTCATCTGAGTAGCGGGCTCTCCAATGGACTGAGCGGCCAAGACACCAACCATCTCACCGGGGTTGACAAAGGCTCGATCCCAGCGGTTCTGAAGCTCACCCAGAATGTGGTCAAAAGCAAGCTTGTTGAGGCGATGCTCCTTGACGATCTCCTTGAAGGCTAGTCGGGACCGAACCAAAGCCTTGAACAGAATGGTGGCATTCGCGTCAGCTTCGTGAGAGATAGGATCGGTACCACGAACGATGGTGACCTTGTTAAGCAAGTTCTGAACAGCAACGATAACATCAGATGGCCGGAGGTTGCTTCGGTCATTGGCCTTGACATTGAAAACACG
This sequence comes from Calonectria multiphialidica, assembly GCA_020623665.1. Lineage (NCBI taxonomy): Eukaryota > Fungi > Ascomycota > Sordariomycetes > Hypocreales > Nectriaceae > Calonectria > Calonectria multiphialidica. The sequence continues at coordinate 215,571 of JAHVYC010000093.1, read as the reverse complement.
CTTCGCAGACTCGACGATTCGACCAATGTTCAGAGGAAGCTGCATCATCTCCTCGTTCATCTTGGACTTGTTGATCCTTCGAATAGCACGTCGATCTGAGATCAGCGCGTCCCATTCAGCATCAAGGAGGGCCATAGAAGGCTTGTCTCCAGTCAGCTCGTTGCCGTACTCGTAATCATTCTTGAACCAGTCTGGAGGGCTGGCAAGATCCAATCGGTACTTCTTCTCGAAAGCGCTATCCGACATGTTGAGAATGCCCAGCTTCTGCTTCTCAATGCACATAGCATCGAGACCATCCTCACCATAAAGGAATTGCACAATATCTCCCAAGGAGTTTCGCACAGTTCCGTCGTATCGAGCACTCAAATCTTCCAGGGCCTTGACCAGTCGACGCTGAATGTAACCAGTTTCAGCAGTCTTGACAGCAGTATCAATCAAACCCTCACGACCAGCCATGGCGTGGAAGAAGAACTCAGAAGGGGTGAGACCACGGAGATAAGAGTTCTCGACGAAGCCACGAGCTTCGGGAGAGTAATCATCCTTGGTAAAGTGAGGCAGCGTACGGTACTTGAAACCGAAGGGAATACGCTTACCCTCGACAATCTGCTGACCGACGAGGGCAGTCATCTGGGAGATGTTGATGGACGAACCCTTGGAACCTGAGGAAGCCATGGTGACGGCGTTGTTCGAATCCTTCAAACTCTTCTGGGTTGTCGTACCGGCCTTATCACGAGCCTGGTTCAGAGCCATGGACACCTTGTTTTCGAAGGTGGCTCGGACGTTCATACCAGGAAGAGCCTCGAGCTCATTCGCAGTCGCCATTGCGGTGAGTCTGGCCACTTCTGCCTTCTCCTCGTCGATGTGTACTTGGACCTTCTCAATAGTGGCCTTATCGGGAATAGTGTCACCAATACCAATACTGTGGCCCTCCTGCAACAGCCAGTAGGTCACAACCTGTTGGACACCGTTGAGGAAAGCCATAGCTCCCTCGGGACCAAGCTCGTTATAGGAAACATGGATAATACCACCAGCGGCGGCACCAACAAACTTCTTCGTCAACAGACCAAACATGAGATGACCGGCCTGAATCAAAAGACCCTCATCCCTAAGAGGGTTGGGTGACTTGTCATCGGGGGCGCTGTGCAAGCTCACTTCCTTGGGAATGATCATGCTGATGAGCTGCTTGCCAGTCCATCGGGGTCGCGGCTTCAAAATGGCTGGTTGGGGAATGATTCCGTCCCAGCCGGGAACCCAGAGCATGAGGTTCATGATCTGGCGCTTGTCCATGAAGGTATCTCGTCGGCAGAGCTTGTACACACCAGCAAGACTGTCCTGGACGATACCCATCAGGGGACCGTTCTTTTGGGGCGAAACAATGTTCAGAGGCACAAGACATAGCTCCTTAACTTCAGCACGCGTTTCCTCACTTTGGGGAACGTGCAAGTTCATCTCGTCACCGTCGAAATCGGCGTTGTAAGGAGACGTGACAGACAGGTTCAGTCGGAAGGTAGAATAAGGCATCACACGGACACGATGACCCATCATGGATTCCTTATGCAGCGAAGGCTGACGGTTGAAGATGATGTAGTCTCCAGTCATCAGATGGCGCTCAACTTTCCAGCCGTATTCCAGAGAAATCTGAGCTGCTCGCCTGTGGTGTCGCAAATCGATTCTGGTTCCATCGGACCGGATGACGTATTTGGCACCGGGGTGTTCATTAGGGCCGTTCTCAACAAGCTGGTGCAGCTTGCCAATGTTGTACGGCGTCACAGTCTCCGGGTAGGTCAGGGTTCTGGCAATACTGCGGGGAACACCAACTTCGTGAAGTGAAAGGTTGGCATCACCAGTAATGACAGTACGAGCAGAGAAGTCGACTCGCTTACCCATCAAGTTACCTCGGAGACGGCCTTCCTTACCCTTGAGACGGGCTCGGATGGCTTTCACGGGACGTCCGCTCTTCTGCAGCGCACGTGGCTGACCAGCGATGTCATTGTCCATGTAGGTGGCCACATGGTATTGAAGGAGCTCCTCAAAGTCCCTAGCAATGTGTGCAGGAGATCCTTCACGAATAGCCTGCTTGACATTGCCGTTGGCACGGATAATATCGCCCAGCTTGTAGGTCAAATCATCTTCGTTGCGCATACCGGTACCAGTGCCGTCCATCGAGATACTGGGTCTGACGGGAGGCGGAGGCACAGGAAGCACAGTCAAGATCATCCACTCAGGTCGAGCGTAGTCGGAGTTGAGACCCATGTTGACAAGGTCAACCTCAGTGATTCTTCGAAGGATATTGTGAGCCATCTCGGGTGTGATGGGGGTGGTTTCTCTTCGCTTCGCGCCGTCTTCCTGGGCAACGTCGAATGCAGCCTTGAGCTGGAGGGCGGCTTGTCGGACATTGGGTTGCACGTTGCCACAGCCGCCGTGGTTCTCGACTTGGGCAGGCTTCATGCCCGGGGCGTATTCCTCTTCCTTGTTCTTCTCGTTCCTATCTTCGTTCTCGCATCTACGCTTCTTCTTGCATACTTCCCAAACGCGGTTGAAGCGAACCTTTGGGTCTCGGGTACCGATGGCAGCTGCGAATTCGGGATCACTCTGAGAATATTAGGTTAGCATCCAATAGGCCATTGAGCTTCATGGAGTGAGTAGACCAACTTTATCGGCCAACACCTTGCTGCAGTTGTGGCAGACAATCTCCAGGATCTTCTTGACCTTCTTGATGAAGCCGGGGTGGTAAACGGGTTTTGCGAGCTCGATGTGACCAAAGTGACCCGGGCACTCGCCCATGGCCTGTGTGCAGGTCTTGCATCTGAACTGGCGGTCGATGGAGCCGAGCAGGGGGTCGTTCAGACCGCCATCGCGTGGTTTGGTCTTGTTCTCCTCCATGGTCTCGGGGTAGAGAATGTGGCAGACACTCATGTTCTTGATCTCTTCGGGCGACATCAAGCCGAACTGAATCTCTTCCACTGTTTTGAGCGGAGCGCTCGAGTGGGTGAAGTAAAGGTTCGCCATGGTGGCGGTTGGTGGTCAGTCTGACGTGAAGGTGAAAAAAAAGGAGCGAAAAGCGAGAGCGGAGGTCAAGACGCGCGCGAACACGCAGCGAAGCGCGAAAAGTCAAACAATATTAGAAAGAAGTGCGAAAAAGCAGATTCTCTATCGCAATGAGTCGCTAAATCGATGGTAAAAGCTGTCAAAGGCGAATTATGGATGGCGCTCAGCGGCAACGCCTGTCCTGGCCAACGGCCCAGGAGAACCTCAGGCTGGTCTCCCCCGTCGCCGCCACCTCGAAAGTTGCGAAAGATCGAAAGTCGCGCCGGACGCTCGTCGTGGATCGGTCGGAGATGTGCTTCGAGACGTTGCGCGCGATGCCCGACGCGCGTGGTGATGACTTTGTGCTGGGGGCAAAGTTTTGTCGTGGTTAAGGCGAGAGGGTCGGAGGAAGCCTGAAAGAATCTGGACTTGAGGCGGCTGGCGGACGGCGATGACACTAAACCCCTTTTGGAAGTCCAGACCTCCCTACAGCTACATGAATCATGCCTCAGGCCACAAAAGAGCCAAGTATCCGAGACTTCCTGGGCACGCTCTCACGTGCTGACTAAAGCAGCAATTTGACAGCACCCATGCAGAATACGCGCAATTTCGCGCTGATTTTTCTGTCGCCCTGTCGCGTTATCACGCGAGTCAAGTACCGGTACTTCCTAATCTCCCAGCATGGGCGGGCTGTACAGCACGCCGATGACTCAAATCCCTGCTCCTACACGCAATGCCTGCCAATGAATGTGCACCAGAAAAGGTTTTTGCGGCAATAGCCACATGCAGCAACCCTGATTCCCTCCGGACGAAACAATAACGCTTTGTCGCATCGCAATGCGACCGCTGGTCTCATTCATTATGCGAACCGCCACGTCAGTGCGGTACGCGACTGGCTAATTGTAACGCCAACTAGCTAACATAGCTCCATCCAGCTCTGGCTCCGACAGCTCACGCCCGCCATTGTCCAAATTATCCTGCGTTCCCTCTCATCGCTTTCTGCTCCTTGTTCCCCTGCCCGTGCTCTTTTTGGTTGCCACCTTCTCGACAGCCTCGTCTAAATCGTCTTGGCCCTCGCCCGGACTCCTACGTCGCATGGTTCCAGTAGATACAGTGATGAACTCGTCCTCGCTGTCGCTTTCGCCCAGGTTGAAGAGAATCGGCATCTGGAAGCTATCGCCATCATCCAGAGCCTTGGAAGGGTCAACGGTCAAGACGTCGACATCCTCATCTTCAGCATCCAGCCGTCGCCGATGGATCTCCTCTTGCGCATAAATGTCGAATTCGTCCTCCCGTTCGATGTATTCCACATTCTCCTCGACCTCGGCAAAGTCCGGCGCCAGTGCTGACCACTTTTGTGGGCTGGTCACTGACCATATGTATATTCGTCCCGTCTCCAGCCCGCATTCTGCCAATAGCGGTCGAGTTGGGTGCCAATCTACGACGCCATGCTCCTCTTTGGGTTCTTTGAGAATGCGTACCAGACTTCCATGTTTGCTCTCCCAAACGTATATTTCGTGATTATTGTACGTCGATGCCGCCACGTACTCGCCGGTTGAACTGAAAGTGACATGGTTCCAAGACAACTTGTTCACAACATCTTGGAACTTGTTCTCGAGGGGGATTTGTAATGTATCCAAGTCTAGGTTCTCGGCGGATAGATTAGGTATGCGAAAGGAACGAATGATGCGATCTTGCGAGTTGACCAGCAACTCCCGACCGGACTGTGTAGTCCTCATTGTCGTGATGACACCTGAGCAGACCTTGTCTGAATAGATGATCTCGTAGGACTTGGCATCGACGACATTGACACGGCCCTTGTTCGTTCCGGCAAGAATGTGGTCCCCAGTAATCGTCCAGATCACGGAGGTCGTCATCTGCTTGGCGTCTTCCTTGGCCTGCTTTTCCTTCAATGCCGCATCCGCACTGGTATTTGATCGCTTCGGCGCGGAGGGGAGGATGTGTTTCACGTCGACCGGCTCGGTCATGTCGACAAGCACCGGTTGCTCCTCAAAGAGGGCTGCGACAAATCGTAGGCTAATTGCGCATCAGCATCCCACATTCACACAAGTTTAGTCCTACTCACTGGTCCCATGGGTGAAGCTCGGCCATGTAGGCTGGCGCGCGAAACCGCACCTCGCGCAGCCTCTTGCCGTCCTGGAGATCCCAGAGTATGGCCTTCCAGCCCTGGCAGGTTGACAGCAAGTACTGTCCGCACCTTGACCAGCTCAAAAACGTGATGCTCTTGTTGTGCCCTCTCAGCTTCCTCGCGACACCCATCGTTTCGAGATCCCACACTACCACGGTCCCATCGACTCGGCCCGATGCGAGGTAGTCGCCTTTGCGGTTGAAGCGCAGCGTGGTCGCATGGCCGGATCGGATCGTATTGGTGATGGCTTCAGGATAATCCTGAAGCAGGTAGTCGTCCGACAGCAGAAGATTCATTGTGGCTCGATGCGCGACCCTGTGATTGAAATTGGCGGTTGGGCACGTCGCGCTCCATCAAAGATGGAGGGGGTGAGGCGGCAGAGCTACAAAAATGCGAGCCTCAGCCGCGTTGAAGGCCGAACTTTGATCTGCAAGGCTGAGTTCCACCAGCGTGATGGGGAACGCCCCTGGTGTGCAGCTAGCTAATGTCTGGCCCAAGCGCTTGTTCCCGCTCGAGATGCACTAACAATTCCCACCACTGCCCCTCTACATCAGAAACAGAGTCACACACTTGCCCCCGCCATCATTGTTTTTCCTCCGCCAGGCCAACGGCATCCGGGGTTACAAACATGGCAAACTCCAAGTGAGTTTTTGTCTTTACGTCTGCTTTGTCTCCCGAATGCATGTATCTAATCTCACACAAGATTCGAATATGTCCGTAACTTCGAGACTCCCGATGCCCTCCTCCCTAATACTTGGATCGTCGTCCGAATAGATGGCCGGGGCTTCACAAAGTAAAAAGCCGCCCGACTCTTACTTGCCTCTGATGTTACATAAATCTGACTTCGAGAAGGATGTGTGCCAAGTATAACTTTGAGAAGCCAAATGACCGCCGAGCCTTGGATCTCATGAACACAGCAGCCAAGGCCGTTGTCACTGAGATTCCCGAAATCACCATTGCATATGGTGTGAGCGATGAATACAGGTCATAGTCACGTTACAATTGTATAGGCCTGCGATATTAATTTTTCCTTAGCTTTGTTTTCCACAAGTCTTGCGAGCTATTCGAGAGGAGATCCAGGCGAGATGTCATGAATTAATCTTACAAAACGGTCACTAACATGTACGCAGCAAACTTGTCAGCACTGTTGTTTCGACATTTACCTCTAATTACATCTACTCGTGGTCAGCCCACTTTCCAGATACCCCTCTATCCCCCCCTCTTCCATCATTCGATGGCCGAGCCGTCTGTTACCCCAGTGTTCAAAATCTCCGTGATTATATGAGCTGGCGACAAGTGGACTGTGAGATGGCCCTAGAATACGGCTCGCAACACATCAATACTGACAATGACAAACAAGGTCACATCAATAACTTATACAATACGACATTTTGGTCATTGATCCAGCTGGGAGGATTGGACAACAAAGAGGCGGAGAAAACTCTTGCAGTGAGCGCCCGAGTTGTGTTACTTTGAACTGCACTAACTGCCTCAGGGTACCTTGTCTGCCGACAAGAATGAAATTTTATTTTCGCGTTTCTCCATCAACTATAACAACGAGCCGGAGATCTATAAAAAGGGGAGCGTCGTGTTCCGCGATGTACGCACATTTTCCCGCCATGCTCAATGACAAAACTAACCAGGACAGTACGAGCTCGTTGATCCCGATAGCCACAATGTGTCGCAAACAATCGACTCTGTGGCGGAGCCAGTCCAGCAGTCCAAGACACAGACTGAGAAGGACAAGAAACGAAGGGCCAAGGCGCGGATTGTTGTGGAACACATGGACATCATCAAGGATGACTTCTGGGACAGGAGACCATGGATTCTGTCGGGGAAACCTGGCAAGGTTCCCAAAGAGATATGAATAACCGTCTAAACGGGGGTATCATTCAGGAAAGCTATTGACCCAAAACTCCTTGATTATGCCTTCGCCATGCGGATACGATGCGCTTTATTATTTCATTCCCATGTAGTTCCTCATTTTCCCGCCTCTTTCTTTCTTTGTCTGCGCTTTTCTTCTTTCCTTGCTCGCCTTCGGCGCTTCTCCTCGTCCGCGTCGCTCGATTCGGCTGAAGACTTTTTCGACTTCTTTAGCTTCTTCCGCTCCCGCCTAGCCGCCTTCTCGCGAGCTTTCTCTTCCTTGCGCTTTCTCTTCAGCTCTTTTCTTGCTTTCCTCTCTTCTTTGGTCTCCTTCTTGGTGTTCGATTCGCTGTCGGACTTCTTCGGTGCTTGATCGGAACTTTCGTCATCGGAGGACTCAGTGCTTGTCGAAGAATCCTTGATCTCAAGTTTGTGCAGTGTTCCTTCCAGGAATCCACCTCGCACAAAGGATGAGTACACTGAGTATTTCCCTGCGTTCTTGTCCAGGGAGTTCAATTTGCCCGACGTGACAGTCTGCACCACTTTTCCCTTCTTGGAAGTGTCGAGTCCCTTCAGTTGTTCGTCGAAGGCATTCATCCACCATTGGTCGCTCGTGAAGTGCTGTTTCTGTCCCAGTCCTTGTGTGTTGTCTTTGCGCGACAGGAGAAGGGGTTTTGCAAGGCCAATGGAGTCGTCGGTCTTGTGAAGCGAATGGCCAGTGCCCCGCCAGCCCTGGGCGGATAGAAGCGCATGGGCGTTCATCGAGTCTAATTATAACTTGAAGTTATATGTTCGGGTTTCCGCCTGGCTCGAGGCAAAGGTGGTGTCAAAGTATTGATGTGCGAAGAGTAAACAAGCGCATAGAAGTTGAGGATGCTAAATCCAAGTCGCTGTAATTTTTTAAGCGGGGCGGTCCTCTTATCGCGCATCACATCTCTTATCAGTCGATCCAGCCAATCCGGTCATACTACGCTACCCTACAGCAATATCACTTCCATTCTTGAGAAATAATTTCATGTCCAATAAATCCGGTTTGTTTCTATTGTTTTACTGCAATTTAATCATATAATATTTTGTGATTTTATGCTTTTAAGGCTTTAAAGAGTCGCGTGTGGACGTTTCATTTCAACTGTGTTATACTACACAAGAATTAAATACCTGTATTAGAACGGCACCATAAACAATAAAATATCACACATCTACCCAGACAACAAATAAACACAGATACGTAGTACTTTTTCGTAATTGATCCTACAATATAAATTACATAAAAACCATAGTTAGGTATATTAAAACAAAAGCAACGTGTGCCGGTATGACGAGATTGAGTGGACAGCGCATTATTACTACAACTGTGATCATATACCTAAGGGTTCAGGTCATCGTCTTGAATTTATTCATATTATTGTTGTGTTTGAACTGATTGAAGTTGTTACAAAAAGCCGCCGCATAAGTCCATTAGAGAGATGTGAACCATTCTCGGCGACCACCCCAAACTACAGCCAACATACCAGGAACGACCAGAGCCCCCCAACGGTGCACACATTGTGCTTAACTGCATTAAGCTTACCACATTATAGCTCTGTATATTTCTTTTGGTACAATAGACGACATTCACACATGCTATAAAAAGAGAGCCAGTATGGGGATGTCTGGCAGGAATTGATTCAGCTCTCAAATTACAAACCAATCAGAATGATATGGATATACGGATCCTACTTATACACTATACATGCTCGATAAAGGATAGGCTATTGATGTGAGTTTGTCCCACGCCACCGGTCATGAAGTGTAGCAGGGCGTCGACCCAGAAGGTTCAGAACGCCCGATCTAGCTCAGCAATGGGTTACGTCATGGTTTCTAATTGGGAATCTCTGTAGCCGACCCGGCAATATAATCCCTGGGTGCTGGATTCCAAAAGTTTGATGCCAAGAAGAGCAAGACCGCAGGGTCTGATGAATGGGGACCTGCACAAAGAGCAACATAAATGATGTATTGCATTGATTTCGATGTTCTACCGGGATTCTGCGATATAAGTAAGTCTTTGGCATTTTATTCATGACTACGCGGACTTTCGAATCCATAACAGAAAAGAATGTCACTGGAAACCTGGAGTGTGATTGCTGTGAGAGACTGGAGTATGGATGTGGCTATTGATAAGCTAAGCTGGTCTTTTAGGAATCGACTTGATTGCACGACTAAAAATGTGAGAGGTGAACAGAACGAGAAAAAAAAAAAATATGAAGGCGATGAATGTAAAAAACGAGACCGGAAATAAAGTACAGTGATGAGCCGTATTTGTACTAGTTAATGGTAAATCTAGGTCTGATTAAGGTATAATAGCGTGATGAAGATGACGTTGTTCGTAAATAAGGTTCGGAGGAAGCGTCATATAGATCTATGATGCCGCACAGTTATTTTACCCGTGAGTTGACATATCAAAGAGTATCCCAGGAATGGATAATGTAGGATATGATGTGGAATATTTTTAGTCAATCTCACTTTGATAAGACGGGCAACCAACTTGCAGAGAGTGATACAATGGATGTGAAATGTGTCATTAGCTCGGGGTCTTGCGACTAGGTTCGTCGGTCGGACGGTGCTGGTTCCGGGCCGCAATGTTGTGGAAAGGATTCCTCGTATTTCAATCCAAATACTAAAAACTTGACATCATCCTCTCTGAATTTCCTTGCACTTTTTGCTTATGCGATCAAAGTTTGGATCGACAAGGCTCTGAGGAGGAAGCACGTGATACTGGTGGTGCCTAGCGTTTCGGCACACCCAACACCTTGTCGAGCCTGGCCTTCAAATACCTCTGAACTGTCATCAACTCTGAAACTGGATGACCTGCATCTGAAGTCGCTCCAAGGCACCTGCAAACCCGATAGAAAAAGCGCCCGGTGATCTCTCCCGCAGCCAACAAGGTATTCCATGTTCGTCGGCCCGTCCCCTGTCAGCTGTCCCACTGTGGGTGTCATGACGTCGATCGTCCCACAGCCTTGATCATGTAGTTCCATCACTGACCTCCTGTTTTACCCAGCCAATGATTGCAATCTGATGCTCTCCATCTAGTAATTCACAGCTGCGAATGTCAGATGCGCTCTGAGGCAACCACTGCATCACTGCATCATGGCACCACTTTCTTCCGACCCGCGACAGATTGTCATCGCACTTGACCCCGCTCGTCGGGATGCGTTGTTGAAGCTTGTTGACCAGATCACCTTGTTCATGGTATCTGAGCTTGAAAATTCTGGAAACAAGCTCGACTTGGTGTCCCCAGAAACCCGCACTGAAGAAGTCGAGGGCGTCAAAGCGGATGAGGACCCCGCCAAGCCTAAGAATGAGAGCCCCAAGAACAACAGTGACGAGGCCAAAAGGCGTGAACAGCAGGTGCGGAACCAAGCATCCCGGCAGGCTCAGAAAATACAAAAAGCAGCCGTAAAGCACTTCAATGAGTGGAAACACGAGTTTATGCCCAAGCTGGAGGAAATCGTTCGTGTGCAAGACACCACCAAAATACAAGATGAGAGACGCAGGCGGGAGGAGGCCTTGGAGAAAAAGAGGCTTGACACACCCGAGGAAGGCGAGCATCTCATCAATTTTGGAGAGGTGAAGATTGAAAAGTCGAAGCATCTCACCTCGCTCCAGGAACTATACGATCCTGTCCCGACGAAGCTGAAGGGAATCCCCCAGGAAGACAGAAGAGAAGCAATCGCTTGTATTTTGCTTTTGCTCCTATCCACGGGCAAATACTCTGCCCATTCGCGAGCGCTGGCCCTTTACCTTGCTTCCTCCTTAGATGTGCACCCGTCCTTCATTGCCCAGGAAGAGGTTGAGATTGCCAAGTCTCTAATTGAGTCTGCCTCAGCAGATAATAAGCAGAAGGAGGCCATGTCCGCCGAGGCCGAAGCCGCCAAGCGCCGCCAAGAGAATAAATTCAGCCGATTCTGGAAAGTGGGACTTGCCTCTGTCGCCGGTGCCACCATCATTGGAGTCACTGGCGGTCTGGCAGCGCCACTTGTTGCTGGAGCCATTGGTGGTGTTCTCGGTGGCGTTGGATTGGGAGGAGTGGCGAGCTTCTTGGGTATATTCTGGATGAACGGTGCTCTCGTCGGGGCGTTATTCGGAGCATATGGAGCTAAAATGACTGCAAGTTTTGGAACCAATATTTCCGGAGAACCACGCTAACTCAGGTTGTAGGGTACAATGATGGACGAATATGCAAAAGAAGTTGAAGACTTCCGGTTCATCCCACTCAAGGAAGAATGGGGGAACAGCAAAACAGAAAGCCAGGAAATAAGGCAGGAACATCGCCTACGAGTTACAATTGGAATCAACGGCTGGCTAGACACAGAGGAGGACATTACTAAACCCTGGCGTGTTATCAACGACGATTCCGAGGTATTTGCCCTGCGATATGAGCTAAAGACCCTGATGGCTCTGGGAAGTGCTCTGCAAGCTTTGGTGAAATCCTGGGCCTGGAACACGCTCAAACTTGAAGTCCTCAAGCGTACCGTCCTTGCAACACTTCTTGCAGCCCTTTGGCCTATTCAGGTAATCACTGCCGCCTCCAATGTCGACAATCCATTCAACCGGGCCCACAATCGTTCTCGCAAGGCCGGCAGACTTCTCGCAGACGCCCTGATTAACAAGGTCCAAGGTGAACGCCCCGTCACGCTTGTGGGATACTCTCTTGGCGCAACTACTATCCATGCTTGCTTACAATCTCTGGCTGAGCGAGAAGCTTTTGGACTCATTGATACAGTTGTTCTCATCGGTACACCAGCACCATCTGCATCTGCGCATTGGCGTACGCTGCGCACAGTTGTTTCTGGCAAGATTTTCAATGTCTACTCTGAGAATGACATGGTCCTGGGGTTCATGTACAGAGCGCACAGCCTTGCCTTTGGCGTAGCTGGTCTGCAGGCCATCACGGACGTCAGGGGTGTTGAGAATCTGGACCTGAGCGAGGCAGTCAGTGGCCACTTGCGATACCCCAACCTGACGGGCGAGATCCTGGTCAAGTGTGGTTTCCTCGGAACTGTGGCCGCTGCTGAGATCGAGAAGGATGAGCTGATCAAAATGAAAGAAAACCAAGGTGAGGGGAACCTGATTGATTTTAGCCAGGAACCCTTGCAAGATGCCCAGGATAAACCACAGTCTCCGAGCCTGACAGAGCTGAACAATGATCTCCGCGATATTAATATCTCGCCACCAGGCCTTGTCTCCCCATCAGTGCCTCCGGCTCAAGAGTCGAAGTCCAAGGAGCCAGATTCGGGATCTGAGAGTCCGCCGTTGCCTCGCCGCCCGACCAACCGGGATGCGGATGCTTCCCCTCCCTTGCCTCGACGACCGACGGCGGCTTCACACGATGAGCATCTGCCTTCTCCACCCCGCCAGCCCACGAAAACCTCAAAGGACGAGGGAGACGCCGAAGAGCTACCGGCTCTCCCACGTCGGACAACCGGACCTGGACGCGTTGCTGACGAGTCCCCCGTGACTCAGCAGGCACGACCTCTGACCCCAGAATCCAATGCAGATGATGACAACGAGTATGGAGGCATCACAATGGTGGATAACGATTCCAGCGACGAGGAGGGACCGAATGGGCGTCGTTAAAGTAGATGGCAAATGTTATGCCTACTCTAGAGTCGTTGGAAATGGACAATCACGCTAGTTAACTGATGCATCTGTTGTCTATTTTCCTGGATATTTTACGCTTCATGGAGAAGGCTAAAAACGAATCAAATGTTATCCATAGCCGATGGAGCCATGGCAATCATAGGATGAACGGTACTGATTAAGTTTGATTCAATACATCAATCACATGGTGGAACTTGCAAGTTGAAAACCAACATCCAAATGTAACAGATATCTCTTTTTTTCTCTCAAGCAACATCGCTTTCGCAACTACCTAGGTAGACATTTCAAATCCTTCGCATAACGACGGACATATTCTTAGGGAGACTAGTAGCAGTCATAAGTTATGATAGGGCTAAACCGCTTTTTCCTCACCCCAGACGAAGTGTAATAGCAGATGGGTAGAGAATCAGGAAAAAAATAGAAGGGTATGACGACGAGGAAATAGCTAGTCGAAATGAGGCCAGAATGCGATCCGAAACATCTCCTCTTTTTGTTCGCCCAGGGCAGAGAAAATAACCGAGGCATTAAACCTGGAAATAGAGTTACTGAAGCTCCTCGCCTTTCTCTCCCCCTTCTCCCTTTTTCTCTTCTCCTGGTCTTTCGAGTGCTCGCGTGACTTTTCTTCTTCTCCCCTCTTCTAAGTGGTATCATGTATGTCAAAAAAATGAAGGCACAAAATAACAACGAGATGAAACAGGAACAGAAGCGACGGCTGGTATTAGGTGTAAGTGGGCATAGGATGGGTATCTTGAGCCCGGCCGTATTAACGGCGAGTGGAAAAGCGGCGAGTTGCATGACAATATCCGGAAATAGGAAATCAGGTTTGCTGAATTAACTCAGCGTCAAGATTGACGAACGGAATATTTGGAATTTTTTAGGGGCGGCGGGCGGCGGCAGCAGCAGCGGCAGCATGAGGGCCAGCAGTGCCCTCCATGTTGCCGGTGAGTTCGGCGACACGGGCTTTGATGCGGGCAACTCGGGACTCAATGGCTTCACGATAGGTTAGTCGTTTGCCCAACTTGTATGATACTCATCAAACTTACTCTCTTCACCACTGGTGTTATCGTCGTCTCCATCGGCAGAAGCCTTGTGGGTGATGGTACGGGTAAAGTCCTCGTTCGGGCGGGTGGCGGCTCGATCAGCAGCGTTCTTGCGAATCTGAGCCCAGCGATCCTGCACTCCAGGGCTGGCGCTTTGGCTGAGCTTCTCCTCGGGCTCGTCATGGTTGAGCTTGGAGGGCTGTACTGGCTTGCGACCGATCGGGGGAGGGGTCGCGTCATCGTCGTCGTTGTCGGTGTCGGGAACGAAAGCTGGCTGGTCCTCGAGAGGGCCCTGGTTGAACTGGGATGCCTCCTTGGCGATCTCCTCCTCGGCTTCGGGAGACATGACGGGCTCAGCGGGCACCTCAGGCTCCTCGGCAACCGGGGCCGAAGGCTCTGGGGTCTGAGCGGGAGTAGGAACCTGCTGGACCGAAGGTTCGGGAGTGGGCTGGTCTCTCTTCAGCATGTTATTCAAGTCAGTGGCAGCGTTGTCAGGAACCTTGGAGCCGCGATTCTTGCGGAATAGCTTGCGGAAACCTCGACTCTCCTTGGCGTCCTTCGCCTTGGGCTGCTTCTTGCTCTCGGGGCTGACGGGTTCAGGTGTGGCAACGTTGTCCCGAGTAACCTGATCGAAGATGTCATCCTTGGGAGGGGGAACGGGGCTGACGGGGGGTTCATGGTGCTCTGGGGGCTGAACCTCCTCCGCGGGTTCGACTGGGGGCAGCGGCTTCTCAGCCTCGGGTTCTGGGGTCGGAGGTGCTTGCTCCTTGGTCGGCACCTCGGGGGGTTGATCATGGCCATTCACGCTTCCGTTCGTCTGAATGTCGTCGTCACCAATGCGCTCGGAGGGGACAGGGGACATGGTCATGCCACGACCGGCGTTGCTGTTGGCCATGTAAACGTCTTTGATGGACCCCTTGTCGTACTTCTTGACCCATTTCAGTGCCGAAGAGGCCTCGCCAATGATGGCAGGCTGGAGGGTCAGAATGCTATTAGTCTTTTCTGCCATGAGATCGGCATCGGTACGGCCGCGTCGCTGGGACTGCTGCTGATGAGCAGCTTGCTTCTTCTCCTGGAGTTCTTGGGCACGTAGCTGAGCAGCCTTGGCTTGGATCCTGGCATGCGTGTCAGGGCCAATACTGGCTTTGCTGCCTCCGTTCGCTGAATTCTCCAGGTTGGATTTTCCAGCCGACTTTCTTCGGCTAAGACCCTTTCCACGTCGCGTCCACGAGAAGAAACCCTTCTTCTCAGCAATGTAGGCACCCTCCTGGGGTTCTGGGGCGGCACCGGCAATCATTTCTTCCATGACGAGCCATCGACCTGCCTTGATTCTTGTCTCGATGATGGTGCATCGACCGAAGGCTGATTTTCGCGCAGAGGTTTCCTCAGGGGCTAAACTCGTCATCCAGACCCACCAGAAAGCATCGTCTAGTGAGAAGTTGGTGATGCTGGCCAATTCACCAGGCTCAAGGTTCTGATTGGATTCGAGTCGCGGCCGGTGGGACTGCGAGCTCTTCTGTCTTGGTGCCATCTCGATCGGGGGGAGGACCTTGTCAGGGGGGAGAAGGAGATTCGGTCGGGAGGCCGAGCCCTCATCGACAAAGCCCGATGAGAGGAAGTCGGCCCAGGATGGTGTGGTTGGCCGGTCTAAGCCATTACCAGAAGCAGGCGTTCTCCTGAGACCTTCCGGATGCTTCTGGGCGAAAGCGCTCTCGTCATCGTCATCGTCCTCATCCAATGTGCTCGAAAAGCCAATATCCTCAAAGCGCGACCAAGAGGCGTCGCGCAGGCTTGTTGAATGCTTCGAACTAGATGCCTGGGACTGGTTGGCGCCAGAAATTGCCTTCAGGACTCGACGGCATTCGTCGGTCAGTGCCTGCACGGGATCCTGATACTCGGAGAATTCCTGAAGGGCCCTATCCTCATCGCGGTATTGGAAATGGTTGGCACGGCGCAAAAGGGCAAATGGCGTTGGTGAAACAGTATCGACAATCATGACAACCTTGTTCGTTGTTGTAAACATCAGGTCAGGGCGCTGGGGAGGGTATTCGGTCTCCTGGAGCAGTTTCTGGAGAGACATGGGTAGCATAGAGATACCACCCACATTCTGTTCGGGCGACATGGACCGGAGATAAGCAAAGAACATATGGCTCGTAGCATCGGCGGCACTGTGATTGCACAATGAGTATGGGGAACGGAGGGGCTGTCTGAGACAATGAGACTCACCTGAGCCAGGAGTTGTATCCCCCCTCGAAACCTTTCTTGGTGTCCTTGTGCTCGAAGGCCCACCAAGCGGCCATTCGAGATAGCTTACGGCCACCGAGACCGTTGCTCTTGCCGTGGGCTGCGACTGCAGCTATGAGATCAAAGAAGTCGAATATGATGCGTTGACGGGCCCCATTCTCGACGCTAATGGGAATGAATGTCTTGAATGAGTCTCGGGCCATGTTCGAGTCTAAGGTGGGTTGGGTTAGCCACACCGTTGGGTCAGGGGTTGAACGGGCCAACGTTGGAATTCACATACCAAACTCTCCCACCTTGAACAGCTCGTAGGCGTCCCAGCCAACGATGCCGCCCTGAAGTCTGCTCCAGCACCACTTTGCGACACCAGAGATGACCTGTTGTGGACGAAAGTTAGAACACAGGGCCAAGCCAAACTTTGTACACCATACTCTAAACGTACCATAGGCTCGGCCATGCGGAGCTCCTGCAGCAATTGGTCGCCCTGTAGGTGCTGGTGAGTCTCGAAAAAGTGCCGGATGAAGGTGCGCACAGCACTGGGATCAGAGGTGGGTCGGAATGGCAGAAGAAGGAAGGGAAGATCGAGAGCTGCGCAAGACGCGGGGTTAGCAACCCAATTCGTTTTCACTCCCAAGCCGGCACTTGGGAAGTCATGGAGGGGATATATCGTGCAATCTCGACGTACCTCGTGCCTTGAGCTCCTCAGTGCAACATCGGATCAGCTCGTGCACCTCTTCGGGCTCAACAGAAGTTCGCGTCCAGGCATCGGTCCATGTGGGCTTGGCGGGCAGCGAGTCGGTGTCGCTTCCCTTTTTCTTTTTGTAGTCCTTGCCCTTAAGGCGGGAGAAGAGGCCGGCCATGGCGGGCGGTGGAGGCGAGGACGAGCGCGAAGACGAGTCCTCAGATACTGCTGGATTCTGGCTGAAGCAGGAACAAATCAAAGGAAGGCGGCGGCGCACTTGGCCAGAAGGTGGTGATTGCTTCTCCAGTTCGGCCACCGTGACGGAAGACGGAGAGCCGAGGGGGAAAGCAATAAAAAGAAAGGACCCTGCTGCGCGGAGGCAATCAGGGGCTGTTACTGCGGTCGCGGGGCCGTGCCGTCGTCACAACCTGGCCGCGACGTGGGTGTGCGGAGGATGGCGCCGGGCGACGTGTAAGTCGTCGTGGGAGGGCGGCGAGGGCGGTCGGGCGCGAACGTTGCCTGCGTCTGGCGTCGGGGCGCAACGTCGGTCGAGAGGTCGAGGCTGCGAAAGTGACGTTGCTCGGCGCGACGGCAGAGGTCGGGGTAAAAAAGAGGTTTGAGTTGAGTCAAGTCGTGGCTCGCTTGTTGAGGAAAATGAAACTGCCGTGGGGAGGGGGAGGAAGCAACCACAGAAAGCGTGCGGCCGCCAGCAAAGGAAAAAAAAAAGGTATGCAAAAGTCAAGGCAACGGGTATTGGCCTGTGGCAGAAAATCAGAAAGAAGGAAAATAAGAAAGAATTAAACTAGCCAAGGCCCAATGAACGGACGTAAGTGAGAAGAAGGAGAGGAGAGAAAGGTGACGATGGACGAGGGACACTCTGGTAAGGGATCAAACTGGCTGGGGGTTAGGAAAAGAAGACATGGGACCGGGGACATTGGATATGGGGACATGTGTGGTGGACTGGGACGACGACCGAAGCAGCGTAGAGCATCTTTCGCACTCAGGGGCGCGACGGGGATGCGTGACGGCGCGACAAGGACCTGGGACGGTACGTACAGCACTAAGATTGGGCGCCGAGCTGGGATTACAGGCTTGGGACATGGGGGGGCACCGAGCAGTAGCGCAGTGGTGTGGGCATGGGCCATTTTCCTTTTGGGGGGGAGTGTCTAGATGGACACACACACATCCGAAGGAAGCAGACGAGGAGGGGTGAAAGTGACGGGCACCGGTGTATAATGACGAGTGTGCGAGTTGAATGAGATCGATCTGCTGGTTGGACAGGATCCAGCGGCAATCATGATATGTCCCAGTCTGTGACTGTGGCCCATACCTGACAATTGAGTTTGTGCCACTGGGTTTTGCTGCTGGTCATGATCTCCTCCTGAGTGGGCTGTTTCTAATTACAAGACTCCTCTAATGTTCATATGGCTGTAACGTTTCCCGACGAACTGGAAAAAAAAAGGGAGCATATCGCACTATGATGAGAACCAAAAAAAGACCACCGCCGTCGTCCTGTCAGCTCCTTCTCTTATGAACCAGGTGCTTCTAGACTGCGCGGATCGAGACAGGAGACACCCTCCGTGCGCTGTTCTTCTGGAACGGCCGTGGTTGCTGAGGCTGAAATAGGAGATGCGGCGTAGCACCGTTCGAAACCGAACCAGCTCGTGGATCTGGGAGAAACAAACAGCGTGCTTGGTGGACGCCGCTTCCCCCACGAACCCACAAGATATTCGGGGGGTTTCACGCGCCGCGCGCGCACTCTCTCACTGAGACTCGACCAAGCCGGCTCTGGTTGGTGAATGGACTTGGAGGGAACTGGTGATGGCGGCGGCACCTTCGGGTGGGCCCTGAGTTAGTGGAGGGGCACCAGCCATACAGAGTCGTGGAGTGTGTTGTACTATGTCTAGGCCCTGGCGCCCTGAAATTTTAATTGCGTGGGCGACGGGCTGGCGGGATCCCGTCGTGTAATTTGATGCCAGGGTCCTCTGCCTCTCCGCCCCTCGCTGGATTGATTGATTGATTTATTCCTGGCTCCTAGCCTCCATTCTTGGGTCATGCGGGGACCGGGAACTGCCCTGCGCTGGGCTTGGGGCCATGTCGATCTCTGCTGAGTTTGAGAGGTTGCATGTTTGGCGACAAGGGCAGATTGAGTCGGGAGCAGAGGCGAAAGCATAATAAGTCTTTGTTTTTGCGCCCTCCGCCAACGACATTCATCCCGTCTTGAGGTGCGTATCACACGTGCCGATGATCTGGACTGGGTTATTTGGCGCCTACGGATCTGAGCCATGGAAGATAGCTTGGTTGGAATCAGGATCCACGACCAAAGCCCCGAAAACGGCGTCTGTTTGTTGGACGCCGTCACAACACTAGTTTTTAGGGGACGTGCTGTAGTATCGAGTCTCCCAAAAAAAAAAAAAAAAAACCATTCACACACAGCCAGCCAGCCTCAATATCGATTGCCTCAATTACTCCGCTTCGTTTCCTAGGTCCTTGTTTATTATGACGTCGCCTTGCCCTGCAGTGGCCCACTAGATCTCTCTCTCTCTCTCTCTCTTTTTTTTTCATCTCGTTTTCGCTTCTTTGAGAGCTGACATCGCTG
Organism: Calonectria multiphialidica; assembly: GCA_020623665.1. Taxonomy (NCBI): domain Eukaryota; kingdom Fungi; phylum Ascomycota; class Sordariomycetes; order Hypocreales; family Nectriaceae; genus Calonectria; species Calonectria multiphialidica. The sequence goes on along the minus strand of JAHVYC010000093.1, from coordinate 196,327 downwards.
TGGGTATCTAAACCATGAAGTAAAAAGCATGGACAGCATGGGAATGCGTGCTAGCGTAGCGTCAATAAACTCTGTGCTGCTTCGAATGATTACTTGCACATCTCCCTTCAATCGCCTGGGCGCTCTCGTGTTTCGCAACGTGCCGAGTATACACTCGGGGAGCCTTTTCCAGATCCGGGCCAGCATCATAAACACACACACCCAAGCTAGATCTCTGGGAGCGGGGGCACTGCCGTCTTTGTGCCCACAGCTGTTTCAGTCATTCGTGCCCTCTTCAGAAACAACGCCGTCACGACGCCACCAGTTCGATTGGCTACATCCAAGCCCCCTGGCAATAACAGATCGCTCGTTAACACCTCTTTCCCATCCCAACCCGCTGTAGATGTGACGTGGGACGACAAAGATGCTGGATCAATGAAGTTTATTGAACGGTGTCGAATAGACCGAGGCTTCGTCACCATGGATGGCTTCCGATCAAGGCGAATGATATGCTCACGCCCCCAGATCCCAGCCGGCTCTGTTTATGAGGTCGAATGGTTTATTAGTTGACGCACAACCAGACGTACAGCCCTACGCGTTGTTTCCCTTTTTACCTGAGATATTGTTGAGAAGGCAATTCTGCGCAGCTTTGCCAAGGATACCCTGTGAACCTCCACCATCATCATGTCTTCCCTCGGAGGAGTGGAGATGAAGAGGGGCCGGGCGCCCGTTCTGCTCCTCAATGACGGACATGGATAGCTTGGGAACATGGCGCTCGAACATGGTTATTTTTGCCAATCGATGCCCAAGTATAGAAAGTTGGCCATGTATTTGATTTGGCCCGTTTTGCGGCCTGCAGCTCCTGGGGTGAGGGACCAAAAAGAATAAGCACCCTCGTTGGATGAGTTGGCATGGCCAGCGCATCCCCTCCCAATCAAGCCAGGAGCCTGGCAGCCAGTCAGCATCATGAGTGGCTGTCACAGGCAGCTGGCTTTTTTTTCTCTCCCTCGCAGGGTTCTCGGGAGTGATCAACAGTGATGTGCTGGCAGCCAGCTGTAGCCCTCTGGGTTGTCCGCCAACCTGACCCTGGCGATGGCTTCGTATCTGGATGGATTCCTGGGCCTGCAAATGAACAAATCAGCCGCATTTACGAAACAATTCTTTGCGCATGCCGGGTTGTTGGCGTCATCTCTCAGATGCAAGTCATGCAGTGCGACTTAAGCTGGGAATGGACCCGCGGCGCGGAAAGAGTAAATCTGTCCGGAGGCCCGTGAATTGATATCTCCGGCTGTCTGTGCCTTGACTAGTCGTGTGCGAACAGCTTTTTTGTAGAGATCCGTCGTCGAGAGTCAATGTCCAAGTAGGTCTGTGTGTCAGTGTCACATTCGTCCCATCCATCCAGAGCCTGTCTTTCCGCTCAACCCATGATCCTGGTCCGGCCGCGAGCGCCAGTGCTCCACCACCTTCATGCTTCATGCATCTGGCCGGGGCTGCATGCATGCGGTTTCTTTGCAACTCTGTCCCACGTTTACGAACGTTTTTGCTGGTCGGATCCGGACTTGAAACACGCTGTGCCATGGCCCAAAGTGTTGGTTCCCGTTGGTCCACGTTGTTAGTGCCCAGCCCTGTCTGGACAAACAGCGTCTCAGTTCATGATGTCTTGTTGCGGTCAACCGCAAGAGCACCGCAGTTTGACCAACCTGCGTACGGTAGAGCAAGAAGCGGGGGAGGTTGAGACAGGTTGGGTTGGATTCTCAGATTGATTAACTTGGTATTCGTCCGTCATCGAAAAGAGGGGGAGGGGCAAATTCGTGACGGGAGGAAGGCAAGTGCTTGTGCGTGCGTACGTGAGGGTGGATTCGCTGGGACGTGCAGAATTCAGCACATCATAGCTCATTTTAGATCTTTCATGCATTCGACTTTGAGGCTGAACATCATACCACCTGAGAGCAAGAAAAGAAAGAAAACCAACTGAAGTTTCTTCTCGGAGCTTTGTTTCCAAAAGCAATTACAGGTGCAAGTTCGTGAGACATCCGTGTTGACGGGAATGACCCGGAGCCTCGCTCGCAACGCGGACCGCGAGCTGACCCCAGTTTGCCACGATTCATCACAAACATTATGCCGCCCTGGTATAGCCCGTTCTTCCCGTCCTCACCAAGCGCAGATCATCGGGGCCGCCGCCAGACCCCATAGTTCAGCCTGTCATTGGTAATGCGACCCCACAAAGAAGAGAAACCGTCACAGCTCACAGTCGATGATTCAGAAACACGGGCAGAACCGAGAGCTAATACCATATCATTCCCATCTTTTAGTCCTAATATATCCTTCCTGCCAATTATGATACAAACTCCCTCAGCAGCCCGGGCATGGTCCCTGTCGACTGCGCATACATTTGCGAGCTGCTTGTCCAATTCCAGCTCTTCCAAGACATACCGAAAAAAGAAAAAAGAAACATATACATACAACGCCACCTATTGAGACAAATCCTCATGTACGCTGGCTCCCTGACACCACGACCGTAAAATAAGTTTACTTTTTGGTCGCCTTTTCCTCGGCTAGCTTCAGAGCCTCTTCCAACGCCTCTTCATCGTCCTCGAATTCACTCTCTTCATCCTCTGGCTTCTTCTTTGTCTCCGTCTTTTTCTTTGGCTCTGCCTTCTTTGGCTCTGTCTTCTTCTCCTCTGCCTTGGCATCCTCTGCCCCAGTATCCGGCTTGGGCTCTTCGGCTGAGTCCTTTGTGGAGTTGCCGGGGATCAATGCCCAGTCGATCTCACCATCATCGCCATATCGCTTCACGAGCCATTCGTTGGCCAACTTGAAGTGGTGGCAGTCGAAGAAGCCTCTGGCCGCACTTAGGGGGCTGGGATGAACGCTTTGCAGGACCAGATGTCGTTGCCGATCAATCTTTTGCACTCGCTTTCCAGCGGGGGTGCCCCAGGCCATGAATGCGACACCCCGCGTCCGCTTCTGTGCCACTAGATCAATTACCTTCTGCGTGAATCGCTCCCAACCCCTGTTCGAATGCGAGTTGGCCTCATGGGCCCGCACAGTCAGGCAAGTATTGAGCATAAGAACACCCTCCTTTGCCCACGGAGTGAGCAGACCACCCTTGTTCGGTGGTGTCTCAAACGAGGGATAGTCCTTCTTGAGGGCAATGTACATGTTCTTCAGCGAGGGCGGTGCCGGGGTCGGGGCTCGCACAGAAAAGGCTAGACCATGAGCCTGATTCACGTTATGATAGGGGTCTTGGCCGACGATGACAACCTTGACGTTCTGGAAGGGGGTATGGCGGGACCTAACATCCAAGGGGTTAGAATCATGCAAACATGGGCTTTTGCTTGGGTTTCTCTCACCATGAGTACACGTCCTCCTTAGGAGGGAACCATTTTTTACCAGCGGCTGTCTCTCGGTCCAAGAACTTCTTTAGCTCGAGAAACTCCTTGGTCGTAATCTCATCTTTGAGATGGGCCAACCAGCTGTCGTCCAGAGTTTCGATCTCCAGCTTCAAGAGAGTTTTCTGCTCTGCCGTAAGGCTCTCGAGCCACTTCGTCTTGTCGAATTTGACAGCAGGAGCGGCGGCAGCGGCGGGCTTGGGAGCGGCCCCGAAGAAGCTGGCAATGCTTCCATTGGCCTTCGATTTCTTGGCATCGTTGCCAGAAGCGGCGTTGGCCTTGCGCTTGAGGGTCGACATGATGTGAATATGTGGGTGGAGACGGTCGAGTGGCCGATGCACAAGTAGGCCTCGAAATGAACGAGGAGCTATGATGACTTGGACTCGATGTGGAAGAATTGTGGAGGACAATAGGCGAAGGCAGTCGGGCCTGAATTGATGCTACAAAGAGATGTTTAATAAGAAAGTGGAGGCTGGTGAAGGGATAGGATGGTGGTTTTACCCAAGTGTCGTGAATTTTCGTCGTAGCCCCGACCAACGGCGTCGGGGATTGAATAGCCGTGGAGGCTGAAAGACGCGTCGAGACGCGGCTAGCCTTCCGTCATTAAACGCGAGACTGGTGACTTTCGTGTTCACGGGGGTACTTTGGGGCTGGGGCACTTGCATGGGGCAGATGTTAGTGGCTGGGGCGCTGAGCATGGGCAGCCGTGAATCCTACCCCAGCTCCTCACCCTCTAACCGAAGTTCTTGGTGGCATCTCTAGTGTTGCTAGCTGACGCAGGTGGCCTGCCGCAAGGGTATTTTGGGTTTGGTTGAGTAGATAATCTGAACCTTTTCTTTTGGCAAAGAAAATATGTGTAATTTGAGGCGCGAGATGCTAGGCAGACGCGCTCCATCTTCCCCCACTTACATCACCAAGACAAGCCAATGTACAAGAAAGCACCTCAAGCTACCTGCATAATTCTAAGAGCGATATCGCCTACCAAATCAGAAAGCCACCCACCCTCGGACAGCACTAGCCAGGCTACCGTCACAGTGAAATCGACTTGATGAGCGGGAGGCTTCTGCCTATCATGATCTCACAATGTACTTCACCATCATGCACTTGCTTTGTAGCAACCGGGAATAAAGTAAATGAATCTTGATTAACCTATGGTACAAACCAAGTCACCTTTCATACATACCATGCATGCACAACCAACCTGTTTCATATTATTTGTACAGTTCTGTGAACAGCCACACTATGGTGGGGACGAGAAGACAAATGTGACTTGCAGGCCAAAGACTCCAATGCGACTTTCATAGTTGAAATAGGTTCTTGCAGACATTATCTTACCACGCAAGATTAGTTTTAAAGAGAGACTCTCCAGAGTCGTTATCATTCTTTAATTCGTGCCCTTGAAAGATCGAATTCGATCCGCGACACGGGATTCACCCAATCCGGTACTAACTTAGTCAGCTTTTTCGATTGGCGCTTTCCCGTTTCAAGTCAAGCAGCGTCGGACACATTACCTCATGCACAGGACGCCTCATCTGGACAGCTGTTACTGGAGATTACAGCTTAATCCACACCCCGCGGAATCAACATCAGACCAGCGACATTCTTTACACTGGGAATCCCGCCATGCCCAGTGCTTCCACTGGTTCTTTTGGTACATAGTAATTGCCCAGGATGCGGCAATCGCTCGTCTGGCTGCTCCGTAAGCCGACAATTTCCATACACGTGGACACACGACAGCTACTGACTTGATATAGTGCTCTGGCAGGCCAGCTCCGGAGTTTGCACGAACGCGAAGTACTACCAGGAGACATATACGGAGGACACGCCTTTTCAGCGAGGAGGTCAAAATAAACATGTTGCATCCCCAAAGACAGACGTGGTAGAGAATCAAGACCATCATGAGGGCCCTCAACCTGGTATAGCAATATTGCGCGACAACCGGAAGAACATCGAAGCTGACATTCATAGGCTCCGACCTCGTCGAAGCAGCCATGGTAGAGCTAGGAAAGACTCCACAGTCATCCCATCTTCGAAAGCGACGTCAATCAGGCTTGGTTGGGACAGTCATGCGATACATTGCCAAGGCGATCCCCAGCGGGCCGGCAACTGCGCCGTCACCTTCTCACGAGACGACGATAAGCGGACCGCTTCTGAATGCTGTCCAGTTTCTTGAAGAAGCCGCACGACAAAACAATTCAGATGCTCTCTATCTTCTTGCCCAGATGAATTTCTTTGGGAACTATAGCCACCCGAGGAACCTGGAGGTCGCATTTAACAACTATCAACAACTGGCTGCCGTACACGGAAACACCACCGCGCAGTTTATGATGGGTGTCTACTATTCAACAGGACTCGGCGACGTGGTGCAACGCGACCAGGCCAAGGCTCTCCTCTACTATAGTTTTGCTGCTGTGCGGGGTGACGTACGGGCTAAGATGGCGACGGGATTCCGACACCACAGTGGAATTGGAACAACAAAGAACTGCGAGGCCGCGGTAAAATACTACAAGAGCGTGGCAGATAAGGTCGTCGCCTGGTATCGATCCGGGCCTCCGGGAGGCAGATCTTGGGTCCACCAAGCTTGGCGCATTTCAGATGATGATGGAGGCATCTATGGCGAAGGGGCCAGTGCCTCCAGTGCTGGTATGAATGCGTACAAGAGCAACCCTGCCTCCGACGCGAACGCCGCTATCGATGATGTGATTGAGTACTTGGATCTCATGTCTCAAAAGGGTGACTCCAAGGCTTCATACAACTTGGGGAGGATATATTATGATGGCCAGCGTGGTCTGGACCGAAATATTCCTCTGGCTCGAAGGTACTTTTTCCTGGTTGCATCACGTTACTGGAGAAAAGACGGCCGCGTGCTTGAGAATTATAAGCATGGCATTGAAATGATTGCCTGTAAAGCTGCTGGCTATCTTGGTCGGATGTACTTGAGGGGTGACGGTGTTAAACAAAATTTTGAGCGGGCAAAGTTTTGGTTTGAACACGGTATATCTGGGGGCGACGCCCAGTCCCAGCATGGGCTTGGCCTCATGCTGCTTCACGGCTACGGCCAGAAGGAAAATGTGAAATTGGCCATGGAGCTCTTTAAGAAATCGGCCGACCAAGATTATGCGCCGGCACTAGTTCAACAGGGCCAGTTATATTTGGACCAAGGCGGCCAGGACGACGTTAGGATCGCGAATAACTACTTTGAACTAGCAGGCCGACATGGAAACATCGAGGCTCAATATTACATTGCCGAGATGATCCACCATGGCGTTGGACGCGAAAAGCTCTGTGGTGGGTCGTTGACTTACTACAAGGCTGTTGCGGAGAAGGCAGAGCCCCTGGTGTCATCTTGGAGTGATGCCAATGAGGCCTACGAAAACGGGGATTACGATCTTGCCTTCCTCGAGTACCTGATTGCCGCTGAGCAAGGCTATGAAAAAGCCCAAACCAATGTGGCCTACATGCTCGACTCGGTTCAGTCCCAGCTGCCTCTGCCGTCCTGGCTCAATGCGTCTTCCGAGAAGCATGGTCTCCTGGATAACCCGACCCTGGCCCTCATTTATTGGACACGGTCATCCAGGCAATCCAACGTCGATGCACTTGTAAAGATGGGGGATTACTACTACTACGGTGTTGGAGCGAAGCCAGACATTACCAAGGCGGTTCAATGCTATACTGGGGCGTCCGACTATTCGCAGAGTGCGCAGGCCCTTTTCAACCTAGGATGGATGCATGAGAACGGAATCGGGCTGGTGCAGGATTTCCATCTTGCGAAGAGATATTACGACCATGCCTTGGAGGTGAATGAGGAGGCATACTTGCCTGTGACGTTGAGTCTCCTAAAGCTTAGGATGCGAAGCGCATGGAACACATTGACACATGGACCAATCCATTCCATCCAAGATGAGCCAAGTAAGTAGTAAACCCTGTGATGATGCTCTCGGACTGTTACTGACCTGAACAGAACCGGCCAAAGTGCGGTCCCTTTCTGAGTGGATTGCCAACTTCCTCCAGGACGATCCTCTCGAGTATGATGAGGAGTACTACAATGGCGAGACCTTATACGATGACCCTCTCGGCAATGGCGAAGGGCTCAATGAGGATGATGGTGTTTTGGAAAGCTTCCTGATAATTGCGGTAACCTTTGGTCTCGTGTTCCTCCTGTGGTGGCGACAGCGCCTTCAGCAGAGGCACCTACAACAGGAGGATGCCCGGAGACAAGAACAAGGCCTCCCCCCGAATCCCCCGCGGGGCAATGGCGGCGAAGGGGCGGAAGGGTTTGCAGAGTGGGCAGCAGGAGGCGTCGGGCTGTTGTAAGATGGTTGGACAATGAGGGATGGGCGTTTGCATTTCAGTTTCGAGGAAAGCATTCAAGCGATGGCGTCTTTGGATTTTATTCTTATAGCACGTAGAGGATTCCACACGGTTCCAAATACAGTGTTGGGAGCAAGCATGGTGAAGACCCGTGAATGAACATGCCCTTGGGAGGCAGCCAAGCGACAAATCTGCGACAAGCATGTCGGCATGTAACATAGTGTGCACTGGCATGCTGGGTAGGTATTTGGAGCTCGCGGGTTCCGAGAGAACAATGAGTGCGGAAGAAGGGAGGATGTGTCAATTGTTGCGACATTGAGAAAGTGGCTTTGAGACAGTCAGGGCATCAGATTGGGAGAGGAGGGGCTGGCCACGGTATGGCCTGGCAGGGATGGATCAATCTGCAAGGGGCCAGACTGGAATAAAGCAATGGCAAGGTTCGTCGGAGATGCAGATTCGCAGTATTGACATGGACAGCCCTGGGAAAGGCTGAGAGCATTCGTTATTAAAGGTATCCAGCTAGTCTGGTAGGGGCAGAAGTAATTAGCTGCTCGCATTCCGTTAAAGCTAAAGTTGGCCTTCTTCTAGTTGCATATACGAGCTGTTGCGTTGTATACGAGCCTGTGGCAGACGTTGGGTGGTGCTCAGTCCAGTGAGCTCAGGCGCAACCTACTGGCTATCTTTAGACGTCTTTTTTTCCCTCCTTCTCGGGCGGGTTTTCGTATCCATGCGTTAAAGCGCTCTGGTCCACAGTGCTCAGCGCCAAAATATCATCCGTTAAAATGTTAGTTCGATGGTAGCTTAAACCAAGCTGTCACAGCCTGTCAATGCTTCGCCTACTCGGGAGGCCCACATTCCCACCGGCCCCCCCAGACGCTTGGAGGCGTATGAAACCCAACCCCCAGAAAAGTTCGCGGCGCCAATCGCAACAGGAGGCGCCGCGACAGCCACACACCCTCGGCACTGCCGTTTTGGCCAGTTTCGCCCTTAAAGAAGGGGGGATTCTGTCGTTTACAACGTTGCACCCCCATCAAATACAATACAGCGACACAATATCTCCTGCGGGTTTTCATACCTGCTTCAATTTTTTTTTTCGGCCCTGCCAGAGACAGTGCTCCTCGCGTGCGCCGGCGCAACCGATGACGAAGCTCTTAAACCACATCCCCACCACCGGATACACTTTATTGGCAACACGGACTACGACTGGGTTCCCTCTTTAAGCACCTTACCCCCCTGCCTTTAATCACCCGGTTGATATCCTGCTTTCCTCCATCCTCACCTCACTTTCTGCCACATTTTGCACAATGGCAGCGATAGCAAAGAGGGCCATGCTGCGGCCTCGCGACGACGAAGACAACATATATTATTCCGATAATGGCGTCTACTGGTGGTATAGCGATGTCAGTACCGATTCCAGCTGCTTCTTCTCATTGCCTTGGCATTCATGCTAACTAACCATGACAGACTGGCGTCATTGTCAAGTGGACCATTTTTATCGTCATCACCGTCATCTTCCTGGCCTGGCTCATCGGAGGCTATATGCATGCCAAATCAAGGCTCAGAAAGGGCCTCCAGCCGCTGGGATACCACAGAGTACGTGATGCCCACAGTAGCATGCTCCCCCACACGCCAGACTAACAGTAATAGTGCCTTGTCACCAGAAGAATGCGAGCGCAGTTCGACCCTAATTTTCCCTATAACCAGCCGACATACATAGTATACGGCCCACCGCCGCCAAACGGACATCCCATGTACAACATGCCTCCACCCGTCTACGACCCAACCCGACCTCCCATGTATGAGCCTCCGGCGGGAGCGACCAAGGTTGATCCAATGCAGGACAGACACCAGGACGAATATCAGGCACCTGCTGGACCCCCCCCAGGGTCGACATCTCGATAAGAAAATGGGAAAGGGAATAAAAAAAAAGTCAGTATGAGGAGGCTCCAAGTGCAATTGAACGAACCCCTAGCGTCACTAAATCGATAGCGGTATGATGGGAGTCGAGGCAGGCAAAACATAAATAGCATTTATTTGAAATAAGTACACCTGCAGCATGTAGATAAATGAATACAAGTATCTATAATCACTTGCGCCAATCATTGCTCGGCTCCATGTCAAATCAAGAACAATCCACAACTCCAACTTGCGCCTGGGTATAGTGGGAACCTAGTCAGTCGCTATCGCTTAGTCCATTTCCATAGCATCTGGGTCATCATCGACTGCAACCATTGCACTGTCATCTTGGATCGCATCATTTACTGTTGTCGCAGCCTCGTCAATGTCCTTACCCTCGCGTCGCAGGCGCTGCTGCTCCCTCATGCGGCGGCGTGATTCGATGATCGCCTTGCGAACGCTGTCCTTTTCCTCGGGCACGGACAAGGACTTTGGGTCGCTGTAGAGAACGACCTGCATGCCCGCCAGCTCGCCATCCTTGTTAGCCAGTATCGAGGGGGGTATGCGATTAGCGCGAAGGTGCTTGTCAATATCGGGGAGGAAGACGAGCTTGCCGTCGTCGGACTCGCTGTCGGAGGAGAGCTCGTCGTCGATGTTGTAGATGTAGACCCTGTGCTTCGTATCGTCTACTTGCATGGTATCGTCAGGAACGGGACAGGCATCGTCGTGCGAGACGGACGGGTGAGCCGACACCGCAGGTGCGGATGGGCCGGCGACCGATGATGAGGGCGTCTCAACGGGAACATAGAGCTTGTTGCCACCTTGTTCTATGACATGTGTCAGTAGGAGGAGGGCTGGGAAGTCGAAGGGAAAGAAAAAGAAAAAGGAAAAAGGAAAAAAAGAAGAAGAAAAAGAAACAAAGTAACCATACGTACCAAGGTTTAGGAGGCTGAGACGCTTGGAGAGGCGCTCATTTTCCTGGGTTTTGGCCTTCCTCTTTCGCCGCAACCTCGTCGAGGGATCCAGACCGTCGGCGGCGTGGGCCGGTGAGACGGAGGATGGGGATTGCGCTCCGTGCAGCATCATCTGTGCCGATGAATTTCCCCCGCCACTCAAAAAACGCAACTCTGACCACTTTCACATTCAAGTGGGAAAAAGCAACGGCAGACAACGTGTGCGCATGCACGCTCCCGGGCGAATTGAGTGATCAACCGGATTGGCGGAACAGCCAGCCAAGTGTCAGGAGTTGGAAAGAAGAGGAGTCCGAAACACAGGCGCCAGCGTGCTCTGTTTAATTTTAGGGGGATGTGGACGTGCAGCAGTCACGGCAGAGGCAGCTCGGCCGGTCGCGGGCTTTCACGCTGCTGGAGCGTTGGGGCGGGCGGCGGCGGTAGCGGACCTTATGTACTGTTGACTCACTCTTGTAGAAGTTTCTACACCACCCCGTCGCCACCGCGGCCTCGACACACAGGGCAACTCCTCCACTCCAGTTCCAGCATCCGAAAACTCCCCGAATCTTCAACCTCAACTCCAACGTCGACTCCAACCGCAACCGCCACTGCGACCCTGCGACGACCCGTTGCGCCTCGCGCCCTCTCTCAGTTTTATCTTGCCAACCGTCGGGCCTTTTCGAGTTCCACCTCCACCATGGCCGAGCTCAAGTGGCCCGCCGCGCGCGTGCGCAAGACCTTCCTCGAGTTCTTCGAGCAGAGGGGCCACACCATCGGTACGAGAATGCCTTTGACGGTGCGGGCACACCGCACCGCCGCCTTTCGCGATATTCTGCATGCCATTGCGGCTATCTGCAGCGTCTCTTTTTCCCGCTCGACGGTTTTATTTTGCAAATCCATGCTAACCACCTTATCTATGCAGTTCCCTCGTCCTCTGTCGTCCCTCACAACGACCCCACCCTGCTCTTCACCAATGCGGGCATGAACCAATTCAAGCCCATCTTCCTGGGCACCATTGGCCAGACCGACCCTATGGCCAACCTCAAGAAAGCTGTCGATACACAGAAGGTTATCCGCGCAGGTGGCAAACACAACGATCTTGACGATGTCGGCAAGGACAGCTACCACCATACATTTTTCGAGATGCTGGGTAACTGGTCCTTTGGTGACTACTTCAAGAAGGAGGCGATTGAAATGGCCTGGGAACTCCTTACCAAAGTCTACGGCCTCGACCCCGCTCGTCTTTATGTCACATATTTCGAGGGCAACGCCGATCTCAACCTCGAGCCCGATCTGGAGGCCAAGGAGCTCTGGAAGTCTGTTGGCGTTCCCGAGGACCAGATCCTCCCCGGTAACATGAAGGATAACTTTTGGGAGATGGGCGACCAGGGCCCTTGCGGTCCCTGCAGTGAAGTGCACTACGATAAAGTCGGCGGCCGAAACGCTTCAAGCCTGGTCAACATGGATGACCCCCTCGTCGTCGAAATCTGGAACCTCGTTTTCATCCAATTCGATCGCCAAAAGGACAAGAGCCTCAAGTCTCTCCCCGCCAAGCACGTCGATACCGGTATGGGCTACGAGCGCCTAGTCTCCGCCCTCCAGGACACAATCTCCAACTACGCCACCGACTGCTTCGCCCCACTCTTCAAGCAGATTGAGCAAGTCACCGGCGCCCGCCCTTACACTGACAAGTACGGCAAGGACGATGCCGACGGAATTGACACTGCCTACCGAGTCGTTGCCGATCACATCCGAACACTGTCATTTGCCATCACAGACGGCGCTGTCCCCAACAACGACGGCCGCGGCTATGTTGTTCGACGAGTTCTGCGCCGAGGTGTCAGATATGCCAGAAAATACTTCAATGCCGAAATCGGCTCCTTCTTCTCCAAGATTCTCCCCGCTCTCCTCGAGCAGGTTGGCGAGCAGTTCCCCGAGCTGGTGAAGAAGCAGCAGGACCTCATCGAGATTCTCGATGAGGAGGAGGTCGCTTTCGCCCGCACTCTGGACCGTGGTGAGGCCCAGTTTGAAAAATATGCTGCCGAGACCGTGAAGAAGGGCTCCAACAAGCTTGATGGCGATGTCGTGTGGCGATTGTACGATACCTTTGGCTTCCCCGTCGACCTGACCCGGTTGATGGCCGAGGAGCGAAACCTTGAGATTGATGATAAGGAGGTTGAGGCCGCCAAGATCAAGGCCCGCGAGGCCAGCAAGGCCGTTAAGGAGTCGGTCCAGACTTTTGCCAAGCTCAACGTCCACCAGATTGCCGAGCTGGAGAAGCAGCACCAGACTCCCCGAACCGTTGATGACGCCAAGTTTGTCAAGGGTGACAGCAAGGGCAAGGTGCAGCTAATCTACGACGGCAAGGGCTTCTCCAAGTCGACCAAGGACCTCCCCGAGAACACTGCCATTGGAATCCTGCTCGATCAAACCAACTTCTACGCCGAGTCTGGTGGTCAGGTTGCCGACACCGGCCGACTCGTAATTGATGGCTCCGCTTCATTCAACGTTCTTGATGTTCAGAACTTTGGTGGTTACATTCTTCACAGCGGATACATTGTGGAGGGTGTGCTGTCGACTGGCGATGAGGTCATCTGCGAGTATGATGAGCTCCGTCGTGCACCTATCCGAAACAACCACACCGGAACGCACATTCTCAACCACTCGCTACGGGAGGTTCTCGGCGACGACATCAACCAGAAGGGCTCTCTTGTCGACGACGACAAGCTCCGATTCGACTTTTCCCACAAGACTGGCGTCAAGCTTGACGAGTTGAAGAAGATTGAGGACCTTTCTAACCAGTACATTCGCGACAATGGCAAGGTCTTTTCCAAGGAGGTCGACCTTGACCTTGCCCGCCAGATTGAGGGATGCCGTGCCGTCTTCGGTGAAACTTACCCCAACCCTGTCCGCGTCGTCTCCATTGGCAAGGACATCGACACCATGCTTGCCGACCCCAAGAACACGGAGTGGCGAAAGTACAGTGTCGAGTTCTGCGGCGGCACTCACGTCGAGCAGACCGGCCTGATCAAGGACCTTGTCATTGTCGAAGAAAGCGGTATCGCCAAGGGTATCCGTCGTATCATCGCTTACACTGGTGAGGAGGCTCACCGCGTTCAGCGTGAGGCTGACGAGTTCTCCAAGAAGCTCGACGCTCTTGAGAAGCTGCCCTTTGGCACCGAGAAGGAAGCTCAGCTCAAGGCAGTGTCGCAGGATCTGAGCCAGCTCACCATCTCTACTCTCACCAAGGAGGACTTCAACAAGCGCTTCCAGAAGATCTCTGCTTCGGTTGTTGCGGAGCAGAAGAAGCGACAGAAGGCCGAGGCCAAGACCGCTCTTGACCATGTTCTGAAGCACTTTGAGCAGGACAAGGAATCCAAGTGGTTCGTTGGCCGCCTGCCTGTCAGCGCCAACCCCAAGGCTCTGACCGAGGTGGTGAAGCATTTCCAGGGCAAGGAGAAGGAGAAGACTGTCTACCTGTTTGGCGGCAGCAAGGAGGAGGGCGCTGTTGTTCACGGTGTCTTTGTCGGAACTGTAAGTCTCCATTCTGTATATTGGCGCGAATCTTGAACTATGCTGACTCGATTATCTAGCACCTCGCCTCTCAAGGCGTCACCGCTGAGCACTGGGCTGCCTCCGTGTCAGAGGTGATTGGTGGCAAGTCTGGCGGCAAGGAGCCCTCCCGACAGGGCCAGGGCACCAAGCCCGAGAATATCGACCAGGGAGTTGAGACGGCAACCAAGTGGCTCAGCGAGAAGTTGAAGCTATAGGGCGGCTATGATAATTAAAAAAACAAATTAAAGGGAGAAAAAAATTACTGTTAGTTTTGATAGGTTTGTTAGGGTTTTTGGAGAATTCGGGTCATGTAGCCGGAACAAAGGGATAGCAGCTGAAAGCCCGGGTGGGCAATGGAACAGAAAGATAGAATTCAAGTAAACCAAAAGCATCATGAGTCTTCAGCGGCAATTGCCTCCCCAGTTATTACTGGTGATTCCATAGCGGGGTATATTCTTTTTTTTTACAACGTCTGGCATGTACAGGTTCTTTTTTACCTATGTTTCGCCTATTGTTACACAGTTACAAGCACACTAGCATTGCGGTAGTGCGAGATCAGGGGGTTCTCGCCGCTCCTCGTCTCGGTATCCTCCACATACGCCCACTTGCGCATGAAGTCGCCGTGGGACATGACCCGCGACAGCTTGCCCGTGATGGCGCGGTACATGGCCTCGGTGATGCGGAAGTCGGTGGGGAAGAGGATATCAAAGTAACCCTGGTGGACCTGCGATGAAGTTTTGTCAGTCGTTAGTTCTCAGGGCAAAGGGAGGGGGAAGAGGGGGGCGCCTCGGCTTACCAGCGGCGTCGTCACGGGCACCATGCGACGCTTGTATCGAGTCTGGACGACGGGGGCGTTGAGCCCCTTGACGGCCTCGGGGAGCCAGTCAAAGTCGGAGGTGACGAGGCGGTGGGCCGGGAAGTGCTTCTCCAGAACGTCAAAGAACTGCATGAGGCGGGTGGGGATGAACTCCGGGTCCGAGAGGTTGGCGGCAAAGGGCATCTTTGTCGAGAGGTAGCGCAGAGCGGCGTTGGTGGGGTACGGCCTGGGGTAGTTGCCGCCGGTGGCAGCGTGGCGGACGCGGAAGAAGCGAGCGGCGATGGGGTCCAGCTCGCGGACGTAGAACTCGTACAGGTCGCCGTCGCCGTCGACCAAGACGTGGCCCTGCAGCGGCTCCTCGGTGGCGACGTCGTAGCGGATGCCGTCGTGGGAGAAGTTGTCAAAGACCTCCATGGCCAGGAAGAAGCAGGGCGATGGGACGTACTGGTCCCAGTCGAAGATGGAGCGGTTGATGATTTCGACCTTGTCGGCGTGGCCCCGCGACTCGGCCGTCGAGAGCAGGTGGTGGTTCTGCAGCGCGGCGAGGGACGACGAGATCTCGATGATGTTGTACTTTGTGCGGGCGTAGACCTGGGGGTCGACCTCGCGGATGTAGTCGAGGATGTTGAGCATGAGGGTGCCGCGGCCGGCGCCCATCTCGTAGAGCAGCAGGTCGTGGTACGGGTACGTCGTGAGACGGTAGTTGGAGACGAGGTAGCGGGCAATGGCCTCGCCGTAGTAGGGGCGGAACATCTCTGTCGGCGTGTGCCACAGCTGGCGCGTCGGGTTGTCGCCCTCCTTGTCGTCTAGTAGGTCCTCGAACTCGGTGTAGCGCTTGCCGAGGATGGATTGGAACTCGATCTCATCGCGCATCGTCGAGAAGTCGAAGGGCTCGCCAGGGCTAAAAATGACGGCCTGCTTGGAAAAGTAGCCGTAGTGGGGGTTGTACAGGCTGTCTGTACGCACTCTAGTTAGCAATCTGGCGGCAATTGGCTTCGAATTGGGCACAGGGCTTGCCGTCGATGAAGTCGCGGAGCAGCATTTTGACCTTGCGAGGTCGCTCCTTGCGCAGCTTGAGCTCCGACAGCGAGATGTATGGGTACTCTGCGAATTCGGCGGAGCGGTCCTCGGGCATGATGGTCGTTCGCATCTGCCATCGGCTCTCATTTGTCTTCATGCCGCGGTCGCGCGAGGGGCGGGGGACGTAGGACCGGGTCTGGTGGTGGCCGTGGCCATGACGAGGGCGGCCATGAGGCGCTGCGAGCCTCTCGCCGCTCTGCAGCGCGCGGGGCAGCTGTCCCTGGCACCCGCGAGGGCGATGGCGGAACAGCTGCCGGAAGAGCTGGGCCAC
The DNA here is from genome assembly GCA_020623665.1 of Calonectria multiphialidica. Classification (NCBI taxonomy): domain Eukaryota; kingdom Fungi; phylum Ascomycota; class Sordariomycetes; order Hypocreales; family Nectriaceae; genus Calonectria; species Calonectria multiphialidica. Next base: position 180,076 of record JAHVYC010000093.1, on the reverse strand, counting down.
AATGGGAGAGTCCATTGCTACCTTCTTGCTGGCGGAGGGGATCTCGGCACCAGCGGCGGCATCATGGATGGCGCTGGGGGGATTTTGAGCATCGTCAACGCTGGGCGGATAGCGCTATGGGGCCCTAGCTTTGGCGGTTGCCGGATGTACCTCGGGCGACCGACGGAGGGGGCTTTTTTCGCTCAACGGCAGCCCGTCTATTCGCCAGAATCCCAGGCGGCAATCATACGAGCCATTTCCTCTTTGGAGCAGTAGGGGTATTGAGCTCCAACCTGCTCAAACAAGTCCAAACGGCGGTGACAAAGAATCGAACAATGGCAATCGACATGTCGATTCGTCAGAGGCAAGGAAGAGCACATGCCTCTCCCATCATCATTCTCCTCATCGCACGCAGGGTTATGGGTTGCATATCCAAGGCGCAAACACCAATCAACTCAGACACTTTGGCCGAGTGGTTAAGGCGATGCCCTGCTATTACGCATATCAAGGCATTGTGTTCGCACGCGCAGGTTCGAATCCTGCAGGTGTCGCACCTTTCTTTTTGGCATGCGGTTCCCCCAATGTCTTTCGTAGCTTTTGCTGCTTTGTCGAAAGGACAAGCTGTCAACTAATAGCCTGGGGTAGCGCCCCAGGTTTCTATCGAATCGGTTAGACACTTTGGCCGAGTGGTTAAGGCGATGCCCTGCTATCAAGCATATCAAGGCATTGTGTTCGCACGCGCAGGTTCGAATCCTGCAGGTGTCGCTGTTTCCTTTTTGATAGTCTAAGTGTATCACTTGGGCTTGAATTATCTTTTTATTCCGTTGGTGCATCACCTGCCCTTGAGTCTCTGAAGAGGGGACAGGCATGTCACAAGAAAAGAGCTGATCTTGTATGCGTTTGGTGATCTGGAGAACTCCTGGCATGATCAGCAACATAGTTGATATAGTGAATACTAGCCAGCCTATAGGGAGTTGATACAGACAGCCGGCCATTGCTTCTTTAGCGTTGAGTGGATGAGCGGATAACCCTGTCTCGACATGAGACATTGGACTTTGACAGAAGGTCAGTGATTGATGGGACGTGGTATGTCGCACAAATAAATCGGCCATTACACCAAAATAAGGGCCAACAAATCACCATTTCAAATTATGTTTATAATCGAACGGGCTGCCACCGTTGGATGCGAACTTGCAATTTACACCAGCAGGATGATGCTCACCAAGGGCCATAGGGCCGGCTCCACAGTATTAGCATGACGACATCCCCGTGCACGGCCTAGTTTTCGCAGACTTTATACCTGGACCTGCCGACCTCGAAGAAAGCCATTTGATGGGCGATGCGCGCCGCCTTGGATTGATCGCAACGCCTTGAAAAGCGTCCAATGGCTCTCAGCGACCATCCCAGGACCTACGGCACCGCCGCCGTCGCCGTCGCCTTCACGGCGGGCATACTGGTGACGCTCGGCTTAAAAGACTTTTACCCTGACCTCGAGCGTCGCTACCAGCGCAAGCGCCGCCGCTCACGAGATGACTACACGGGAGGATCCTCCGGGAATGGAAACTCGCCTCTCCAGCTAGAGGACCACGAGCCGTCGGGCTACTCGCTCGCCGGGTCGCGCGACGTCGGCATCGGCGAGGGCATCGAGGCGACGATCGGCAACACGCCACTGATCAAAATCCACTCCCTCTCCGAGGCCACGGGCCGCACCATCCTGGCCAAGGCCGAGTTCCTCAACGGCGCCGGGAACAGCCCCAAGGACCGGGTGGCGCTCAACATGATGCGCGAGGCCGAGGCCCGGGGCCTGCTGGTGCCGCACCGGGGCGACACCGTCTACGAGGGCACCGTGGGCAGCACCGGCATCTCGCTGGCCACGCTCGCCCGCGCCAAGGGCTACCGCGCCCACATCTGCATGCCCAACGACATGGCCATGGAGAAGTCGGACCTCCTGCTCCAGCTCGGCGCCACCGTCGAGCGGGTCCCCGTCGCCCCCATCACCAGCCCGGAGCACTTCGTCAACCTGGCCCGCCGCCACGCCGCCGAGCACGCCGCCCGCCACGGGGACGGCAGCCAGGGCTTCTTCGCCAACCAGTTCGAGTCCGACGCCAACTGGCAGGCGCACCTGCGCACCACCGGCCCGGAGATCTGGCGCCAGACGGGCGGCGGCAACCTCGACGCCTTCGTCGCCGGCGCCGGCACCGGGGGCACCGTGTCCGGCGTCGCCAAGTACCTCAAGGAGGAGCGGAAGCTGGCGGGCGTCAAGGTCGTCCTGGCCGACCCCCAGGGGAGCGGCCTCTACAACAAGGTCCGCCACGGCGTCATGTACTCCTCCACGGAGCGGGAGGGGACCCGCCGCCGCCAGCAGGTCGACACCATGGTCGAGGGCATCGGCATCACCCGCCTGACGCAGAACTTCGAGGCCGGCCGGGAGCTCCTTGACGACGCCGTGCGGGTGACGGACGAGCAGGCCTGCAAGATGGCCCGCTGGCTGGTCGAGCACGATGGCATCTTCATCGGGAGCAGCAGCGCCGTCAACTGCACCGCCGCTGTCGTCACGGCCATGACGCTCCCTCCCGGGAGCACCGTGGTCACTATCCTGTGCGATTCGGGATCCCGTCACCTTAGCAAATTTTGGAAGCATATCAAGGAGATGGGACGCGAGGGCGACGACGAGGCGTCCGACTTATTTTTGGAGCTAGGGATACCCAAGTAAACCTGAACGTTTAAAAAAAAATGGGAAACAAAAATAAGAAGACCAAAAAAAATGTGTTTAAAAAAAAAGTGTACAAGAAGCGAAGTAGAGGCTGCGGACCTAGATGATGCGTCTCCCCAGAGAGTCTGCCTCGTTCATGAATTGCATGCAATCACTCGACAACCCGAGTTCTGTGTTTGAACGCTGCATCGAGACGGCTAAAAAATAAGAATCTCGACATGACATTAAGAGAGAAAGGTATATCGCGTGCCCGTAGTTTTCGTTCTTCCCACAAGTCAAGTCACCACTCCGTATCCCATGAACTCCATAAATCCCCTGCAGTATCGGACCACAGTCCCATGCAATCCCTGCTGTGCGAAATGAAATGCCGCCCCAAACAACCCCTCACGAGAACTGTTGAGCCGTGTTAGTCTTGTTGCGTCTATCGGGCCATGAGAGCAGCGGCAGGTGGTGTTACTAACCTTCCATCGGTGTCCACAATTCATACACTCGCAGAAAGTCGTCATAGGTTCATCAGCACTTCGTGTCTGAGCCTGTGTGTAGCTGACCTTCTTTTGCTTGCAGCGACTGCACTCGAGACTGTCGCTGATACTCTTCTCGGCCATGGGAACCTGCGCCTTCTTCATGTTCTCCTTCTCCAACTCAATCTCCTTCTTTCGCTGGTCCTCGCTCTTCAGGTCGTCGTCCGTCATACCAACAAACTTCTCGGCCGACACCTCTCCGGACATGACGCGGCGTCCCAGTTCCCTGTTGGACTTGTTCTTGAGGTTGGCGAAAAGCGATCGGATCTTCTTCTTGTACTCGGCGCCCTCTCCCTTGAACATGACGAAGGCTGCGTGCTCCACGGAAACAGCCTTGGCGATGACGTCGGTTTCAGAGGCGGTCGATCGGTAGGCGAGACCGTTGTAGATGAGACCGATACACTGGTTGCGGGTGTTGGAGTCGGTGCGCTTGATGTCGACGCCATCGCTATCAAACTTGCGCTTCTCGGGGTCACCTTTGAAGGCCTTCTTGGCACCACCGCCGGATGACGAGGGAGGGGCGGGAGAGGATGTGGGAGCTGGCGCGGGGGATCCCTTCTTGGAGCTTTGGAGCTTCGAGTTCTTCTCCTTCTCCACGAGCTTCTTCCACTTGATGACGAGCTCGGATGCGGCCCGGGCAATCTCCTTGTTGGGGTTTGATCGAAGCTTTCCGACAAAGACACCGGCACGGGTGGCCTATGCGATTAGACAAGGTCAGTAAAGGAGCTGGTGACAACGTGGCGCGAAGCAAATCGACGAGGCGCAACCGACCCGCAGGGTGTGTGGTGTGGTATGCGAGCCTTTTCCGACCAGCTTTCGAGTTGCGCGCACGCGAGCGACCAGGAAGCGAGCGACAAAGGGACAGAGGCACTACGACATAAAACTGGAAGAAGAAAAAGAAAGAAAGAAAATTCCGAGTCTCTAGCTGGGGTCCTTTCGACGCCCAGGAATTCTATACGTCACGTACCCTTAGCATCTCCTCGGTGGGTGCGGCATCCTTCTTCAGGGAGTCGAGCAGTTTGATGGCGTTCTCCGGTGGCTCATTTGCAGCTACGCACTTGGTGAGCGCCTTGACGCGTGCCTCGAGCTCGCGTTGGTCCATGACGAGCGGCGGGGGAAGGGAAAAAATTCGTAAACGTGGCAGACAAGGACGGCTTTTGTGCGGGGGTGGGAAATGACGAATTCGCAGCAAAAAAGACACAGCAAAAAAAAAAGCAGAGAGAGAAAATCTATCCTAGGTGTCCCGGCGCACCACTTGTTGGCTGGGCGGGTTTTGCGAAGCAGCCGGAGGCTCATGGGCAGAGCACGGCACGTGAGGACAGGTGAGGGTTTTTACCGATGTTTACCCCCCACCTTCCGTGGTGGGAGGCCAGAAACCCCAAGGTCTGTGACCTTCTCCAGGCTTCCCCAGGCAGGAGCTGGATGTGGGGTACTGCCCAGCTGCAAGTCGTCATCACCCTTCCCCCCCGTCTCCCTCCCTGAAAATCCGAGCTATTCCCATATGAGTTGTGAACATCACTTCCCATTTGCCAAGATAGTTTATTGCTTTGAGCCAATTGAAGTTTTGGGGTTTCACATAACCTAATTTGATCCACATACACGTAGGGGGGGGGTTGTCAGGTTCACAGACTTTCAGACGAAGATGGGGAAAATCCTCCGAGATGCCATGATATACAAACCCTTGCTGAAATTTAGCGGTCATGGGATCAATCGCGAACAAGCTGACATTGAGCATCCTCATGCTCAAGGATTATTTGCAAGTATTGGTGAGAAACTATCCATTCGTATCATAGATATTCCATCATGACGCCTTGGTTCGCTTGCCCTTGGCCCCACCTCTTCGCCTTGAATCATTATTCTCCTGGCCCTCTTCACTCTCCATATCTTCATTCACATCCTCATCAGTAACAGTTCTTCTCACAGAACGCTTTCGCTTTCCCGCACCAGGCTCCGAAGTACTTGCTGGAGATCCTCCCCCTGCAACGTTTGCCCTTAATCTATCTACTGCCGCAGCCATTCGCTTGCTGCCTTGTGCCTTTTGTCGAGGTGCGAATGCGTCCTTCGCACCAACACCTACGCTGCCCCCAAAGAACCTCGTAATGTTGGATTGTGTGCCCTCGCGCTCACGCTTGTTCATGTCCTTGACCACAGGAACTAGCACTTCATCCGTTCGTTCCTTGCTCCATCCAATTGTGGCCATGAGAAACTGTCGCAAACCCTCCACATCTGGAACTCCCCATTGAAACTGTTCCGAGCTGGCATCGACCTCTGGGTGAAGATATGCGTCGTATACGGCCGGATTAGGGAACCCTGGCGGGAGAAACAACTTGGTTCCTTGAGACTTTCGAAATTTTCTTCGAAAAACTGACGGCGCATCTGCTTCCTTGGGTCGGCTCTGAGATTGCACATCCTGCCACCATTCTTTGAAGTTTTGTAGCCCAGACTTGCCAGGGAACTCGGATAAAATCTCTACTGCTGTGACCGGACCAACCCCTGGTAACCCTTCTGTGTAGTCAGACCCGAGAAGGTGTGCAAGCGAGATGAGCTGCTCTCGAGACAGCGACATCTCTTTTTCAATATCAGAACCCAAGTAGCACTCGACAAACTTGTTGCTGTTGAACATGTTCTTGTAGACTCGAGTACCACCAAATAGAAACGTGTCAGAATCATCTGTTACGATGCCATCAACTAGTCCCAGTCGCACGAGCTCAGCACATTGTGCTTCAGCCTCCATTGGGGCAGTTATGTATGGAATGCCAAATAATCGTAGTAGAGCCTGGCATTCCGTAATCATGACTTGGGTTACTTCATCGGCATCTCTACGATCCTTCTTTTGTTGGTTTCGAAGGGCTCGCAGCTCTGTTTCATAATCCTCTCGATTCTGCGCGGCTGACTTGTTGTTCAGCTCGCTGGCAAAACGCGCATGCTCCTCGGCCTCCTCGGCCATTTGCGCCATGAGCTCCTCATCTTCTGGGTCACTGAATTCGTCAAACTCGGCGTCGTCAAAAAGACCATCATCATCGAGATCATTTGCTTGCGTCACTTCGGCAGTAGGTGGAACACTCAGGGCTGGAATATCCTCAAAAGTAGGAGCAGGGCTTCTTTGTGTTTCTTCCACCAGTTGTGGTGCCACAGGCACATCTTCAAACTCTGGTTCAGGAGAAGCCGATGGCTGCTTCTCGGCCCGTGAGGATTGTGTCTCTTGCTGAGGATTAGTCGGTGCAGGTACGTCTTCGAACTCTGGCTCTGACTCCGGCTCAGACTCCGGCTCAGATCCGGCTCCGTCTGCATCATTTGTTCGTGGGATCTCTGCAGCTTCCATTGTATCAACTTCGCCTGCGCTCTCGCCTTCAACTATGTCAGCACCAGTCACAGCAGGGGCTTTGGTGGAAAGCTGTTCTGGGGATGGCGGGATTTCGATGACTTGAATGTCGCTTTCATCATCCGACGACTCGATTTCAATGAGTTGATCTTGCATATGGCGTCGTCGCAGTCTCTCCTCTTCCTCGGCCGCAAGCCTGTCGGCAGCGTTAATCTCCCGCTCTGATTCTTGCTGTTTCTTCAAAGACTCTCGGATATCAACATTATCCATCAGCCACGGAGGCAGCGGTAGAGGAGCATCTTCGTCTTGGGGCTCCCTTTCAAACCCGCCACTTGTCTCATCATCGTGCTTCTGGGGCGTCTCTTCACTCGAAATGGTGGGTTTTGTAGCTTCTGCTTCCTTTTGCGGAGCTTTCTTCCCAAAGATAGAGGATCCCCAGTCAAGTTTGGGGAACGGCAACGGGCCATCGAAAGGGTTCTTCTTATTCTCCAATACTGGTGCTGGTTGGGACTTTTTGGTCCGCCTCGACTTTGCCATGATAGCCTGCATGTCATCCTCGCTGTCACTCGCGGCGGCAATTTCTGATTCCTGTCGTTTAGGAACCGCCGCGTTAGCCCGATTATTGACAATGTGAGCAATTATTGAACCGCCGGTGCCAACGATGGGCTTGGCTGCCTCGACAGATTTCTGCTTCCATGTTGGTTCCTGGCCAGAGACATCCTCCACGTCGTCCTTAGACTCTGTTTCTTGACCAACACTGTACTGGTTTTGTAATGACAATGCGATGGCGCGATCGATATCATCCTGCTCCTCTGGGTGAACACTTTCTCCACTTTGAGCCCTGAGCAGATCGTTTACATCCCCTAGATTGTCACCAACAAATAAAGAACCTTCTTCGTTCGAATTAGTAGGCCCTGCGCCTTGGCGACTATCGTACAGGGCTTGTCGCTGGGCCGAAATCTCATCCCGAGCTGCCTGTATGCTGGCCATGGTGGCTGGCGTTGGTTTGGGCAAGCGGTTCAGGCCTTCGATAGGGACATCCTCGAAATCCGCATCGTCATCCTCTTCGTCGTCTTCTTTAGACTGATACTGAATATGGATCGCGTCGACATCAATCGGCTTGTGCGCCTCTCCGACGTCCTTCTCCTTGCTCACTACACCCAAAGCCCACCCTCCCTCGACGCCGTCGTTTTTTACGAGGATGTATTCTCGATTCTTTTCTCCAGCAACCCGCGCATTGACAGCGAGAGTCAAATCGGTTCCAGTCATTCCGACTTCGAACATAAGACGCTGGGTCAGATGGTTTCTCTCCTTAACTCTCTCGATTTGGAATCTCGAAAAGGCCATCCGGTCAGGAAACATATCTTCAAGCTGTTCCTTGCTAAGGCCCATTCGCAGTCGACTTCTCAATCGAGCTGCGTTGAGGATGTTGTATCTGTCCGGAGGCGGGAGACTCTTGAAAAATTCACCGTCAAAGTCGATTTTGCTAAAATCGTACAGGTTGATGTCCTCGCCCGCATGAAACTGGCGAGCATATTCTTCCAACTCCTCTACACTCATGATTCGCGGGTCCTCCGGTTTTCCCATCGCTGCAATGCCACCACCATCTAAATCTGGAAGATGATATGCATCTTGTTTGTGGAACCTCCTGTTTTGGAGTCTTTCTTTTTGGGACATGCCCTCTTCGTCGACATAAACGAGCTTACTCGCATCGGGAATTTCTTCATGCTCTTCTTCTTCTCTGAGAGGAACGACACGCTCCTTGTTTCTTCGTCTCTTTTCCTCCTCTTCCTCCGCGATGCGGTGCATCTGCACAGCGAGCAGTTTGCCCGCAGTCCTCACAGCATCCTCTCTGCGGCCCTCGCGTCGCTGCTTTCGACCCTGGATCGTCTGTCGCTTCAGAACGGGCGCACCTCCATCAAAGACGAAGACGGGTAGAATCCCAAACCAAAGCAGCTTGCAAATGCGGCGAAAGAAACCAACAACATGTGAATTTCGCAGAGCATTTCCCTCCTTGTCACGCACAGCTTTGAGGAACTGGTAAATCCAGATGGATGCATCAACAGCAAGGCGCTTGCGGTTCAGGGTAGCGAGGTTTGTCGGTCGAGCGCATGGCTGCACAACGGTCCACAGACCGTTAACACCCATGGCGAATGCGCAGAGCAGGAATCGGCGCGCAAAGCTGGCGCATTCAAGGGATCAGCCCTCGTTAGAGATATTCGACAATCGCATGGCTCGGGGGAGATTGAGACCCAATTCCCGAGCCAGTAGGCGGTAGGCGGAGCTAACAAAGGAAGCGAGCGTGTTTGTGAAGCGAGCAGGCTGCCATGGAGAATTCACGGTGCGAGCGAGACGAGTCACGGCGAATGCGCTAGCGCTCACCATAACGTCAGGGTGGGCCTGCAGCTACGAATCCATTGGCCCACAGCACCCTCCCAGGACACTGTAGTTTATCAGAATCCTCCCCCACGTTTCAATCTCATCTCAGTCTGGCCACAGTTGACGCTTTTCGTTGCTCGCGAAGCCTCTGTATACTCTACCATGGACCGGGACGCGGCACGAGAGTATCTCTCGGCCATCCTGAACAAGAACCTGCGCGTCCACACGTCGGACGGGCGCCTGTTCTGGGGGTCCCTAAAGTGTACCGATCCTGTATGTTTGCAAATCTGAACCCATGTTGGCCTCGAGCCCCTCCAATCCCTATGCAGGAAAGGCTTGTGCTGTATTTGCATGCTGATAGCCCGATTTTTGAAGGATAAGAACTTGGTACTTGCAAACACCTACGAATATCGACAGCCTACCTCAAAACAACGCGCTGAGGCGGCAGAAAAGGCAGGAGGCGAGACGGTTACCCTTGACATGACATCACGCTATCTCGGATTGGTGGTTGTCCCCGGTCATCACATTGTCAAAATGGAAGTCGAAGAGTTTGCTAGCCAATTAAGAAACTCAAACTTCATTTGAGAAGACTTGTACACAAAAATTAGTAAATAAAAATACAAAAAAGGTACTAACTAAAAGAGACCCAAGCAGCCTTTTGAAACCGTCGTCCCAACATGCCCAACGCCTCACACCGAGGCCATGTTTCCTCATCAATAGCAGGCCCGAGCATTATCATCCCCTATGTATAGAAAGCAATTGTGTTTCATCCGTGTCATATCGTTCCTCTCCGTCAAATCGGCCAGCTGCCCTACGCGACGGCGACTTCCTGGGTACGTCCACGGGATTCACCATTCAATCCACCATCGCTGCTCAGCATGGAACCTCGGACATCATCCTCATCGTCCTCCTCGCTCTCAACCTCGGCATCTCTTCCAACCCAAGAGCTGCTGTCATCCAAGGGTACATCCTGACCTGATAGATCGTGACCCTCATTCCTAGCACGGATATTGTTGCGACGTCGCTGGGACAAAGTGCGTGCTCGGGTAGATAGCTTGGATGAGACGACTGCGTTGGAGGTGACCCAGTTTGTGAGGGCGTCTTCACAGTCTTGGATAATCGCCTTGCTGGCCTCATAGCCGTCGTAGGCCTGTCGGGTCTCACCCGGAGTCACCGGGGTGTCATCAATCAATTCAAGGAGGTGTTTTCCGTAGCCAGCAATGATGGCTACCTTCTCGCAGTGCTCTCGCAGAGCGTCAAACTGATAGGTGTATGCAGCCTTGACCTTTTCGCGTGTGATGTTGGAAAGTTGCGCTTCCGCAACCAGCGATTCTGCCTCAGCACGAACAAGTTCCTGTTCCAAAACAACAATCTTGGGAGAGTTTGGCTCCTTGTATTTCAATTGAGCGATCTGGTCGGTAATTTTTTGTTTGCCTTACGCCCGGGTTAGCATGGTGAAAGAATGGGGTGGAGCTTAGGCGGGCCTTACGGTCTCGGCTGGGCTGGACTGATGCCTCAATGTTTCGGATGCTCTTCATGGTAATTCGGTATTGATCGTATCGGTCGACGTATTGGTCCTCGAGCTCGCCGATTTCGTACAGGAGAACACCGAGCTTGTCGGTAACATCGGAAACATCCTCATCTCCCCCCTCACCCCACAGGGAAAGTTGTTGCTGATGAAGATGTCAGTCATGTCTAGGGTGAAATTGATGGTGGTGACTTACAGCAACCTCCATGCGTTCTCGTGCTACAGTTTCCATGCTGCGCATGACGTTCTTTTCCATCTTTACAAGCTGAGAAAGCTTCTTGGCTAGGTCAGGCCCGAAGGCACCGCCGGCTTTGCCGCGAAGGGCATGTCCTGGAATTTAACATGTATTAGTCTCGTCGGCTGATGTGAATATCGAGAATAAACGCGAATTGGTGCGAGTCGGGGCTGTCGGATGCGCGGGGGAGTGGTCGCTTACCCAAACTTCCTTTGAAGAGACGACCGGATTTTGTGGTAGACGGCGGGGGCGGGGGGTTCTAGCCTGCTTGTCAGTCATGGTGCTCTCAACGATATGCCAACCCGCAGGGGAAGAAGAGCGAGTGTACCTGAAGCTGAGAGGCGGTAGGCGCCCGGGTCTGGCGCATAGAGTACGTGCGATGCATCTTGGCGGTGGTGATGCGATAGATGGTGGTAGCAATGGGGCAACGTTGCGCCAAAAAAATAAAAATTCAGGACTCGGGACGGTCAGATTATGCAGTATGGAGTGGGGATAAACGTGGTTCGGCGGGGAGCTGCAGGATAAACAAGGGGCAGACGGAAAGTTGATCAGAACAAGGCCGGGATGATGAGGATCGTTTTATGGAAGAAACTTGGAGGGTCGTCGTGGTGTTGCGGAGAAGGAGATCGTCACACCTGGAGGCAGCATGGCGTCTACAACGTCATATGGATCCACATCATCTGAACTGGGTGGTGAGCTCATCAGGGCATCGGTACGACCGGCGCTTCTTAGCTTCAGTCCCGGTACTTAGTTGCCTGGGAAACTGGTACTGCCCACCATGTACTTGTACATCACCCGCAGAATGTCTCAGGTGCTAAATGGCTATTTCTTGTGTTTCCGTGGGCCAAGGATTCTCACCCAGACCCCTTCTCACCTCAATTGGTGCCCATCCCATATGCGGCTCGCAGCGTACGAAGCTTCGAGCCGTGGCAGCGCTAGTTTGCGACTAATGGGAACAATGACGAAGTTGAAGCACCCAGATGGGGCGCTTCCTCAAAGATTTGCAGGGTTTTTGTGTTCAACTTGCCGGTTCTCTGGTCCCCGGGCGCCAATGCTCGCTGGCGATCACGGATCCATCCCTCGTGGTTTTCAGTATTTTGACGGTTGATGTCGTTGGCGGCCCAGATTAGACCGGTGTTGGCTATTTGCAGCTTCACCCTAAAGACCCTTCATTTTATGGAATCGTGTCTCAAAGTATGATTCGTCATCGTATTTCTCTTCCTGCCACCCCTGTCCACGGCGCGGGTGGCAGAAAGCATAGCACACCAAAACACACATCAGCGAATTACGAATCCTTTAAGTGCGTATTTAAAGATAAATAGGCCGAACAATCCCAACGCTGAACAAGACATTGAAAGGGTTTCCCTTATTTATTATTATTAATCTTCATGAATTTGCTTGTTTGCATATCTGTTCTCAATATATTTAAAGCTGTACTGGCTCTGTGCACCATGTATTTCTCTACTTGTGCTTGGTATATGGTTTTCCATTTCCGATATTTGCTAAGTCTAGACCTTGTCATTGTTAAAAAAAAAAAAGAAAAAGTTTGCGCTTTGAGGACAAAGCTAACTCTATCTCTACCAATATTGGATTTTAATGCTCGTCTCCGCGTTAACGATACAGCCACTGCGTGGCCTCATGCTTGTTTCCTTGACGACTTGGGATGACTAGGATGGGCGTTTGGGTTTTTTTTTTCGGACCCTTGGCCCGGACAAATACAGACTCCGCTAATAATAAGACTTATGCCTTACTCGTGTACATTTAAACTTGAATTGAAATAGTAATATTAGGCGAGCAGACATGCCCGGGAGATACAGGACGAAAAATATTTTCGAAATACTCTTGAATGAAAAAAAGATTAAAGCAAAGACGGTAATGAACCATTTTTGGGCATCTATGTCTTGAACAACAAACACTTGGCTGCAGATGACCCGCTGTAACTTGGCGGGTTGCGCCTGGCTGTCCAAAGCGGGAAGGCGTGCGAAGTGCAATCGAGCCTAAACCGAGTTGGTAACGCGCCCCCCTGCCACTCCGTGCAGACTCCTCAACGCGTATCCATCTCACTTGTTCATTCATTTACTCACTCCAAAGGAATCTTGAGTGCGATTACTGACCAGCCGTCGCATGGTCGCATTTCCGCGAAACACTGCATTTTCGCATAGCGCCTGCCTGGGTAGTTCCCAACGGTCGCATCGAGTTCCTCTCACTGGTCTTGACAGACACATTCCTCCCCTGATCTGAGATTTCTCGGCCTGTCGCAAACGCGTTCTCTGGCAGAATTGAGCCACTGAGCCTTTCACCCTCACCGGCTAATGAGCCAAACTCGACGTCTGCATGACGCCCAACCCCTCTCTCTTTGGAGAATGTTCGAAGCTGCCACGGGATAGAGAGAGGGGCAATCCTGAAAACCTTGTTGGGGCGTCGTCCACGGTGACCAAGATGGCGCACGTCGACGTTGACTTGACCCTGGACGCTTCAAGCGATTCTGACGCCAATTCAGCTCGCGCGGCCTTGACTCATCGTCCACGCTCGCCTACTGTTGCTGCTGGTATCTTCCTTCCTCGGAGTGATCCCTCGGCTTCTCGCTCGCCTGCAAACTTCAATCATCGTGCCACCACCAGCCGGGTCCCCATGAGCCCCCCTGTCAGAAGGCCTCTCACCAGCAACCTCCCTCCCACGCAGGCGCCATATTCCACCACGACATTCGCGCCCATTTTGGAACCCAGACCGTCCCCTTTTCCTGCTGCGACAGTATTGCCTACTGATAATGCGCGCGACATGACTAGGGTATCCAGCCTCGGGGTGAGCACTGGCTCCCAGCAGGTGACTCCGCCCTTGGAGCCGCACCCTACCAAGATTCGTCAGCCTGTCAAGGTCACGACTCCCAAGGCCCAGACTCCCCGGAAAAATGGCTGGGATATTCGTCAGATCGTAGATACCTTGAAGACCTTTCAGCAGGACATCAAGCAGAACCATGCGCAGTTGGCGGCTTACATTATCGACTCAACTGAGGCAACTGAGCGACGTGTTCATACAGGCACCGACCTCTTTGCTAATCTCAAGGCGCAGCTGTCGGTGCAAAAAACGGACCAAAGCATGAGGGTCAAATTCAAGGTACCCAATCTTTGTACCCCACACCGACATCCTGACTAACACCGCAGAAGCAGCACAAACAGCACAGCAAAGTCAAGAAGGATGGTCGCGAAGGGCCGTATGAAGCCGTCTGCATTCCGACCAATGAGGAGCGTGTTCCCCGGTATCGATTTCACCATGTGGAAATCAAAAAGAATATGCTCACGCCCAATACTATGCTGACGTTTGTTCCGCACTTGCGAGATCTGGAAAGCTCCGAGGAGAGCAAATACAGCAGCTGGCTGCTAGAACTGGAAGAAATTGATCGCAAGTCGGGGTTTAAGCCTATGAAACAGGATGATAAACTCCCCCTCACTCATAGGTCGGAATACGCAGCGACAGTCTCGCTGTATCTTGACGATTGGCTGGATAAACTAGCGATACCTGGTTGCAACAAATCAACGCTGATCCGCTATATGGCTAATCAAGTTTCCGACGATGCCATTACACCTCGCCAGAAGTCGGATATTCTCAATTCTCACCGCGAAGCTGGCACCACAACTTCATCCGAAGCAAACAAGGTGGCCGAAATGTTCACCGATGCTTTTGATCAGGCATTCCGCGGTGCCTTGCCTCCTATCGCCACCGAACTCCAGCAAAAAGGAAAACCTTTGCAAGAGCGTCCTTTGCAATTACAACATGTCCTCTCGCTCGATGAGGCGGTGGATAGCGTGATGGACTCCAAGCCGACCGCCAAGGACGGATCCAGTTCCCAAAAGGATGAGGATGAGTTGGCAGAGTACAACTTGGGCACTTATTGTATCTTGGGATGTGTCATTTGCTACAGCCACTCATGCGAACATGGCGAATACGATTCCAACAATGAAAAGCGGACATTGTCCATTACGCCCCGACTATCAGATATGCTGAAGCGGAGAAGACGAACTTCTGAATGCGTTAACGGCCATGCCAATGGGCACCAAAAACCATGTGGTCGCCGCTGCCGTTTTGAATTCAGTCCCTCGGAGGGCGTCCGTCACCAACCGTGGACCGAGGATGAGCGCGATGTCTTGAGGTCTATTCTCGTCACGGCAGACCACAGCAAAGTTAAACGGGATGCTTTTTGCTTGGCGGCCGACTTTCTCGACCGTGACTGCTCCGACGTGTACCGCGAATCTCAGCTTTTGTCGATCACCATACCGCAGCGCGAACCTCCCCCCAAGACAGCTAATGTGAGACAGTTGACATGGTATGACCGTTTCAAAAAGGCACTTATTGGGGATTGGCAAGACCATACCGTGACTCATGAGCATCAGCGTCGTGAGTTGCTGGAGCCTTGCTCACACGATGGACCATGTACATCTGAGAGCTGCACATGTGTCCAGGCCGGTTTGCTTTGTGAAAAGCTGTGTAATTGTACAGTCAGCTCATGTGCATATAAATTCACGGGTTGCGCTTGTCATTCCCAAGGCAAAACTTGCATGTCTAAACAGAAAGACAGACCCTGCATCTGCATCCAGTTGAATCGCGAGTGCGACCCCGAACTATGCGGTTCGTGCGGTGTCCGAGAACGAGCCGACCCAGAGAATGCTGAGGACGAGGCTCTTCATTTGACGGGTTGTCAAAATTGCGCCTTGCAACGTGGAGAGCAAAAGGCCGTTGTCCTCGGCCAAAGTCAACTTGAAGGCGTGGGATACGGGCTCTTCACGGCCGAGGATATTGCTCAAGATGATTTCATCATCGAATATGTTGGTGAGCTAATCAGCCACGATGAAGGTGTTCGGAGAGAGGCCAGGCGAGGTGATGTCTTCGACGAAGAATCCAGCATTTCCTACGTGTTTACTCTGCTGGAAAACGAAGGAATATGGGTGGATGCGGCGACATATGGCAACTTGAGCCGTTACATCAACCATGCCTCAGAGAGCGACAAGCGTGGATGCAACATAACGCCTCGAATTCTCTATGTCAATGGGGAATATCGCATCAAATTCACGGCGATGCGAGATATAAAGGCAGGAGAAGAACTCTTTTTCAATTACGGCGAAAACTTCCCCAACCTGACGAAGAAACTCCTCGACGATAAGGCGGGAGGAAAGTCTGGACAGTCAAAGAAGCGAGGGCGCCGGTCAAGGGCGGAAAACGGCGAGGGGGTTGCAAGGAAGACGCCCAAGCCGGAGAAGAAGAAGCCCTCAAAGAGTAAGGTAGTGCCGCCTGTTGCAGCACCGCCGGCCCCAGCAACGCCCCTGAATCACGAGGTTGAGGATGGGACAATGCTTGACTTGTCCCTGAAGCCATCCCGCAAACGCAAGCGAAACCAAGAAGACTCAGAAGAAGAAGAATACCACCCAACAGGTACAGATGCAACTGGATCATTGGACGAGGCACAATCTCCGGCAACTTTCGACTCGGACGAGCCGGCAAGCCGGCTGCGCAGACGAACACGGCAACAACACCCCAGGCTGTCAATCCCCGACTCTGCTAATGCTACTGGCGAACTGAAGACCCGAGGCAAACGAGGGGGCGCTCGACCGGGCAGTGGCCGGCCTAAGAAGTATCGACGTCGAGGTCCAAAGGGTATTCCTACTACCCCAGCCCTTGACGCCACGCCCGGTCAGTCAAAACTCAGTACCGAGGTCTCTGAGCTGCCCACGTTTGCAAGCCCTGATCTTGGAACCACTGATGTTTTCGCCCGCCCCCTACCCCACGAACCCCCCAAGCGCACGGTGGAGGAAATAGAAGACAGCGAAGACGGTAGAGACGATGCGATGCAGCGGTTGATTGGGGACGAGTACGCAAAGGATGAAAGCCAGGATGCCATTGACGGCAATGCCCTTCTCGATCGGGAAAAGAGGAACCGGCGAATGCCAGCCAAGTTCAGGGAGGAGGAAGAGGGCGAAGCTCCAGCCCAGTGAGCTTTCTTCAAGAATTGTACGATATAATGGGAGATAGCCGACATCCAACAAGCTATATGAATGCCCGGTCGCCATCGTAGACCGGGCTTTGCATGAGGTGCATGGTGAATCTGGAGGCAAAATATTGTGCTAGGGATTGCATTGGTTGGGATGCGTAGATTTAGGGTTTTAGCAGTTTACTAAATTCACGTATAATATTTGCGTCATCTGGCGATAGTGTGGTAGGCTTCATTATACCGTTTCCCAAGTGTCTACTTTCCTAGGCACACTAACCTCGACTGACTGTATCCGTTCCTCAGAATAAGGAGGTGGCTATTTGAACTGCCTTTTCTCGAAGGAAAATGTTCTGAAAATGAAACAATACATTCAGTAATATCATGATTGTTTAGACTTTGTAGTGGTGTTTAGACATGGTACATAACCCCTTAACGATCCCGCGCTGCATCCATGAGTGTCGTGAGGACCCAAAGACAAGCGCCAAAAGTTGGCTACTGAGACAAACATGGATGTTAGTCTGATAATATAAATTGTCACACATATGAAGCATTGGGTTGTCTGAATTGAAGATGCTCTTCTCACCATTCGGTTCTGCCATTCAGGCATATGGGCTGCATACCGTCTACAGAACACCAATCAACTAGACACTTTGGCCGAGTGGTTAAGGCGATGCCCTGCTATTACGCATATCAAGGCATTGTGTTCGCACGCGCAGGTTCGAATCCTGCAGGTGTCGTTGCTTTCTTTTTGTGCCTCTTTTACATCAATTCCTCGTTATATTTTTGCTGAACAAGAAGAACCTGGTTGGCCAGGTCGACGTCAAAGTCTTGCTTGTGTTCGTGAAGAAAGAATAAATAATACGGGGTACTAGGATACAAACGAGATGTTTTAGCAAGCGCGTGTCGGTCAAGATGTATAATGATTCAGATTTTATGTTATGTATATATTTGGTGCTGGGGCATATGTGGCCACTCCACCATTCTATTATTTATGCAGAACACGGTGGAGTTGCATATCCTTGGCTATCGTGTAATTTCTAGGGGCTATTGTTTTAGAACACCTGAGATAAGTCATTTGAATAATGGAGTCTGGAAGTATCTATAAATAATGAGCGCGATGAGACTCGGAGATGATGGTATGAAGAGCTAGCTCAGGCTTCACCAAAGGAGGTGGTCATTGTGATTTCACGCACGGGGCAAGCAACATTTTGTTCTTACTAACGCGACTACGCATGCTGAGGAAGTTCAAAAATATGAAGGCTCTGAAGGTTGAAAGAGCAAAAAACAAATGGATGCGACACCTGCAGGATTCGAACCTGCGCGTGCGAACACAATGCCTTGATATGCGTAATAGCAGGGCATCGCCTTAACCACTCGGCCAAAGTGTCTAGCCAATTGAATGATGAGATACGTGAGGAACTGACATTATAAGGGGAGCGTAAAGCACCAGACGCTAATCGACTGATGACTCTGATATGGGACATATCTGTGACGTAATTATCACAATTCATTTGACAGATGTTTCTCAAAGAGCCTGCTCAATTCTAACCTTATCCCTGAGTTGAGTCATGCAAGTATTTCCCGAAGCTCCGACGGTACTTTATACCTGCTCGGCTTCGGGGTCTTAGGCGGTGCAATCACTGACAGATGGATGCCTCCCGGACTGGTCCGCCCCACCGCAGGTTCCGAGCTGCCCCAGCCACAGCCACAGGCAAGCAATGACGTTGTCGACTTGACCAGAGCTACCTGCCACGAAACACACGACAGCTCTTCCGGCCAGGCAACTGACCACCTTTCCCCTCGCAACACCACCTTGCAGCCACGAATCTGCTTCGTTCAACTACAAAAAGCAAAGGGCATCCGGCCGACGTCTTTCGCCGCAATTCACTCACTGATCCCACTATCTGATCCATCCTCTTTTGCCTGGATTCACGTCCCTTTGAGCTTACCCCTCCATACCGAAACACAGCCGTCAACATGACGCTCTACTACACACTCGTACGCGATACCTCCCGAGCTGGCCGATAGTCCCAGTCGACGCCGCCAGAAAAAAAATTAAGAAAAAAAAAAAGAAAAACATCGATTGCTGACCCTCCGCTACCCAGGTCTTTCTTTTGCTCGTCTTCGAGATGATGCTATTTATGCTCCTCATCCTCCCGCTCCCTTTCGGTGTCAAGCGCAAGATCTTCACGTGCGTGCTATCCTGCTGCATAACCCCCACCATGACGATAAAGTAGCTGACGTGCTGCGAATAGCTTCATTTCTGAGAACCCAATTGTCGCCAAGATTCAGTACTGGATGAAGATCACCTTCATCTTCATCCTCATTCTCTTCATCGACAGTGTCAACCGTGTCTACCGAGTCCAGATTGAGCTCCTTGCTGCCACCGAGCAGGCCAAGCAGGGCGGGTACGTCACAACCCCCCGCCAGCTGTCTCAGTTGTTTCCTCTGCTAACACATGTCTCCCAACAGTGCTGGCGTCATGGGCCATGAGCGCCTGGAGGTCCAGGCCCGCAAGTTCTACTCCCAGCGAAACATGTACCTTTGCGGTTTCACCCTGTTCCTCTCTCTCATCTTGAACCGTACCTACGTCATGATCCTCGAGGTGATGCGTCTTGAGGACAAGATCCGCGACTACGAGGGCACCAAGAAGAACACCAAGGAGGCCGAGAAGCTGGCCGCTGCCGGCAACCCCGGCGAGATTGCCTCTCTCCGAAAGCAGCTGGAGCTCAAGGAGCAGGATCTCCAGACCCTCAAGAAGCAGAGCGAGCAACTTCACAAGAGCTACGATGAGCTCAGCGACAAGTACGCGGCCACCCAGCTGACTGGCGAAGGCAAGAAGGGCCAATAAGCTCTCGCATGTATCTAATTTAGCGGGCCTGAAGCGGAACCGGAAATGGATTATGGAAATGGAAATGGAAATGGAATAAACGATCGGAATAAGATGGGTGCATTTAATGCAGAGAATACCTGCAGACAGAACATCGTCGGAAGCCACGAAAGACTTGTTTAGGCGGAGAAAAGGTGTTAGTGTATAAACTTGTGTCAGATGTTGGCGTAGTTTAGCAGCGAAAAATGAACAAAGTCTTTCAAATTTTGAGTCCGTTGAATGGTATCTGTTGTGTATGTCCCCACTTGACTTGCAATCTAACTTGCATATAAGGTACAGTTTTCCGTATCCTTCTTGAAATATATCAAGAACTATGTGTATTCTGAATCATACTTTTCTGGAAATAGAATGCCATTTGCCATTTCCAACACCTGCTGCTCATGCTCGTCCTGCGCTTCATCCTCGTCCCATGGTAGTAGGCCCATGGCACGAAGTCCGTCGACGCCGCCTGCTTCACCGACCTCTTGAACCCCCGTGCTCCCCACGCGAGCGCTCTCGCCAAGAACGCCGCCAAAGTCCGGACTCGGGTGGCCCAGGAGAAAAGCCTTTCGCTGGCGAGCCAGGTAGAGGGCGTTGGTCTGCGTCAATGGGCAGGCGGGCAGGTACATGATGGTCGTCTCGGGGAGCTCTGGGCGGCGGAGCCGGTCCAGGGCGTAGATAGCGTCCGGGTGCCACACGAGATAGTCGCCGGGCTCGAGGCGGGGGATGTGAACCATGCTGCGCGGGAGCTGGAGGTGCGGGTGCAGCGCGACGTTGAGCTCCTGCGGGTAGGAAGGCAAGGCGCCCTGGATGATGGACGAAGGGGGCTGCTCGAGGATCCAATTCTCAGGGGCGAGAAAGTCCGGATGGCTTGGGGAGGCGTTGACGGGGGTGAAGAATGGCCGGAGAAGCAGGTAGGCCATTGACATGGAGAACATGGGGCAGAGGAGCAGGGTGCCCTCGCCGACTGGCAGATCGCTGAGGGAAAGCCAGCCCTGGAACATGCGAAACACGGTGCAGACTCCGTCGCCGTTGTACAGGTCGCTCGTCACCTTGAGTCGAGTACTGCTCTCCCAAGGATCATAGCTCTCCCACTCGCCGTCCCAGATGCGCTGGTATGGTCGGCCTCTGCCGTATCCATCTATCTCCCAACGCTCCACGCTTCCACCGTCGACGTAGATGCTGAGGGAGCAGGCCTCATCATCTGGGTTCCTGATGCGAAGCCTGTCGGCGTAGCTGATGGGGAAATTGGGGCTCACGAGGGCAGTTGGGTCTGAGGAATGCCAGAGATTCATGAGAAAGCGTTGTATAACGAGCACATTTGGGTGAGCGCGTGCCTTGATTTGCGCGGGAGACCAATAGACACCATATAGGTGTGGATCGTGAGTGGGCAGTCGACGTGCTCGAGGGTCCTGGTTGAGGTACGAGTCTGTATCCAACTGCCACTGCTCTGCGGTATCCCTGGGAATGACTCCTCTCACCACAGCCACGCCTCGTTCCTTTAATTTTGACGTAAAATCTTGCGATGCCAGCGGATCTGAGAGGTCTGCGTATGCGATGGAGGGGAATATATTTGGGCCTGCCTCGGCAATAGTCTCGATCTCGGCTCTTAGCCTGGCGAGGAGCCTGTTCCAAGATTCAACAATCTGCGTCTCTTTCCCGGAAATCAGGGCTTCCTTTGCCCTTGCGAACCTTGAAGACAGAGGTGTGGGCTCTGTAGTCTCGGCAAACATACTACTGGTTGGTCCATGGCTGTGATCTGACGGAGACATTGTGGGCTCGGGACACATCCACTTGTTTAAATAAGATGATTAGCAATTATATCGGCTGATGTATGAAGGATGCAGTGGAATAAATAGGGAACTGATACGGGGCTGCTCAAACGCCTTCCCATGACGCTTTAGCGGAGACCATTGCTTGAGGCATGTGTGTGGCGGTGTGTTGGGTTTCGTGTGTCTCCTCTCCCGAAGTAACCGATGCAATGTGCAACGCGGCTTCGCCTTTGCAGTTATCGTCGTGACGCCCACTCGACCCAGCCAGAGGCCCTCATGTGACGGAGATTCTTCGGTCGAGATGCATATACTTCGGATGATTGTCGCTATCCCGGCCCGTCGAACCGGGGTTGATGCACGCTGAGTTTTCTGGTCCAAATCGGGGATTGACGCTCGTAACACAGTTAGCTAGTGGCCGTCTTATCGTCAGGTTCCTCGATGTACAGAGGGTCGATGAGCCCCCGCTGGCGCTCTTCACTGCAGCCCTATACTGCAGGCCCCGTTTGGCGCTAAATAAAAGCCCAATCAATTTCTCGTTCTCTTTGATCGTCGGAGGGTCGTGGTCTTGGGCCCATCGTTCTCTGGCTGATCCAGTTCTGGCGTGGGCTTCCGCTTGTTCGATGACGGCTTAGCAGGCTTGGCCTCTTTCTTTGATGCGACCTTCTGTCGCGACGGCTCAACTTGTTCCGATTGCTGCTTCATGAGAACGTAGGCCACTTTTTCCACATCAGTGGCAGAGACGCCAAGTCTCTGAAGCAACTCCTCCGCCTGGCCCCGAAGGCTAGCGTATTCCTTCGCACTGTACTTGATGGGACGCTTGCCACCATTGCAGCACAGCCAATAAAAAGCCTCGTCTGAGAAGAAGATGACCCGACTCGGGTCATGCACAGTGAGAAGCAGGGACGCAGTCGCTGGGCCAATGCCTTTGAGCTTGGTCAGAATGTTCAGGGCTGCCTGGGCGTCAGACCCTTTGCGATAGGTATCAAGCGCGTCCTTGATCACATTCTCGGCCGCGGCGGAGTCATTGGACGAGACGAGACTCATCAGCGTCGGTCTGAACTTTCCATGTCGCCTAATAAAGTGTGAGGGGTGGGTGAAGCCGTGGAGTTCTGCAGAAGACTTACAGTTTCCATTCAACGAGGGCCTTGACATCATCGAGACGCATTGCTCGCTGGGGTTTGTCACCGCCAAATATCTGGGGCGCCTCCTCGTATCGGTATTCATCGAGCTGCTGAAGTGTCTTTTGTCCATCTTTGGCTGCACATGTCACATTAGCAGTGCTGGCATTGGGAGTTTCATGTCAGACGTACCGCCTTTCTCGTCTGAGATAGACTGTATGAGGTCAGGGTATTGTTGGAGGAGCTTGTCAAAATCCTCCTGCGTAATCGTGCTGGCTTGGGTAATGCCTGATTTAGAAGTCATGTTGCGACAGCTTGTGTTAATGTGCGGTATGAAATCAATATCCTCAGAAAGACGGCCTGGTTTCTGTCGTTTGGCACGCGCAATTATCGTCAAGATCCGCGTATTTCCTATAATAAATCCTTGTTCAAGATCGCAACGACGTTTTTCGGCCGGTTGGTGGAAATAAAAATCTACGAAATCGAATATGTTGAAGAAGAGTGAAAGGACTAAATGGCCTAGATTGCCGACGCGACACCCCAGTCGCGTGGCGCGCGGCTAGTACAGTGCAAAATAGCGACACTTGCCTGCAATCCCACCTACATGATGTTGCCTCAAAGTCTCGCCAAATTTATAATAAACCACCCATTTCAAAATGAAGATGCGGCTTTCTAATGCATGCATGTCATAGAAAGCTTTTCAGCGGTGTTTGCTTATTTTTCTGTCCCAGTCATTTATGCTACAGCAGAGCGCTGGCTGATGGGCGTACACTGCCACACTTCCTTCATCTGCATTATTCCTCCACAAATTTTGTCGTGTTTCCTCATCATCAGAACTGCTGGATGAAAGGCCAGGTATAAGTGAACCGCCAGTCTTATAGGGCTATGGAATTATAGACAAAGAGCGCATCGCCCGTAGGGTTCATGGTTATTCCCTAATCTTGAGGTGTGGTACTGTAATACTTGTTGATTTAATACTTCAAGATTCAGACTGATACCAGCTGGACCGGCTACCCAACTCAGTACCATTTGGCACATTCGATATGTGCCCCTTGAAAGAAAAATCACAGACGTAGCAATATGGAAAATAAGTCAGATCAAAGTGAGTTTTTAAACTGGAGCTGTTAATACCAACAGGTCAACTCTGTGTACACGACCAGATGTATCCTTCTATCAGCGAATGTCTCCGGATATTCTGCTGCTTTTGACGAGATTCTGTATACCGTCCCCGCGACTCTCCAAACTCCCTGTCATCTCGCAAAACCATCCCCTAATGTCCCAGATCCGGCTCAGCTTAATCCGACACCTCTCCAGCCTTTCCCCCAATTAGAACAGCGCAGAAATCACGTCCCAGGCCGCCTTTTCAAGTTTCTCTTTCTCTGGAGCTGGCGTTTCCTTCCTCATAGAGTCAAAATTTCTTCCCAACACATATTTGCCGCTCCCTGTGACCTTGGGTGTCGAAATCATCTACTTGCTGGCCTTCTTTGCTGCACTGCTCGTCGGCTGTGCTTCCGCCACGCCAATCAAATCGCGAGATTCAATAGCCATGAGGTGCTTGTGCAGCTTTTTGATCTCCATGTCGTGCTTTCGACTTTGCAACACAGGTGGTCGCTTGTGCAGCTTTTGGAACTGCCTCCGTATTGTCGGGACCATCCAAGCCACAGCTCACATCGCCCTGAATGAGAGAAGAAATTTGGGTCAAGTGGAGTGAGTTGCAGCTCGCAAGATCTCTTGCAACGGATTCATCAACTTTGCAGGATGGGTTGATGTACTTAGAGGCCAAAACTGCGGCATGGTCTGGGAGCAAGGACTGCTAGTGCCTTTCCCTACCACCGATGATAGCGAAGCCGCCATTACGGAAGGCGATTGCGGCGTTTCTTGCTTGGATTTTGACAAGCTGGGGCAAGGGCAAGCTGGAGATTGTGTCCTCCCAAGCCTTGGTGATTTCGTCCTCTTTCTCCGTGTCTCTAAGAAATCCTGAGGTGTTTTCGACGGAAGCACTATTGGATCCGGAGTCGGGAATCTTCTTCGTTTTCTTTTTAGCCTTGCGTCGTTTCTTGCTACTAACCACGGGTGGCGCAGTAGAGGCTGCGGCTGCAACGTTGGGTTCAGCTTGTTTCTTTTGGTTATCGGACAGAGATGTGTTGTCCGAATCTAGCGAGTCATCTGGTATGACCTCGGTTCGCTTTTGGGAGTCGATGATTTTTTTCATATCTTTCGCCGGTGCACCAGCGGACTCGGCCTCACACTGCTTATCCTGGAGCTTTCCAGGATGTTGCTCTGCGGATCGGCTTTGCCCATCTGCCTGTCGTCTCAAACCGCCGTCTTTTTGTTCCTTTTTGTCTGGCATGGCTGAAAAAAAAAACAAATGTGAACTGTGAGCAATTTGATGTACAGCAAGGCAAGACTTCCAAATTGTTGCTGTTCCTCTTCAGGCTTGGCTGCGAGTGACGTGTTATTGTTCACGGACGGTTCTCTTTCAATCTGCGCCAAGCTGTCCTAACTTCCGAGAGTTTGTTCCTTGGGTCAGACGAAAAGAGGGACAAGACCAACAATGTCGCCGTGGTTGTGGCCACCCTGTGCTCGCTTGATGTTTTGTTGCTTGGCTTCTTGGAGGAATTCAAGCCCGTGCCTCTTGGGGCCGACGAGTAGATAGCAGTAGCCAGTGTAGCACTTTCTTTTCCTGGGCGCTCTTCTTAGGTGGCCCACTGCCACGTCTTTGGGTAGGAAATCGCGGAGTCCAGCCTTGGCTTTTTCTCAGGACTTAATGCATCGATTCTGATTTGCCCCTACCGTTTCTATGTCTTGGGCATGTGATGAGAGCGGTTGGATTTATGCCGTGAGCGTCTCTTTCTGTGCACCCTGTGTTGGGATCGTCTTGGGGCTTCAGCGGCCACTGGTGGGAGAAAGAAGGGGAAGCTTGCTGAATGTGCGTGCACAGGCAGCTATTGAATCCGCGGGTGTGGGAGGTCTGGTGTGAGGCTTGGGTTTGGATCCGTGCAGGTATCTTCAGGTCTGATTGCGCAGACGAAGATGAAAAGATTTGGAAGAAGGCTTGTTGTAACTGATGGCACACCCTTGAATCGTATTTGACAAAATTGAAGAGTTTTGCATGATTATGCAGGATGCAAACTGAAAGACTTGAGGGTTATATAACTTGAGAAATGATTACATAAGTGACTGTGAATCACTGTGTTTTTGGGGGGTTCGTTCATTTGTTTGTTTGCGTAAGTGAGCTGTGTTGGTTTGTGTAACGCATAAAATAGCGTGGTGTCATTGATGAGTTGGATGTGCGATATGCAGAACCGCTTCCAAGTTTATCACCTGCCGCAGTTTTGGGTGCAGATATATGTTGGAAAACTTCTATTTATTTCACTTTCCCCAAAACTTCCAATCGATATCGCTTTTCTTGAAGTATTATTCAATCAAATCATTTTCACCGTTTCTGAAAGCATCTTCGGCCGTTCACGGATCTTCTTTGGCAGATTTCTGGCAAGTGTAATTTCTTAATCATAACAAAAGAGAGAGAAAAGCACTCAGAGCAGTCGAGAAATTATGAATTGAGTGTGATTGCGATGTACTTGCTAAATACGAGTCTACATACATTCTACGCATTGGTTGGCCCGATTACCCCCAAAACCAAAAAGTTCCGAGACACCTCCGGCGTTTACAAGTCTCCGCCAAGTTTATGTGGCTTGTCAAAGACATTGTTCGGGTCATACCTTTTCTTCAATTCCCGTAGACGGGCAGTATTAGATCCAAAGACCGTCTTTGCTGAGATACTGTCTACGTTTGCGTAGTTCAGATAGGTACCAGTGCCGTCCTTGTGCTCCGCATCATCGTATCCCAACTCGCGGATGTTTTTCTGGAACTTTCTGTTGTTATCTCGAATTTCCTGGTCAAATGACTCGTTTTTCCACGTCCATGCCGTGCCGACATTGTAGTATTTGCCTCGGCTGTTGAATGGAGTGGCCTCGGCTGGGACCTTGGCAGCGACGTGGGTCGGGTAGCATTCGAACATAAACATACTGCCTTTGGCCTCCGGGTTGGCGTCGATAAAGCCAGTAAATTGATCGCGAATAGTCTGGGCCGTATCGAGCTGCAATGGGATGGTAAAGTTGCTTCCGCCAAACAGATAACGCTTGCCTGGGGCCCATGTCTTGTCGCCCAATTGGTTGACGGCAGGGTAAGGCATCGGCCCGACAGTGTTCATGAAAGCCTTCAGCTTTAGCAATGGTGCATAGAATTCTGGCCCAGCCGTCTGCGCATTATCTCCAAAGTGGAAAATATGCAAAAACATGACCCAAGGCCGGATGGCATTGGGGTCATCTCCAGGACCGGGAGGCGCTCTGCAAAAGCCCGTCCGGAAAGCCTGGTAGCCATCATTGGTCTTGTCCCAGGTGTTGATGAAATCGACAATAACCGGGAGACTGTCCATGGGGACCACTATGATACCGCCGTAAGCTTCGTCTTGGGGGAACGCTTTCATAGTGAAGTGGGTCACAACCCCAAAACTACTACCAGCACCTCGAAGGGCCCAAAAGAGATCGGTGTTTTCCTCATGTGATGCAGTAACGATACTTCCATCGGCAAGGACCACCTTGCACGAGACGAGAATATCAATCGAGAGGCCATAAAGACCCATCAAGACACCAAACCCGCCATGCAAGACAAGTCCGCCGACACCAGTGTGCGAAATAGTCCCGCCAACCGTGGCAAGTCTATGCTCCCAACATGTCTCATCAACGTCCTTCCAGGTACAGCCTCCGCCAAATGTCACGATCTTTTCGTCGGGTTTCACCACGACCTCGCGCATCAGTGACAAATCAATGACCATGCCATCAGGGGAAGGCGACGCAGATGCCTGGGCAGTGCTGTGGCCGCCACCTTTCACATTGAAGGCGATGCCATTGGCGACTGCAAACTTGACGGCTGCACTGGCTTCCTCTGGAGTCTTTGGCAGTGCTACCGCGGCCTTGATCGAAATCAGCCATGGGAACTTGGGGCCTGGGGGGAGCCGGAGGTCCAATCCTCGCGGCCTGAAGTAGGGGAAATCAACTCACTGCTGGCTTCACGCATGTGAGACTCCACCGCTGTAAACTCTCGTCAAAGCCCTCATCGCCAGGTACAAGGAGGCGCCCCTGTGTAAACTGCTCGCGCAGAGCCAAGAATCTACCTGCAGCCATATTCGCCAAGATGGTAGCTTGCGTCGCGTTCAGGGGGGGAAGCGTGGTTTGAGGCCGAGAAGCAGTCCTGGAATCTATCTACAGCCAACACCTTCACCTAGCGCCTCCTAACCATTTATAACCATACCTTGAACCATGTGGACGTGCAGACACGGCACGACTCCCTGGCGCATCTGGACGCGTCCACATGTCCACCATTCACAAATCAGGACTAAGCTCACCTCAGAATTTGGGGTGAGGTGGCCGATCTTGAAAAGCTTCAGACGCTTGAGTGGTCTAGTGAGGGGCACTATTGCGTCGTTTAAGGGTCAAGAATGCGACTAATGCACAGTACTTAGCTTGAGGTGTGGATGAGGCTGGAATTATTGGCTGCGTTAACCTAAAGGGATGGCCGGTGGCTGAGGGAAGGCCGAGGGCTGAAATGAACGCATGTGGATGGGGTTTCAATCACCAGTCAGCCCCAGCTGGCATACTCGGAGATTTTTTTATGAGTTGATATATTATTCCATGTCCTAGTTGTGTTGCTAGCGATAATTGATACCAGGCGCCTTTGTTGTCCTTGCTGGATTCAGCATCACCGTATCAAGCTGAAAATGCCACTCATTCAGACGATAGATGTATTGCATGCGGGATATTTAGATGCAAGTCGGAAAAGGCTCATGGCAATGGTTCAGAAACATGCCGAATGAGAAATAACTTGTATTTCACCTTTATCTCGATTCCACAAGACGTCTAAAGGGACGAAATGATAGAAATAGGGACTGTACCCAGTTGTGGAGCACCGAACTGAGTGCTCCCTGAACCAGCGTAAGATTCCAGGTCAAGCATTGTGATGTTTGAGTCTTACACAGCATACAACTGCGGTCATTATGTGCTTTTTCATCAAGGAGAAAAGCATTCTCCTTACTGTAGCCAGTCAACCCCCTATCAAACATGATCTTTTGCCGAAGACAAAAATGATCAATCTGACATAGAAAGATACGTACCGAATACTTCCAGAGTTCGGAACGGTCTAGACCAAGAGAACGGAGGTGGGTGGGGGTTTCTCACAGTATTTGCACTGTCTAGAAAGTGTGAGACCAGAAACCCGAATCATCAATTCAATTGGAGGGAGATATGCCTTGTCATGGCACGGTTTTATCGTGATAAATAGAGAAGTTTGTGTTCAATAAATAAACGGAACGTCTTATACATGAACCAAATCTATGCATATCCTAAGTCTTGAGTTAGTTTTCCTCTTCCCCTCATTCTTCATGATATGCCTCAAATGCCATGCATCCTTGGGCAAGGATCAAGCCAGTTTGAGGAATCATGACTAATGGTTCGAAAAAGACCATATGAAATGGACATACACACTTAGCTTTTGGGCGAGAATACCACCACACTTCCATGGCCATGCATTTCGGGAAGATTCGGCTAGCCATGGTGTCATATGACAGCCAGCAGTCTAGCAAATCCCGTAATGGTGCTATCGAGGCTTCATCCTACCAATGAGAAACCACTTGAATACTGTGAATTCAGCATGCCATCCCTAGCAATGACTGGCAGAGAATACTGAGGAATCATGACAACTCAATTCAAAAATTTGGCATGACAGAACCCAATGCCCCGTTTTGAACCGCACTGTGTCGATAAGGCGAATCTTTTTTTAGCCCCACCGAAACGGCCAAGTGCAGATGGTCCGTTTTCCCATTCTTACTCGCTCGAAAATCCTCCCGCCCAATCGCTCTCACCTCGAACTTTGACCACCCAACATCACACAAGGAGCAAAAAAAAAAAAAAAATTACCCGCAACCCTCAATCCCTCTCAAAACCGCAATCATGGGTAACGTATGAAAGTCCCAGGGCGCCTGGATTGACGTTGTGCTAATCAAGCAACTACAGGGCGCCAAGGCTCAGCAGAAGCGTGATCGCAACCAGAAGGACGCCAAGGTCGCCAAGTCTCAGCTCAAAGTTGTACGTTTTCCCTCCCCTTCCCCTCTGTCGCTCATGTCCCCCGAGTGCTGACTCCAGGAGTAGAACAAGCAGGCCTGCGACATCCAGTGCCAGATCTGCAAGTCAACCTTCCTCAAGACCACCAAGGCTCCTGCGTTCGTGCCCCTCCAGACCCCGTCCCGCCCCTCCGTCTGGGCCCTGCCGTAACCCGACTGACACTTTACTTGTAGCCTGACTGAGCACGCCGAGAACAAGCACAGCAAGACAATCGAGGAATGCTTCCCAACTTTCCAGCAGTAGATTTCCTCGGCCACGGAGAGAGGCACCTTTTCATTTTTTTTTTTTTGAGTACACATGATGGTGAGGGAGGCGGCGTAGCAGGGGAGTTGTGGGGGAACATTCAGCGAGGCGTATGAGAAGTTGGCATGGCATGACAGACAGAGAGCATGGTGGGTGTGGGGTTGACGTTGATGGAGTTATGATCATGATGGATGATTTACATGGTCCCTATTTTTACTCTCTGATCCCTGCCTTACAAAGGAAGGGGGGGTTTCCCCCTTCAGATCTGTCACTGGGTTCTAGACATCCACACCCGCCATAGACTTGTCTCTGTTGATCTCGTCTCAGTGAGCCTCCACAGTTGCCGCTGGGGTCACCTCGACTGGTGCTCCCAGCGACGCTCCCGCTGCCTTTTGCTTTGCCTGCTCCTCGCGGATCCCCGCCAGGATGTCCGGGTACCACCGCTCTCCAACGTCCGGGTGGCTTTTGACGCGATTGCGCAGCGTCGCCTCACCTAGCGTTTTGGCCACACCGCCCCTGCGGAACGTAAACTCGACGTCGTCAATGCGCCCGCCTTGGGACTCGACAATGTGCCGCCTCTGCTCCCGCACGCTCTCGGGCACCTGACCCACGCCCACAGTCTCCAGGTCCTCAAAGGCGGCGTCCTGCTTGACGCCCTGGAAGAAGGGGATCGAGAAGCGGGCTCCCGTTCCGGCCGCCGGCGACAGGACGCGGTGCGTTGTCGAAACGCACACGCCCTGCGTCAGCGCCTCGAGACCCTGCCCAATGGCCACGACGAGGGTCCCGTCGATGGGCGGGCAGTCGATCCACTCGCCCTTGACGTTCTGGACCTGCAGGCCGCGGTGCTGTGTGGCCTGCAGCAGATAGCTGGACAGCATCGAGTCCTTGTGAGGCCCGACGCCCTGACCCTGTGCCTCCCCGTCCTTGCCGAGCTGCTGGAGGTCGGGATAGCGCACAATCTTGAGCTTGTGCTGCTGGTCCTCGTCAAAGTACTTGTTGAAGGCGTCCCTGGGCAGCTCGATGGCCTCGGCGATGAGCGATGTGAAGGAGATGGAGATCTTGCCCATCTTGTTCATGTAGCCGGTGTAAGTCTCGCGGAACCCGGGCAGGGACTCCTCCGCGGGCCACTGGTTGGGCGCCAGCAGGTTGTAATACAGAGGGGAGCCCGGCTTGGGGATGGGGTGCTCGGTTGAGAGGTCAATCTGCTCGCGGTGGTCAATCTCCCCGGCCGTGATCTCGGCCGAGAGCTGCGAGTAGCCCAGGAACGAGTTGGCATTCTTCATCTCGATCTTGAGCCTGGGAAAAGAAAAATCGCACTGGTCAGCAACGAATACCAGGCATGCTGCGTGCCCCCTTGAACTACAAGCATCACGTTTTTTTAAAATAAAAAAGCCACACACGCGACAACTCACTTTTCCTCTTGGGGTATGTCAAAGAAGGCCTTGCCGAGGGTCTTGACCCGCTCAAACTCCTCGTCCGAGATGCCCACATTCTTGAGGTAGAGAAACCCAACCTCCATCAGTGCGTGGCGGAGCTCTTTGAGAAAAGCCGGCTTGGTGGCCGGGTCACTGGCGGCCGCCAGGTCCAGTATCGGGATGGACGTGAACGATGACATGGCGGGGGGGAGAAAAAAAGAGTTCACGGATACGTTAAAACGTTATACTAAAGAGAAGAAAAAAAGGAAAGAAAAGAAATATAATACAGAATACAGGCGAAGAGGGAAGCAGCAGGTGATAATAATAATACTTTTAATTGGGTTTGCAAACTGGTATCTTCCCTCTCTTTATGTCGGTGTTAAATAGGTAAAATATTGGCAGCCTGTCTGTAAAAGATCGTCTTATCACCTCATGGCGCAATTGCGCAATTGGTCCACCCGTCGCTGTTCACGCGCCCTACTCGTTGCAAATGATTCCCGATACCCTACTTTTCTCAAACCCGACGACGCTAATAAAACGATGGCCATTCCCGAGCCTCTTCCCCGCATCAGCACGCCAACCGACAAATGCCGGGTGGCGCGTTGGAGATGCCCTCCCACGGCAGCATCCCGCTTTGGCCGATTTTCCGTCATGATTGCCCCCAATGCAGTGTCGATGGCATGCATCAATGCGCATGACCAATCATGCCACAAAAAAGCAATGTTTCATGAATGGGTTTGGTTGCATTAAGTCTATCGTCTAGGTTGCTCACGACGAAGCTGACAGAGGTTTCGTTGCGAGGAGGCTAGTAACCTTGTAAAACATGTCCTCAATAGGTGGCGCCGCAAACGCTGGGGCAGCGTCAAAGATATCTGCAAGGTGCTGCTGGTGGATCACGCTTCTCTGCACGTCATCGTCCTCCATTTCCACGTCTTCTTCTTCAGCTGTCTCAGCAGCCGCATCCTCTGCCTCGCTCGCCATGTCCTCGTCGTCGTCGATGAGGGCGGCGTTGTCGTCCTCGCTTGCATCCGCATCCTCGAGACGTAGATCCTCCAGAGGCTGCACTGTCGCGAGGGATGATGGGTCTGACCCTTCGGCAACCACCCAGATTTGTGCAGCGTCATCCAGAGCAATAAAGCCGCTGGTATCTGGCGCAGACACTAAACTGACTATTCTCTGAGGTGTGTTCCGCACCAACAAGGGCTCCGAGTCTTCCGGTTCAAAAACTCCAAGCGTAGAGCCCTCGTTAGATGGCAGGGCCACAGCAAAGTGGCCAGATGTGTGGTCCACGGCAAGCTGGATGAGGTCGCTGTCCCCTGTCACCTTGGGAACCAAAACACCGTATCGCAACTCGTCGCTGACGACGTCGTATACACGTAGTTCATCGGACAACACAATCACAAATGGCGACAGTGCACGAACTGAACGCAGCTGTCCCTTCCATTGGCCCTCCAGCGTCCTGACTACTTCACCAGATGCCGCGTCGATAACATAGACAGCACCAACGCCGACAGTTCCAAACGCAACAAATAATGTAGAGCCGTCTTCAGAGAATGCCAAGCTTCCTTGGGGCTCGTGCTTGGACGTAGGCTCGGGAAGGTCTACTGTACCCTCCTGAGGAAGACCGTCGCCCACCGCAATGACCTGCGAACAGCTCCAAGAGAAGACCTCCTTTCCATTAGTTCCTTTGACAACAACGCCGTTCTGTGATCGAGTCTTAGGCCGCCATAAACGAACCATACCATCAGTTCCAATGGTTGCAAAGCATGTGGAGACAGGGTTTGATGCGAGGTCCAGGACGGCCTCATTGTGGGTGGTGGCATGGGGAGCGTTGATTCGAGAAACGAGGGCAATCTGGTCATCATCCTGTCGGGCTTCCCAGAATTTGAGGTAAACTTCGCGTCGTTCCTGGATAAACTGCCCCTTCATGTCGCCAATGACGTTGTCCACGTCCCGAGATGAAGGCTCCCAAGTATCAACACTGGCGAGCCATTCACCATCGGCTGAAAATGCCATGTGTGTGATAATTGGCTCGTCAATGACGTGGCCCTTGTTGGTGATGTTCACGTCAGTCGGCTGTGTGCGAGCCAATGCCTGCTTAGAGACACTGCGGAATGTTTCCAGATCAAACGTCTGCAGCAGGGGGGCCGAAAAGTCCCCAGACGAGTTGGCTTGGCTACCGTTGCCCACGCAGACATGAAGTCTTGAGTGATCTGAGGGCTTGATAGCAGCGGGGATGGGGCGTCGCACAGACTGGGGCGCTGTCCATGTTCGTTGAACGAGCAGGTCCTTGGGAGTGGAAACGTGCACCGCAGCAGACTGGATGCCGGCGATATATGCGGTAGGCTTCATTTCGGAGGTGGAAAGAATCATAGTCGAGTTGTCGTCAAGGTGAATCACATAGGAAGATCCATTGGCGGAAACAACAATATTTTCCACGCTACCGGAGAGATGAGGAAGAAAGTCCTTTCTTGAGGTGTCCATCTGCCACAGCACAAGGGAGTTTTCGGAGCCTCCAGAAATCATGTAATTACCTGCTATGTGTTAGATTTGAGCTGGGGAGTGGTTAATAGAACACATACCATCGCGAGACCACTTCACTGCATGCACAGCCTTCCTGTGCCAGTGGAACTTTTGCGCCTGGATCATTTCCTTCTCAGAGCCTGCCTTTCCGAGGCCCTGGCTTCGGAAGATGACGTCGTGGTACAGATAGATGGCACCACGAGCACCACCGATCAATACGTCAACAACCGGGGTGGGGCTTGATCGTGACTTCTTGCCCGCCGCTGGCCTAGCGTAAACCCGAACATCGAGGGTCGTGATCAGATCGGGAACATCGAAGGAGTAAAACTCGTACTCCAGCGCTGCCAGATTATCCGCTTTCTTTTGAGATTGGATGCCGACAAAAAGGCGGTCATTGATGGCCCCAACCAAGACCTGGCCATCTTGGCTCGACTCCAGCAACTGCAATCCGTCGCCGGGCTTCTTCATGGCCACGATAACCTTGGGCTCGGACGCCGCCGACACATTTGCTTCATAGGCGGCAACCTCGATTCGGCTCGACTTGTCTGACTCAGCAACTAGGAGAATCTCTTGGGTCTTGTTGGAGATCGAAGTTGTCAGAACCACCAAGGCCTTGGCAGTTTTGGATCGAGTTTGGAAGGACTCGGGGGTCTTGGTGCTTGTCCAGTCGACATGAAACACACGGCCATCTGAGCAGGCAACCCAGACAAAGTCGGGGTTTTGCTTGGACTGCCTTGTAGCAACAATGGTTGACGAGTTTTGCTCGGAGGAATCGATAGCGGTTATGGGGATTCGGCGCACTAACAGCGAGTCCACGGCCGAGTAGACTTGGATTGAGGTGTTGTAGGCAAGGATAAGATATCTAATACAGGTCAGTCAGACACTCGGCCAAAAAACACCTTTGTGTCGAAACTCACTGTTCATCTTCGGTCAGAATGGGGTCAATATCGAGCATCCTTCCACCCATGGGCTTCGATACTCTCCAACCCGCCTCAGCATTGTCAAACTGGCGAAGAACCTCTAATTCTCGGTCCCCCGTGGTCGAGAGAGCCGTGGACAACCCATTAGCTGCCGATTGCGCGCCATCAGCAGCGTTCAGAATGTCTGCGATTGATTTGCGCCCATTGGCCTTGTTCTCCTTGCGTTCAGCGCGTTGTCGCTTAGATCTCGAATCGGCTTCAGCAAGCTCCCTCTTGCGTTTCTTGTTCCGGTCCTCCTTGGTCCGGGGGCTCTTTGGGCCGGCCATGTTTCCTAGTGCTTCCCTGTGTGCAGTTTGCACAAGCTCGAGTGTTTGGGGGCGCGGAACGGCCGAATCGTGAACCAGGTCGTCGATCGAGAAAAGTAAGGAACTGCCGCCAGTGCTCCAGGTCGCAGAAATTTTGGTCCCGCTTTGGTGAACTTTTTTGCTGCTGATAAGATAAGCCTTGGTCGGAGAAACCTCGGGAAGGAGAATTTATTTTCAACACCAAAGAGGCGCGCGCCCATCACCGAGCTTTCCTCGAGACAACAGGCTCCTGTCCATCGCAAACCGTTTCAAAATTCCCAAAAGTTACGCGCGACCTCCCGCCCACATCAAAAATGATTATTCCCATCCGTTGCTTTTCTTGCGGCAAGGTACGGGACCCCCCATCGAGCTTGCGCCATCGAAGCGGCAACCTGACTAACCAACGTCCAGGTCACTGGTGACCTCTGGGAGCGCTATCTCCAGCTGATTGCCGATCCTCGCAAGACTGATGGGTATGGAAACTCTAAAAGCGACTATTCAGAACACTATGTTGACGCGGATATCTAGTGATGCCATGGACGAGCTTGGCCTGAAGCGTTACTGCTGCCGCCGAATGATCATGACCCACGTCGACCTTATCGAGAAGCTTCTCAAGTACGATGAGACCGCAGTATTGTCACTCTCCATTGAACCATATCTAACAAAGCATCACAGATACACCCCTGACGGCCGAAACGAGAAGAAGCAGCGATTGAACGAGACGGAGTAAAGCGGCTCCATGAAGCAGCGACAAGGGATCATGCATGGTCAGGCGTTTTGGGAAAATCAATCAAGTGTCTCGTGGGCTGGCGTATGGAGGAATTCGCATTCAATAAAGTCTTACTATTAGGCACTCGAGCGCGTGTTTCGGTTGTCAATGTGTGCAAAATGCCCAGGGTCGTGTAAACCAGCATGGGTGCTCGAACGAGCCTCGATCTATGGGTTGACTTTCGGCGATAAACTAGATTGTTTGCAGCGAAGCAGTATCAAGCACAGGACACTATCTTGCTAGAGAATTTTGTTTGTGTCTAGGAGAATGAAGAATCCTGAGTACCACGTAATGCCGCAGCAACGAACGTCGACGGGGCCAACCAAAACAGCCAACTCCCGCGTCCGAGGAACAAAAACAAACATGAGATGAAAAAGCGGTGGCTGTGTAATCGGGATAGTCCAGAAGGGGAGTAAAAAATCCATTAGGCGTTTTTTAACAACTAGAACCAACAGTGTTTCATTATGGATGTTCGACATGCTGTGGAACAGGGTAACACTGCCTCGCATATAACCCACCTCACCTGACTATGAACCAGCATTGCTGGTGGGCTCAGTCTTGATAGTAGTTAGCCCTGGACACTTGCAGTTCCGGCCCAACATCCTCTTTCAGGGAAGTATGAAGGCGTCAAGATTTCATGGTTCGACAGAGCCTAAGCGGTTAAGGCTAGTTGCAACAAACATGCATGAGAGTCATGTTGCTGAACCAAACTGCCGGAACCGAGCCTCGCACAACCAACAACAAAATCGTCTCATTTAGCCACGCGGCATTTCGCGAGTAACCCCCTCGGAGTTGAGTCACGTCCGGTCGGCGACCTTTTGGGGCCCATTTTGGCAGGCATATTTCTCATCAGGTAGGTAGGTTGGAGATGTGCCAGAGTGATGAAAATCAAAATCATGGCCATCGGATTTGATCATGTGAGCGGTCAGCAAAACGGTGACATGCACAAAGTCCAAGCCTCTACAAAACTCGAAACTGGTCGCATTGACGCAGCCCCTACTGGACAATTGAGGCTCAAATGATCCAATGAGCCCCGCGACCAATTTTGAGGCCTGCTCACAGCCGCCTCCCGAACCAACCAGTTTTGTGCCCAGCCATCCGTTGGTTCAGAGGGCCAGATACCCACTTGACAGGGCAGTAGATCGTAGGGGCATGGTCGATTACGCAGCTCGCATGATATGCATGTTGGTACAGCACAGAGACTGGGCGAAGACAGGTAGCGGTCAATTCAACCACCACACAGCAGTCAGTCGACTCTTTCCAAGCCAACAGTCAAGCCAACAGTCGCCACTATACCAAGGTTCGGGTTACTGGTGGCTCCTCTGCAACTCCAAGGGTAAGATCCTCGCGATGCTACCAGACGAGTTACTAGATGCGGATCATTACCCGCGTCCGCAGGACGCAGCCCGCTACTTTCGTCAATCCAATGCCATGTCATCCGCTTAAGCCAACATGAACTGAAAACTGACCACTAAAGGAGCCCTAGTCTCGATGCAACGCGCACTCAGCATGCAACAATGGCCGCGCCAAAAGCAAGGGTTGTCTCGACTGCACCGAGGCGCCGGCGCCTATGCAATGCAGCTGGGAATTCATCCAACTCTGTGCTGACCAACAAGCCACGCCCCATACATTAACGGCCGCGCTTTTAGTCGGTCCACCGCATCGATACCTACTGGTGTTATTTCATGATGGGGCCTGCATCTCCGACTATCTTTTCCTCTTTTCTTCTTGAGTGTTGGATGCACTCATTCGGAGACAGTTGGGGGATTAGGTAGGATTCGGACTCATGAACGGTTGAGTGGGTCCCGGGTTCATTCCGGCCGGAGGAGCTTGCTGGTTGTGAGACTGTTGATGTCACGAACCCTAGATCAGCTCGGACAAGGGAACAATCGAGAAAAGCGAGACCAACTTCGAGAGAGAAAATAGCTTGGTCCCAAGGAACCCACGGGAACCCCCTTCCGGGGGGGCTTGATCCTGGCTAGCCAACAAGCTGGTGAGAAGCCAATGCCCCCGCACCGAGGGGCTGGGATGAGATCGCTGGGGCGGTTCCGACAATCTGTATAGCGCTGTGATATACGGAAACGACGCAGCTGGCCTTGGGTTGTCACCGCGCTAACAACGACGACTGGGTCGAAAAGTTTGACCGTATTGGCCTTCATGAGTGTAAGAATGGGCATGGTCAGTGACGATCAGAGGCTAGAAGCATACCGACTGTCAGATGATGCCAGTAAGACGCCAAGCCTGTTTGGCTGGCCATTAGTTTATCCCAGAATTGCACATTCACAATGCTAAAGGCGGTGGGTTACGTATACGACCTGTTTGTAAATGCCGGTCTGCAAGGTGTGCATACCTTCATGAGAGATCAATCACACAAGCCACCAACACTATCTGGGGATAGAGAAACAAAGTTTATCCATGGTGTTGTCCTCCGTTCATGTCAAGGCTCATCTCGACCAGGATTGCGAAAAGTCACTGGCTATCGCAATTGAGCCTTGGGATCATGTGGGTGCAAAACGGCCTTTCTCTTCTAGGCATAACACCTCAATCATCTCCATATCCAGCACGGGGCTGAGTCCTCTGCTTCCCTTGCCATTGACCAACAAAGATGCCCACTGTCAAAAATGGCGGGGGCATATACTGGGACAGCAAGGCCAAGAGAAGGCGCGAAAACCGGGTTGGCGATGGGACCCACCCTGTCCGTTCAGGTTACCAAAACAGTGGAGTCATTGACTAGCTTTAGCGTCATAAAAGCCGCCGGGACCAGACTGCCGGGTTCACAAGACCAGGCGCGCTGACTGGCCCATCCATCAACCCGGGGGGCGCCCACCGGCGGCAAACTCCCAGCACCTACCCGTTCCCTTTTAGGGTGCTGGCGTTACTTGGGTAGGGCAAAGTCCCAGGCCGGCGGGATGCCATGATGAGACCTGCGCCGGGTCGTCTCGTCTTTGGTCTGGGGCTGACTGTGGATGGGGGGGCTTGGGAGAAGGGAAGGTCGCATCTCCAGCGGCCGTGGCGGTCCCGGCGGATTGCTTCCCAAATTGTATATCCAATCCAAACCTGTGCCGCTTTCGAGCTCAGCTTCAGATTCAGGTAGTGGCCGGGAATTACGATACTTCAGGCCTGCTTAGAAGTCAATGAAACGAGCGGTGGGGGGAGAGGTCACGGGAGGCTCAATGACCTGGACAAACAACTGACCACGCAGCCATGGTCAACAGAGGAATAGCTATGTCCAGGTTGAGGAAATATTTGTCAACCGTTTGCCGGGTCAGCGCGTAAAGTGCTGAAGGAGGGTGCTGGGCCAGCACCATTGGTTCGAGGAGCACCCACCCGCGTGGACTTTGGCGTTGCCGTCGACCAAGACAGCAACGAGTGCGGGCAAAGGTTGACAGAGTCATTCATCGTGCAGCATGTCCAGGCTGACGGTTCAGGCTGAATATGTCAGTGGCCAGCGGCGTCACACCCGACGCCACAGGGCCGAAGCTGAGGCATCCCAAGCCGAAGAAGCCATGGCATAGGTTTGGCAAGATGGACAGGACAGGCATCATGTTGGGACAGGCGAGGGGTTTGAATCGCACCCTCTCCTTGGTCAGACTGGGCCATCCCCCCCACATGATTTAAGCGCCCATGCCTGTCGCTTTGATGCAGCCCCACGGGTTGGGGTGTGCTAGGGCCTGGGGGACCCTTGAAGGGGCATGGAAAAGATTTCCCCATCCACCACCACTGGGCGCAAATCCTGGCGTTGATTGGATCGAGGCTAGGGCCGGCGCCTGGGAAGGTCGGGAGACGAAGCTAAAGTAACGCGCACGCAGGACCTGGTAATCTGGTAATTCTCCCGAAGGGGATCTGAGAGCGCACGCAAAGTAGAGGGAGCGTGCATCAAGTGATGAGAGAGGGGGGAAAGGATTAAAATTGCGGAAAAGATATAGAAGAGCCGTTATTGAACAGCAAATTACCCGAGTCGAGGCCGAGGCGAATGGGTGTGAAACGGGACGGGCACGTTGGTAAGGTGGAATGCGCGCGCAGAAAGGCACAAGCAGGTGCTGTAGATGTGGCCGTCCTGTTGGATGTGAAGTGTGGGAGTGGGCCATTCACCTTAGCCCTCCATCTTCCCATCCTCCATCCATCCCATCTCTCACTCGCCTTCCTTCGTTCATTGCTTGCATCCAAGCACACCCACCCCTGAACGTCCCTCCATCTCGCCCCTGATGCCCTCCAAACGCTACCGGCCATCCTTTGTGGCCGAGATGGATGGATGGATGGCGACTTTGGATGTGCTGGAGCATTCTTATTCGCCGGTCATTCTTATTTGACTTATCCTGCGTGACGATTCAATCCTCTCAATAAGCCTCCTGGATTTTAATTGATTTTTTGGATTTTTTTTAGACAAAAAAATCCCCTTCCAGGTTGCTTGAGTCAACTCTGTGGGGGCCAAAACTATGGTGTCGACGTACCTAGGCGCCTTCTGAGCGTCACAGCTGCATTGACCACACCCTATTGTGTTTCCCGTCCACCAAAGGAATCGCCGCTAGGCCAAGGTCCCAAGACCCGAAAGGAGGCCCTTTTTGAGACCTACATCGTCGATGAAAACGTGCTCCACGAGAAACAGCAAGGTTAGAAATAGAAACAATAAACAATAAACAACGGTGGAATACGACCTCGGCTCAATTAGAAACCCGTATTTCAACGCCTCGAAACGTTGGTTTACATGCACACCAATTCGGATCTCATCCGTGGCTCTCTGGACGGATCGTAGCTGGTATCACTCGACGGCCCAATGGGAATTCACATGAAATTCAATTTGTGTGGTGATTGTACACTTACCTGGTAGGTCAGCATAGTTCGCAATGGACACGACCCAGATCTGCCATCACACACTCAAGTTTGACTGTAATATTCATATCACAAACACCCTTGCCCTCTCACGGCCTCACTTGATCAGCTTCCCACCCCCTGGCCCCTTTCTCATTAGTATTCCTATTCGCATTGCTTTGGTTAGGCGGTCTACGTCTTGCCGTCTCTTTGTTTATTTTTTATTTTTTTTCAACTTACCCACCTCGTCACGTCGTTGGTGGTCCACCGTGCTCCAACAGCACAACGCACAGCTCACCTCCCTGCCATCCGGCCTGTCACACGGCTCAGAGCTCTCAGTGGTCCCCCTCCGAGCCTGATGGAAGCTGAGCCTGCCGCCATCACCGTTGCCGGCTCCGTCTTATTAGTCCCGTCGAAGCTGCTCTGCATGGCACACCAACCCACCTTGTCTCTGCTTCCTTTGTCTCGCTCCATCTCTTCACGCCCCTTGGTCGAAAAGCCACGCCACCCACCTGCAGTTCTGAACAGCACCGTATCCACCAGCCCACTCAGGCTCTGTTCAGTCCCAACTGACTGCTCCAGCTTCCACGCTCCCGCTCTCGCAACATCCACATCCACATCCCCCTGGTCTCTTCTCTTCCTCTCTCGACCCTCTCTTCTTGTTCTCTTGCGCTCTGTTTTCGTGCTAAACTCGACGCGCTCCTCCCCTAGTTCACACCATCCTCTTTTCGCCTTCGTCCCACTCGTCTCCTTCCAAACTGGTCAACGAAAAATACTTTCTTGATAACAACGCGGTTGTCTTCCCGCAATCCCTACCACTTGAGACAGCGCTTCTTTGGCCATCCCGCCGCGCCAACTCGCGTCCGTCCCGACAAGCGCAGGTCGCAGCTACGGCCGCCCCTCCATCGGCTGCCACACACCCGCCTTTGCGACTCTGCTCTAGGCGCATTTCTGCTCGCTCGCTGTGCGTGTGCGCCGCTTGTCTGAGCGCTATCCGCATCCGCATCCGCATCCATCCACCCACCCATCCATCCACCTCGTTGATTGATTCATCGAGACCATCACACATCCGCTTGCTGGCCTTACCCGAGCTCTGACCTTGGTCCTTGGTTGTACACTGACACCGGGCCAAGGTACACACTGCTACTCTTCCCCGCGTTACACGCACATGTCCCCGTAACAGACGCTACTCGCCTAGGCACGGACTCGACCGGACTCTACCGGACTGCTGCAGACCCTGACAAGGCTTGACGGGGCACGACAAGGGCCCCCATCTTGGCTCGACTTCTGGTACCTACAGGGAACCACTTGCTCGCCCAACCCCTGGTCAGCCTGCGTCTGCCTCGCTTCAACCGCCGCCGCCGCTTCCTGGCTCGCTCGCTCTTTAAACCTCCCGCTCTCCATTTTCTCTTCCTCGCTGCGACTTGCGTCCCGGAGCTTCATCCCGACTCCAGCTTGCTCTCCCCACTCGGAAGCTATCTATCCTCTCTTCTCCGTAGCAATCCTTTTTATTTCACCGTCCCTCCCTTGTCCGGCTGCCGTCAATCCTTTGCTCTCCTGACCGTTGCGCGCGGCTGCTACCATCCTCAATTCCACCGTCTTAGCTCGACCCGATCTCACTACCAGCTCCCACACCACCACCACGCCGTCTCGTCTCGCTATAATATTGTCTCCAGAGTGGTCGCTTCCGGCACGTGTTTACCGCTCTCCATATTACATTTTTCAACCCGCCGTGTAGACTCCTGAATCCTGGAGTTTACAAGCCACCCTTGCCTTGAACTAGAATCAACCCACGTCAAGGTCCCCCGCCATCACGGATCTTCTCGACGGCGACCCCTCGTCGCCGCTCGGTATCTCGTTTTGAGCTACCGCCATGGCCCTCGAAGCTCCCCTGCGGTCGTCGACTGGAAACATTCAGTTCCCATTCACCTACCAAAAGGACATGGCTGCCACTTCTGAGGCCGACCGCCTTCGGGCTCAGTTTAGAGTTGTGTATGTCCTAGTCGAGTCACTCGTCTTACATGCCCTAGCTAACTCGTATTTCTAGCTCCTCTCCTCCTCCAGCTACCAACTCCGCCTCCCTCCGACCTGACTCCATTAATCGACTATCATCAAACTCAATGAATCTCCTCAGCCCCAGCGATATTGTAGGGCCCTCGCCGGTAACATCCAACGGGACCGAAACCACGGAGATCGAGGACGATATTTCTGAGGATGTGCACCTGGAACCCACCAGCGACCAAACCCGTCGCTCTGAGGTTAGTTGGCTCGTTTCGATTGATTCATCCCATCGCCTGCTGACATCGGCCATAGCTTTTGATGCTCTCCACAAGCATCTCGGACAATCTACGACAGTCGATTAGCGAGGAAGCCATATCAGTTATTCATGCGCCCGAAAGTTTTGCGGCATGGGTATGTACAACTCTGTTATTCATATGAAAAGGCATAGATCTGACTTGACACAGACCTCATCCGAACCTGTCATCAAACAACAGTCGCCTAGCCCGAAATCGTCGCCCAAGGCAGACCAGGCCAGCCTATCTGCCCTCAATGGAACCCCAGAAAAGGTTTGTCAAACTTCCTATCCATTGCGCCGCTGCCTCTCACTCACACGTTGCCCCTCAGTCCTCTGGTCAGCCAGTGCGCCCTGCGCTCTCTACCGATGTTGGCCCTGTTCGGTATAACTTGGACAGTTTTACACCACGCGCTCAGGACCTGCAAACTATGCTAGAGGACACTACAAGGTTGCGATCAAGCAGCACCAGCAGTCTAGAGAGTAAGTCAGCCCTTTTTCTTTTCTTTTTCTTTTCTTTTTTTTTTTTTTTTGGCGATGCGATGCTGATAATTGCCCAGAAATTGAGGAGGCGACAGAAGCTGAAGGTGACGACGAGGACTATGCCTCGGACGCCATGCCGCTTCCCCACGAGGATGAGGAGGTTACCGCATTGCGGAGTGCCCTCCAGGAGTGTTGGACCCTCTGCAACACACTTGCCAACCTGAGTTCCATTCACCGAGCCCGAGTGTTCAGTCATTCAGGGATCCCTGATGCACATGAAAAGGCCTGGAAGACATGCTGGAAACTTTGCCAGCGTCTCTACGATAGCCGAGATGAAGATGCGACAGCTTTCAGTGTCAGAATGAATCTTGATCTCTGTCGAGATTTTTGCCAAGCTCTCTTTGATGTTCGCGACCGAAGGGATGAGTTGGCAGATTCCGTATTGCGAGTTAGTTTCGAACTCAACAACCAGTCAGTGCCCCCCATCAACCCAATAATTTCCCTTACTGACATTTTACCAGCCTGTACAGCGCCCAGGACAGCCGCAACCTCCCCGAGCAGTTCCGGGAGAGGACGCTAGACTTTTACATCACCCTCTGCCATCGCCTCATGAAGCAGCGCAACGATAAACAGGATGAAACTGATCTGCTACTGCGTTCATGCTGGGCACTGGCGGAAATGCTGTTTAGTATTCGCCAAAACAAACGAGATGGCAGACCGCCGGATGAGGAGCTGTTGGGTTCGGCAG
This sequence comes from Calonectria multiphialidica, assembly GCA_020623665.1. Taxonomy (NCBI): domain Eukaryota; kingdom Fungi; phylum Ascomycota; class Sordariomycetes; order Hypocreales; family Nectriaceae; genus Calonectria; species Calonectria multiphialidica. Next base: position 135,935 of record JAHVYC010000093.1, on the reverse strand, counting down.
TCCAGGCCTGTTGGGATCTCTGTGACATCTTTAGAGATGGCTGGACGCAGATTCGGCCTGACAGGAATACCCCGCGCCCAAGCCAGGCAGGTTTCCATTACCAGGGCTTTGACCAAAGCGGCCGACAGAGCCAAGCCTCGAACCGGTCATCCATTCACTCCAAGCAAGAAAGCGTCAAGAGTGGACGCCGCGAAGAAAAGTCAAGAAAGCCAGTACCAGTCCCTGAGACTCCCGTGACCGAGTTTGAAGATACTCCCATCTCCCCCCAGAGCCATTCTCCACAAATGCCAAACATACTCGTGCTTGGAACCCCCAGCGAAAACAGCCGGAGCGGAAGATGGTCCAGCAGTGCTTCCAACTTGTCGAGCTACTCAAAGGGAAGCACGAGGACTTCTAGCACGGCAACTACCACAGCCACTGGCGGCGAAGATGTGAATGTGACAAGGGCAAAGATTCTCGTGCTGAAAGCGGCCATGAATCTCGGCTTTGATCGTGATTCCATCGTCGATCCCAAGTCCGCCTCGGCAGCTCTCCAAAAATTCGTCCAGGAACTACCAGCTGGGTCCTTCGGAAACCAGCCAGTTCACGCCACACTATTATCCCAATACAAGAATTCAGTCCTCACGGACGCCATTATTCCTCGTCATCACTCTCTTCCAATACGCGGCAAACGGGTTTCAGCCCAAGATATGGCCAAGAGTATTCAAACTATGATGAGGAGCTCGCAGAGGTACTCGTATCTTCGCGACGTCTTCCGTTTCGTCTTTCAATTCCCACTTGAGGAAGTGGATACACGACGAAATGTCAGCATTGTTGTTTAGAGAAATCGCCATCTCTTAACACTTTTTTTTTCCTTTTCTTTTCGGGTTATACATTCCAACCCAAAAGCTAAATGGTTACTTCTATATCCCCTTTTTACCTAGAGCTTGAGCGCGATGCGAGGGCGAGGTAAATATAGCCTTGATTTAGCTACATACCTCAGCAGACGACACGATATATGAGAGAGATGAGTTGTTGTTTATTGTTATTTTTATTCCTTTTTTTCAAAGATTTAAGCGGCGGTCTACTCGTTTCTGGATGCACTAGATACCCTGTTGGGAGAACCAGGCGCTACGAAGCAGAGGGGAAACGATATGGTGCAAACGACATCTCACAATAGCAAAGTGCCAAGGAACAGAAAGGAGATTCTTCTTTCATTATCATTCGTTGGTGGACACGGCACCCTTTTTTTTGGCTTGGTTAACACGGATTACGGACAACGGATATGTTTCATGAAGAGGGCATTAATGCTCCATTGCCAGGATTAGGTATCCAAATTATACTGAATTCAGATTTATCATAACTCTCCACGACGGGAGCCTTCTATTTGTAGCCTCGAATCCCATCTTCGCCGTATAGCATCCCCTTTCTTACACCTGTACCAACCTGACCTCGATGCGAAACCAACCGTGGGACGTCTAAACAGGTCCACAATAGCAACTTTGAATGACAGAGGGGGGAGGAGAAAAGCAAACAAAGGAAATGAAACAAAGGTCATATCAAGTAGCCTCTCCCAGCTCGGCAAAGGCAGTGGTCTCGTGCTCCTCCTCGGGAGGGGCAGCCGCGTCGTGCTCTGGCACGGAAATAGTGTACATCTCAGCCAGCAACTCGGGGTCTATTGTTTCGGATGAAAGAAGTTCTTCTATCCCATGGCTCTGCTCCAAACGAGGAAACAACGCTGTCATCATGTCTCTAACATGGTCGGGTTCAGCGGTCGGGTCAGCCCCGCCATCGTCTATGAAGGGGTGTCGGCGAGGTTCAAATTCAGCTGTTAGCGAAACTTCACGGCCTTCTTTATGGGCCTCACGAGGCCCAGAGACTTGATTGCTTACGACATAAGGCGCTGTTGTGGTGATGATCTCGGTGGTTGTGGGTGCACTCGTCAAGACCACGGGAGGAACCACAACCCTCGGCGAGTCGTTGTTGTTGTTGCTACTTACAGCAGAAGGCTTTGGTTCAACTGGCGAAGTCTCCGGGATCGCCTGAAAATAAGACAGAGCAATGTCGGGTCGCTGTAGCTGAGGCACGTTGCACAGCCCAGGAGACATGTATGATCCCCAATTTTGGTTGAGGGGAATAAAAGGCTGGGCACTCGGTGCAGCTAATCCCTGGGGGGACTGAATTTCTTGCTGTGGACTTGCTTGTAGATTGGCGTTGTAGTATGGTGTAGCAGGGAGGGGTAGATTTAGTGGTGACAGCTGGTTCATCGGGGACATCCCATCGACTGGCTGTTGGCTCATCAGATACCGAGGCATTGGTTGAGCTGACAACCTTTGCTGTGGATGGTACACGGGCTGTGGTGAAACAACGGTCTGGTAATTTGGAGCCATGGGGAAGTGTGGTTGAACAAATCGAGGGGCACTGTTGACAAGTGACCGATGTTGACTTGCCTGAGGCGTGAGAACAACAGACGGTGTTGCTGGTGATGGCTGCATAGTAGGCAGGTTACCAAGGCTCCCGAAATTGGAGAAGTTTCCCAGGCTCTGGTCATCGCTATCCCAGGGGGTTTGTATTTGCCGATAGTCATTGGGGATACGGCATGGTGATTGCTGGTGAGGAATAATGCTGCTCGCGGAAGCTGCAGCGGGCGGGAGGAGGGTTTGAGTAATGTCCACAGGGACTTCAGAGGCAGGAAGATGCGAGTAGGCAACCAGTGGTAGTTGTAATGGCATCGCTGCTCGGTTCTGGGTCTGGGCCTGGACACGATGCTGCACTTGTGGCTGCGGTTGGTCGTTCTGCGTTGCGTTCCGATTTGCTTTGTCGGGTTTGGGAGATGATTTGTTCGTCCCGGCAGGCTTCTTGGCTACAGGTTGGCATTTTGCATTACTATCCTTGCGCTGTTTCTTGGGTTTTGGGTCCAGAGGGGAGCTGGGGATCTGATCATCGGCTCTAGAGAGAAGGCTGTTAGATTTGTCCATGTGGGAAGGGATGCAGTCGTACTCATCATCATCCGACCTTTGCCGCTTCTTCCCACCCATGTTTGTATTTATCATGGCAGTGCTGCAAGATACATCTGCATTAGAATATGTGAAATAACAGGAATGGGCAAAAAAAGGGAACAAACTCACTTGTATTTAGGATCTTTACCATACTTGTTTCTCACATAGCGGAGTTGGTTAGGAGACAAGACCTTCTCGAATTTGTCATGGTATTCTTCGGCAATATGTGCTCCATCCTTTCCTTCTATGAATCTCTGCAGGAGAAACTTGATCTCCTCGGGGGTGTAGACGTTTTGGCCGACCATCTTGCCCACTTAGTGCTGAGCAAAGGCAAGGGGTATCGTGACCACGTCGGGGGAGGGCGGCTCGGGCTTCAAATTATGCGCGTAAAGGTGTCGACTAGGATGTCTAGAAGTCTGCCCAATCCTTTTGAGGAGCTGGTGATGGCCGGTTTATGCAGATGTAAAGAGGGAAAAAATTAGAGTAGTGTATTCCTCTCCTCTGGGTCGTAGTGGGAAGTTGCAGTGGGGAGTCGCAGCAACACGTCGCAACAGGGGCAAAAAAGAGAATCGAGCAAAAATACAACAAAATTTGAGAAATAAAATGCAAAAAAAAAAGGTGAAAATCAAAAGAGGGGAAAGACAGGAGCGAATGGCAATTGTCCTTACTCAGTAAATTCGCCAGTTTAGGTAACAGGTCCTGTCCTGGAGCTCCTTGTCACAGTTCAGGCCAGGCACAGGGCAGAAACTAGGAAACGCAACTGGCCAAAAGCGATTCCGTAGGTAGTAATTGACCACAAAGAGCCAGCTCTTGGTCAGGCGAGGCAGAAGTCGGTGAAGCTGAAGCGAGTAGGATAATGTCGAAAGGGGTGAGTCGAGGCAGCGGCCAAGAGACGCCTAAATACTGAGGTTTCCAGAAAGGCCTTGTGCTCAGGGCCACAGTGATTCAAGGAGGTCAATAAAGAGATGATTTGGTGCCCTCGCAATAGAGACCGCAATGGCTGTTGAATGTGATGGAGCCAGGGGAACAATGAGGGGAATAGGATGTGGGTGAATTGGAGAAGCTTGTTTCGGGGCCAAAGTGAGAAACAATGTAATAAGTGGAGTATCGAGGAGAGGCAAGGCAGCTGGCGGTTGGCAGTTTGCGAGCAGAGAGAGCGGCGGGCGCTGAGCAACCAGGGGGCATGCTGGGTGACTAGTTTGGCTAGAGTGTTGTTTCCTCTCCATCTTGTGACCGATATGACTGCTTGAGCATGCATGCTATTGTGTCTAGTTGTCTATGTCTAAATGTCTAGGAATATGGAATCTCGGCGTGTGATATCTCGTTTCTCGTTCCGGCGTCTATCCTCGTGTGATGCTGTGTTTTCCTCTCCCCTCGCTCGTCAGTCCGTCACTCACGCCGTATCCTCGCTGACAACCGTCCGTGGAGATCCGCCCCGCGAGAAGATTCCCAACCAGCACTTGACCTGTCCGGCGTCGTCGTCGTCCACCCAGTCATCCTGCCCCGCGAGCTCATCCTCCTCCTCGCAGAAGAGCGGCGTCTCCAGGTCCAGCATAGCCTGCTTGAAGGCTTCGAGCAGCCGCAGCGTCGTCGCATCGCGCTTGGGCACCATGACCACAGCACGCGACTCAGATCCCAGGGCGAGGTGCTCGCAGATTGCTGAGGCGAGAAGGGCTGGGTGGTCATCGTCGTACATCGGGTCTGCTGCCAGGACAATCTGCAAAGTTGGGGTCAGAGGGGGTTTTCATGGTTACAAGGCCAAACTTGTGTGTTCATCTGTGCAGCGAATAGCAAGTCGATGACTACGCACGTACCTGGAACTGGTATAGTTCTTTGAACAGCTCCTGATCAATCTCATCCTCACCCCCACCCCACGTCAAAGGCCCAACTTTGAGCGAACCGCCCCTGGACTCGACCAGGCTTGTGTTCTTCAAAGCATTTTCTTTGAGGTTTGGCACAATATTTGGCAGGTCGCTGAGCGCCACAGGAACTTTCCAAAGGGCGGCGGCAGCTATTCCCAGGAGGCCGGTTCCAGATCCCAACTCCAGAACCTCTGGCCGAGGCTGGCCCAGCGTCTCGTCGAACATTCGAAACAGTGACGTCTCTGCGAGTTTCGGCAGGTGTTGAGAGAGGACATAGGACGATCCCCACGTCTTGAACCCAAGTGCATCGCCAGTCAGCGCGGGTTCCTTGATGATGAGCTCGAAAGGCTCCGCCGCAGAAGTCTCTCCCTCAAAGGGCCACCGACGGATAAGCTCGCCCATTGCAGAGCGGCCGCATCTTTCCGACATGCGCTTGCTAGCCTGCTCCCACAGCGCCTCCTTTTCGTCGTCATCTTCGATCCAAATGAGAGGGCTCTTGATGATGGAGGAGAGGTAGCGAGTGACCTCTGCCTTGTGCTGAGTAGCAAGCGACTCCTGTTGAGCAAGTATTTCATCGCGGCGACTCTTATGGTTCCATGTAGGAGGACTCAGCTCGAGACTGGCGAGGATCTCAACCAGCTCATCGTAACCAGGTCGCTGCCACATCTGTGGGAAGTCTTCGACAGGGGGAACCATGGTGACTTGTCTCTCTCGATTTGCAGCAAGTACTATTTGCAACAATCGCAGGCAAAGAAAGAAGAAGGGTATATGATACGTATAACGTCAACAGGTATAGGGGGGATGTTGGCGAGTGAATAGTGAAAGGGGTGGTCGTCAATTGCGCTCTCGAGAGAGCACTTTTAAGCACGCATCTTGGGCGACGACGATATAGACAAAATAGGATAGGCTGACTAGTTACCACTGACTCGCCCACTTCACAGGGCGATCTATCAGACAAGCGGGATACTAGCACAAAGGGATTGACAGGTACGGGGGAGTGTGAACGGAGAAGACATAAACCTGGGGAACAAGCGGAGAACCCTGGCTAGACCCTTATAAAGAGAGGGAAAAAAAAGACACGAAAATTCAAAAACTCGCACTTGCCGGTGTGGATCGTTAATGGATGCCCAATATCATCGATAGCAGTGGATCCTGTCAGATGGCACTAGTAAGTGGTGGCAACTACAACAGCATCGAGACCAAGCCTGTCATGGCGGGAGAATCGAAATTTAGAAGGTCATCGGGGGGGAGGGGGGGGACCTGTCTACGGAATACATCACGGAAGCGATACATGATTTAGAGGACAATGACAAGGGGGGCCAGCTGCAAGGGGGGGAAATCGCAAGAAGAAAAAAAAGAACAAAAAAGAAACCTCATCAAGCCACAAACGCAGGGGCGCACCGCCACAGATAAACGATGCATGCCTCAGGCACCACATCTCATCCAGGTGTGAACAACGCTCGGGGATCGCCGGGCCTTCCCACGTGGTCGGTAAGGAGCTACAGAAGCCCGGTGCAGGACAGGTGCAGTGTGACCCCCACCCCCTTCCCGATTGGTCAGCCTTAAGTGGTTTTTCCGCGTGCGCGTACACACCCGCCCGTCCCGTTGCATCTGACAGCTTTCTTACAACATCGTCATGGGCCATGGGAGGGGTGGTTGTGGTGACGAACCAACATGATGCGATGCATCACCCCGCCCTTTCTTCCCACAACAATCGGGCACCAACGTGTTCCTGCGCGCCTTCCCATTTCTTACAATCCCTGTCGGTGTTGTTGTCGTCTTTCTGGTAGCCGTCAGCAATTCACCCGCCGCGCTCACATCAGCCCAGCCCGTCGCACTCAAAACCGCCCCAGGTGGTCATGTGACCCCCTTTCTGCCAACCGCGCGACTCCAATAAACAAGGTTTCCACCGTCTGGGACCCTCTCCCGGCCCATCCGTGTTGCTTCGTTCAATGCTTCCCAGGTAGGCTATCCGATATTCGAGCCGAGTCCGTGGTGGTGTCTTGTCGTCTTCTCTCGTGATTGTCTCCCAGGCACGTCCGACCCATCCCTGCTAGCAACTGGCGGTATAGCTTCCATACGCATCTTCGCCAGCACTTTTCGAAGCGGTGTCGGTTCCCACATCCGAGTGGGGAATTTCGGTGCGTGCCTCGCCTGTCAATCAACAAGTTTGGCATTGCCCGGCCCTCGTGCCTCGGTGGGATTCATCAGTCTTCTTCCCCATCAGAATGTCGCGTCCCACCAAGCTTCTAGCTTGTTCCGTACATGCCGCTTTGGCGATTGGGTTTCTTTCGCTTCTACAGACTCGCGTGGCAATTCTGCGCCACGAACGGTCACGTCTGATGACGAGAAACAAAAAAAAAATATCGCCCGTACAATCAATATGATTGCCGTGTCCATGTTTGCAGTGAAGTACAGTTCTCTCTCTCTCTCTCTCAACGAATCTTTTTTTTTTCGGCAGCCATTGGGAGAGTTGTCCAAAAAAAGAAAAAAAGACTTGTCACAAGTTTTGCTTTGTCGTGGCCAACTGCTCCACAACCTGAACACGTCGTCAGGAGGCTCAAACACCGATTCACCGTAGCCTCCTGGGTAAGGTACTTCGCTGCCATCGATTGGAATATTTCCTCCCCCGGTGTCGGTGCGCATAGGGATTAGTGGCAAGGGACTTAATCCAGCGTACGATGTGTGGCAGAGATGTTGTTTGTATGTGCCTCGGCGAATGTTAGTTGGGTGGGGAAGAGTAAACAAATTTCTCCAAAGGGAATCAACAATCATTTCGTACAGGGGGCCAATCTGCCCCTGAAATGAATGTGTATTTTCTTTCCCATAGTCCTCCAGGGGAGGGGGGATACATTAAACGACTCGTCAAGGCCTCCCCTACCAGGAAACGATTAACCCATGCCCCGAAAGCGGGCGACAAAACATTGAATCGTGTCGTCGCCATGGCGCATCCAAAACTCACCGTTTCTACCCTGGAGTTTTCGGAACCCGACGCCGAGTTTGGTGTCAGACCATTCCCAACTTACCCCGCGGGTGGGTCCCCAGACTTGACCTACCCCCTTGGCAACCGGGGTTGTCATCCCTTCCAATGTCGTCTTCCATCACATGCGTCTCATCTCGCTGTCACCTCTTGTCGCGCTGCCGCAAACAAGCCCAGATTCCCCTGCAATGTTTCACACGAGTCCCAGGTTTCGTTATAACACTTTCTGTATTTCATTTTTTGGCTTGCGCGCCTATGCTAGCCGTGTGACCGGTAATGTGGTATCAAAAAGAACCAATTCAAATCAAAGGAGCTCTGGTGTCCATCCATGGGAGCTCTCATTATGTAACATGCAAATCCCGTTTCCCCTCATGCAAATGCAAATTCAAAGCAAAGTTCATGATGCTGTGCGCCCTTGTGCCCTGCCAAATATCATTTTTACCCCGCCGTCAACCACCACCATCATTTAGGCCTTACCAGGAGGACACTCCCGGTAAATCTCCATCTTCATCAGCTTCAGACGTTCCCTCATGTCCCTGAGGCGACCCAAATCATTCTTGGGGGGATTGTCCAAAGCTGAAATCTCATAATGCAATGCTTCGTACTTTTCGTAAAACACCTTGAAACGCTGTGCCTTGTGCACTAGATCGTCGGAAACACTCGCCACGGCTGCTCGCTTGGATGCATGAGACTTCTCACTCATTTCCATCTTCCGCTTCTTCGTCACTGGCGGCGCGATGGGCGGCGCCTCATTCTCAAGATCGGACGCGTTCGTGGGAGGCGAGGAAGCGAGAGGCGACGACTTTGTAGGGGACGTGTTCTTGCTCTTGAGTGACGAGGAAGTTGTACCAGTGCCACGGGAATTCTGGCTTGCGTCCGAAGGTCGGTGCTTGAGTCGTGGCGCCGGCAGAGGTTGCTTGGGCTTGATGCGCTTCGATAGAGGTGTCCCTGAACTCGAGCTCGAATCATCGTCTTCGCGGGGCCGTTTTGCTGTCTGGGTCTGCTTGATTGGCTCCCTGGCCACAGGTCGAGGTTTGGCCGCAATGGTATCCTTAATCTTCGGCGGAGCAACAGGCTTCGGCTTCACCACCACAGATGTTTCATCTCCCGACGAGTCCGAGTTCTCAATGATTTCCTTGGACAGGACCCGGCCATCCTTGGACTTGCTTACCGCCGCGCGGCTCTTCGTAGGCGACGTTTTTGTGACCGCGGGCTTGGGCTTGTTGTTTCCAAGTAGTCGCTTGACCTGGGCTTCTTGCCCGCTGACTTTCTTGGGTTTGGCGGGTAGAGGATTTGAGCTCGATCTCGACATCGGCTCGCTGGCCTTGGGTCGTTCAATCTCCAGTGTATCATCTCCGGACGCGGGACTGCCGTCTGCCTTCTGCACCTTGATCTTCGGTGCGGTTTGGGTTGGGCCCTTTGCCAGATTGGCTTGAAGTCGACTCAAGCACTTGCCCTTTCCTCGCTCCTCCTTGGGCAATAGCTTCTGCCACTCTGGCTCTGAGGAAGACAGCCTCTGCTTGTCGTACTGTCGGACCGCGTTATCAATGGCCTTCTGTCGCAACTCCTGGGTATCATATTCGTAATTCCAAACGTCGAGCTCCTTCCAGTACGTCTTCTTCATTGCCCACTTCTTGGTGTCTGGGAGGTTGTCGGCAACCTTCTCCAATGTGGGTCTCAGGTCTTCCTCCTTGCCCGCCCACTTGTTGGCGAGATACTCGAGAGTCCGGTCTTGGACAGCGAGTTCGTGCACGAGGACGACTCTCTGTTCCTTGGCCCGTTCCATATGCTGCTGGGAGGCAGATAGGACTGGCGTCGAGGTAGGCGAGCCGTGTGAGGCGTGTCCGGGTGAGGTAGGTATCGATCGTGGGGTCGAGGTGTATCCGGGCAGCAGCTTGGCCTTTGCCTTCGCGGCGCCCTTCTTCGTCGTTGGCAGCTTTCCAACCACGCGTGCCCTGTGATGCCAAATGTCAGTATAACTATACCAAGAAGAGAAGAAGGTGAGACCGACTTCTCCCGACCGGCGGCCAGTGCCGCGAACTCATGCTGAAGAGCCTCTCTGTCCGAATCAAGAGCGGAGGGAGTGCTGCTCTTGCTGGCCTTTGTCCCCTTTGACTTGGCCTCGGTTTCCCTGTCTGCCTTGGCGGAGGTCTTGGCAGTTGCAGCGCCCTTGGGTTTCTGGAAGAGCGATCCAGCGTGTGGCAGTCTCTCGGCGACTCGCGTCGATTCGAATGGCTGCGTGAGGAAGAGATCGTAGGGGTAGGAGTCGGCAGGGGGAGTGATGGTGTGTGAGTTGGAGCCGTAGAGGAAGGTCTGGAGAGAGGACCAAACGTTAGCATTTGTCAACAATAGCAGGGCCGGAGAGCGAGCAACACGTCATGACATTGATACCCGGTGGCAGGTATTGCTGGGACAACTTGTTTGGGGATCTCTCCGGAGAAAGCGCGAATGCTGGCGAGAGCGGTACTTACTGGTGAGGCGCCTAGAGAGAGTTGGATGCCATCGCCATTCTGGACGCACTTGATCATGTCCTCTATGACATTGTCACTGAGCGTCAGGGCGAAGGCCTGAGGTGGCAGATTGGAGCCCTTTCCAGAGCCCTCCAGCGTCCACCCGCCGTCGGGAACCTTGAGCGAGTTCATGCTGGAGGTTGTCACGAGCCTGCGTAGGCCGTGGGGTGCGAAATGACGCGGGTATGGAGAAGGTGTCGATCAGCGATGTTAAGCCGTGTCGGTTGGTAGGTCGTCGAGGGAGGTAAATATGATGCAGGAAATGCAAATGCTGAAATAGAAAATAGACTCGGAAGTGAATCGAGCTATATATCGTCGCGGTATTTAAAAGGTGAGTCGAGAGTGAGGGCGTCGTCACATCGTCATCCCAAGGTGAGCGGAAAGTGAGGCCGCTACTGTGATGGGTGGTTGGCCGGCGCAGGTAATCGCCTAGGCCAAGCGTTCGTCAGAGGAAGCAGGACTGCAAAAACCCCAGTGTTGCCGTGATCCTCGGAGGCAATGAGGCACAGAAAACAAACAAACGAGGTTGCAAACACCTTGAAGAGAGGTAACTCTCTTGGAGGCAGGATGAGGAGGAGAAGGAAAGTTGGATGAGCGGAGACAATGGGGGAACGGGAACGGCAGCGGCGAGAAGAGAGGAGGGTGTACGAAGAAAGGACGGGGTGTGCTAGAGTGGGAGGGAGTGGGGAGATGGGAGTGTACCGGTAGGCATCGTGCTGCCAAACAGGGAAGCAGCCCGGGGGGGAGGGGGGCGGCCCCAAAGGCCCCAGAGGCCCAGCACAGCACAACAACACACAGCACAGCACGGCAGCGACACAGTAAGGTACAGTACGGGTTTAGGTACAGCACCGCATCAGCGCATCACAACACAGCACGGTGGACAGTACCAGCGCCCCCCCGAAATGCAAGCCAACCAGCGCCGGCTGGCACAGCACAACGACACATTCTGGCGTCACCGGGTTGCGAGGCCAAGCCCAGAAGGGCTCAAGGTACGATGCGCTACGAATGGTCACCAGGGTGCCGATACTTGGGGAGGTACTCGAAGCCGCGGCGGCGACCAGGGCTTGTTTACAGCGCCTACAGCGCATCTCGGGCGTGGCTTCGGGGAGCCCGTAGGGCATCAGCACCGCCCACGGCACCGCCTGCAGCAGATCGCTGCGCCGCTCTCCCAGGGCTTCTGGTTGACTGCTGGTCGAGTACCGGCCCAAGTACCCCTAGCTGCGCTAGCTCGCACTGGGGCGTGGCGTCTGTGGTGCGCGTGGTGCGTCCAGTGTGTATGTGGATTACTGGGCGGGAATGTCCCCTAAATGTTTCCACAGGGTATTTCGAGCGCGGACGAGACTGGGTTACAGTGTATTACAGGGCAGCTCCAGTGGCCCAGCGGATGCGGAGGGTACTCCGCGGCTACCGGGGCCCCACTGAGCCGCTACCTGCCTGGCAAGTACCTGGGGGATGGCCCCACGGCAACACAGCTGGTGGTGCATGCATGCGAGGCGTTGTGCTAGTGTGAATGTAGCACCACCGCCAAAGGGTTCCTCCCGTCCCGTTGACCGGCCTGTTTTCTTGTTCGCTGGCACTGCTGTCTGCGTCCTCTGGTGGGTTGGTGTTCGTTGGGGGAGGCGGAACACGCTGCAGAACAGAGGCCCGAGGTCAATGCGAGTTGAGATTGGGCAAATAGGGAAAAGAAAAAAAAAAGGCACCAGAACAAAGGAGAACAATTTTCTTTCCTTGCTGCTAATCCTTTGCGCTGGGTCTGCTGTAATTACCCCTTGTTCCTGTCACGGCCGCCCACCATAATTGGACGGCCCAGGGGACCGAAACGATATTGACGGGCTGGATCCGGCGGGCAGGTTGAGCTACCTTTTTAGCCAGCGAACGACGGGCGGGCTCCATGACCCTTCGCTCACAAAGCTCCGTCACCCATCATCCATGGACCCAAGGACCTTGGCGAGACAGGCAAGGGCCCGGAATGGGGTCGCTAACGGATCTGTCACCTGGAACGTGGTCTGGCTCTTCGCCGTAGGTTGTGGGGGTACGTACGTATCGCTGCAGCAGCATTGTGCTGGGCTCCCGGTACTTTGCTGCAGGCGAGCATCATGTGTATCGTCCAGTCCCTCGCCGCCTGGCTTGGCCTGCCTTTGCTGGATGGACATGGCCCTGCACGACCACGATCTATTTTTTTTTTTTACCCCCTCTCCAGCCAGCCATGGCCCGACGGGACGCATTGGCATTGTTTCTTTTTCCTCTGCCTCGCTTCCTCCTCAGCTTGGGCGACACACGGCACACGACACAAAACACAAATAATGGGCGCCCTCTAGATCAGACCAGATGAGATGAGATGAGACAGATCAAGACGAGCCAAGCCGAGACGATGCTCCCAGTAGCTGCCACATCCCTCCTCTCATCCCTTGTTTCTTTGTCGCCCTCACCTCCCCCCCGCCCTGCAATTCGTGTACCTGGTAATGAATCTGAAGTTGACGCTACACCGGGAAGTGAGGTTTGTTATGCCCCAATCGCAATAGCGTGTCTCGACATCCTGGCACCCAGCATCCAGAGCACCGCTTCCAATCGGCCGGCAACGGATCCATTCTACCCTGAGTGGTTGTGGAGCACCTGACGCTATTTCTAGGTTGACTTGTCCGTCCTTGGCAATGGGAGCTCAATTGTATTTTTAAGCAGAGCTCACCCCCAAGGCCATTATGATTACTGTGACCTTCTGGAAACGTCAAGACGGAGGGTGCTCGCCCCGACCATGCAGCACATCATGTAAGGGATAGCCTGAAAGCAAGACCCAGGGGAGCTGTTCCTTCCAATCGCGATCCCACATGGCTCGAGGATCTCATCTTGGCCGCCAGCTCGCAAGGTGAATCGCACGAACCTGGACGGACACCACCATCTTCTCCACGGCCCACATACTGGGCATGTACCTCGCCGAGTCAGGGTCGTACGTAGGGCCAGGCGCTTTATAGCACCGACCAGAGGTAGATTGGGCGACAGCGTCTCTTGTTAAGCGCGGGCATTGGAGAGTGTGCCATTCCGCTGTGAGGAGGCTTTGTGAAGGGCCTCCCGTGCGACACATCATAGACCGTGCTGACCAAGGGTTCTGCGCCATGAATCGAGAAAATCGTCGGCGGCACAGTCATCCTCAGATCAGGACGGCTCACCATGCGACCACCTTGGGACGACGACTTCCCTGACGCCGGGTTTTGATTGGAAGGGTTGTTCCCCACCCTCCAACGGGCCGTCAAGAACGCTCACATGTAGAACAGGAATAAGCTTGCGAATGCCGCCATTGGCTGGGCTTGGCCAAGCCGGGTTTCCCGCCGAGAAAAGGGCCCTCTCATAAGGCCCTGTGAACGGTGGCGGTCGATATCACATCTGACGCCTAACAAAAATAGCTGGTGAATGATGGCTCGAGTCGCATGGAGATGCGGGTGAGCTCCCACGGGTACGAGAATCAAACTCACTTTGCACAAGGATGTCCTCTCCAGCAGGCGCCACGATCGTTGCAGGTATGTCTGGTATTTTAGTACCCCCCCAACGCTCCAGGCCGGGCGCTGCTGCTCTTTTACGCGGGAGCACAGGCTGGATGTCGCTCTGTGCTTGAGCCGGTGAGAGAGACAGCCCAACGCTGATGCACGCTTCGTGCATAAATCGACTGGTGCACTGGTCGTTCTCAAGATGCACGTATTTATTAGCTTCTCTGCCATGATCGGCACCCACTTGCCCAGAGCAAAGATGTTTCTTGGGTGAATAAGATGAAACACAATGGCCTTTCCACACAATGCGCTCTCAATTAACATGTTGGCACATGCCTCGGCCACGGCAGAAGATGGTCCTGCTGTAAGGTTGCCCTGCCCAACCGCAGAACTCTCATGCATCACATCCAACGTGACGATGGCTCTGTGCGCATTATTTCGGAATTGGTACATCTCGACGCCTGAGTACCCTCCCAGCAAATACGAAGTCGCTTAGGCGCACAGCCCTGGGCCAGGAGATGGATCGCGGCCAGCGCCGATGTCAATATTAAGTTGCTTGCATGCATGCCTGGCAGCAATGCCACGAATCTGTTGAATAGCTCGCCTCATAAACGCCTCTCGGAAGTGTTCAGCATGCGAACTTTGATGATGAAACTATAGGCTTAGTCATGCGCCTCCTGCACTATTTCGTCAACAGCTTGCATTTCAAGTGTCGATCATTCGTGGCACCGTCGCCCGGGACCTTGCATGCAGCCTTGTCCAGGGCGCCATGGCGAACTGGGTACACTTGCTGTCCAATTGCGGCCAGCGCCCAATCATCAGCAAACGGCTGGTGTTGGAGGCACTGGTATCAAAACTTGCACAAACCAATCACTACATGAACCCTTTGGGTTTCCCTAATATTTGCACTGTCTCGAGCTTCGAGACATCCCTATTGTACTAGACGAGACCTCGCCGATTTTCCAACTGTCAGCCAGCCCCAAGTTGTTGGTGGGCAGGAAATCATGAAATAGTGCGCCCATGATACTTTTGCCTTGGCCATTTGCCTGATATACACCATCAGGGCTTAGAGGAGATATGGGGGAAAGACCCTTTTACTAAGTTTGATATTGCTTCAAGAGCGCAGCTCAACTCCTAATCCATTCCTTGAATGAGAATCACTATCGGGTACGAGCCCGCGGAGCCCCAGCATAGTCCATGTAGCGCATGAAATAGATGAAAGCGATGATTGATGCTATGGGTAGGGTCAATCTTGGTAGGTCGATCAATCCATCTAGGATACATGTGTTGGGTCCGACTGGTAAGAAATGGGTCTCTCTAAGATTGGAAAAGGGCTGGGCAAGGCGCAGCAGTGTACAGTCGTTGGGTTTGGACCTCACATAAAGGTGTTTGCTTGCGAGTGATGGCCTTCCCCCAGTAGGCAGTCGATGCTACAGTCCACGCCGCCTGCGTGGCTGATGGCGTATGGGGCCGTGTCACCCTTGTCATATCCTTGAGGCGCCCAGAGTTTGAACACCCGCCCGAGATGGGCATGGGAGGAATCCCCAGCCACGGTGTGTTCTCAGGGGGGTCATGCTCTGTATGCGCGCATAGCAAGAACAGCGATGGGCTAATAAAAAAAACATCATTAAATAATAAAGAAGAGGAAGAAGCAAAATGCCAGCCATGTTCGTTTGTCCCGTTGATTGTTCATGGGCGGCTATTTACAAAAACTCCACTGTTCATATCCGCCGGTCCCCGGGGAAATTTAGCAACGTGATTAGAATTGCTGCGACATTCCGCAGGTGCACTGGCAACGCGCCATGTTCTGCTTTGTGTGACGCACTGGGGAATGGCGAATTAACAAATTCGAGCATCACTTGCTCGGAAAGCATGAAGGAGAAGCTCCCCGTGAGCCGTGCAACCCAAGATTTGTACCGGTGCCTCGTATCGACAAATGGCAGAGGCATCTCGAAGAAGTGTCACTGAGAATCTCACACCGGCGAGATGAGAACACTAACGAAATTACTCTAATAGGGAGGGTCCAGCTCAGCCCGACGCCCTCGTTCTCAATTAGGCGTTGCGCGAAAGTTGGTAACCAATAGATCCATTGGGGATTTACCCGATGACACCATGTAAGAGCCAGCCTCTCCTTGCGTCGGCTGCTGTTGTTTGAAATTTCACATCCGTCCATTTCTCTGCGCCGGCGGATGAGCGATGCGATGCATAAGTGCCCAAACTGCACGATTCAAGGCGGAGGCTTTGAAGAAAGCATTTAGGAAGAGGCGAGACACGACTCAGGCAAAGCGGCGTCGACGCCAATCCTGATGTGGATTGACGTGAGAGCTGAGGGAACTTGAAACCTCGTTGTTGGCATGGCCAGCAAAACTGTGACAATGACAGCCAACACACATTCCTGGTCCTGGGGGCGGCGGCGGGAGACGGCGGGAGACCCTGGTCCCGGCCAGAACATGCACCTGGGAAAGGCATGGGGCTGATGGGATGGGGGACGCGGATGCAGAGGTGGATGTGCAGCGCGGGCTTGGTGGAGGCCGAGGTTGGGAAGAAGTTAAGAAACAACCTTGGTGGAAAGCCACACAAGCCCACAGGGGACCACCAACGCCAACCAGCCAGCAGACATGGAGGCAAGACGTCCAGAGACGAACACAGGGCTTACTGACATCACCGAACATCGGCTTAGCAGTGCAACACCAGTCCGGCCCAAGTCCAGTAAGCACGTACTGGGAGGGGGGATGCCGATTGAGTGAGCACCGGAGCCCGGCATCTCTGAGATGACGTTCCCTGGAAGGCCACGGCTGAAATAATGATGCACGCCGGGATAGAAATCCCGCCAGCCTTCCCATCTCCAAAGATTGACTCTCTGCCTTACATCTCAGAGGCGTTTCGTCAGCGGCCCCCCCTAAGGATCCTAGGATACGAAGAACAAATGGCCCTGGCGGCAGGCACACGCATCCAGCGGGGAGGTCTTGGATGGCTTGAAGATGGATACGACCAGGGAGCTCCTCCTTCCAGAGGGGCGTGTGCTAACTAGGCTTGGCGGAGCCACGGCCACTCGGCGTCAAGGCACTCTACCCGGTTAACTGCAACTGTGGTGGTGTACGAATACTCCATTGACGTTTCTCCGCCATCCCACGTCCCATCCCACGTCGGTCGACCTCACGCCCAAGCCTAAATGGGCCCCTGGGTGACGCCCTGTCGGTCCCGGGTGTCTTGGAGCGGTGGCCCCAGGGTCCGTCATCACTTCCTAGGACCCTCCACGATGTACGGAGCAGGGACTGCTCCGCGAGATGAGCCACGGCCTTAAGCGACCACGAACCTAATTCATCAGACGTTAAAAAAGGGAGATGCGAGTATTCGCCTTCATCTAGGGGACATTGTTTGTTTTGATCAAAATTTTAAGTTGGTTGATGGCTAGTGGCAGTCAGAATCAGGGATAATCGCCGGCGGGCATCAGCGGAGGCGTTACCGAGCTGTGGCAGCACAGTCATCGGAGAACGACCCCATCGTCACGCCTCCCGAGCGTGCGCCGAAGTGACCCCCCGATTGCGCAGGCAGGTCGGCTTGGGCCGACACAAACACCATCGAGGAGACACCAGGGAAGACAAGGAAGTCAGGGACGACACAGAAGAAACACACAGAGCGGACCCGCTCCTACAATTAGTCATGTAGATTTGATATCTCGCGACGCATCTGCCGCAGCCTCCCATTCTCCGGGGTGTCGACCTTTTTCTGATAAGAGGTCAGGTGGGCGGGCGCAGGCGGTGTTGGCAATGGTGCAGTGTGTCGCGTGTGTGTTTTGCTTCTTGGCGCACTGCTTAGTTCTCGAGTCAAACTGGCCATCCTTGCTCCAACATTGTTGGCGGGCGGATGGCCAATGCCGACGGGAGGCTCTACGCCTCACCTTTGCTGAGGGACCCCAGACGATTAAAATTCGCTCCTCTGTCTCATTGATGAATCGGCAGTCGACGAGAACGACATCTGGGTACATACAGAAGACTATTATGCCGCCGCTTACCCACCCAATCCGCCCCGCCCATGATTCACCTGGCATTTCATCGACGGGATCCGCTCTGTCTCTGGCCGATTTGCAGGCTGGCTCAATCGCACAGCGGTTTACAGCTGAGCTGAGATTGAGGATGCACGGCCAGCCTAATCAGGCCAAGGTTCTCTCTCAACATCCCCGGCCCTGGCCCGCCTCTCTTCGGCATGTTTGTGAAGGCAAATATCTATAAAAGGCAAAGATGTGTAAATGATGCACCAGGAACATTGGTCTTGTTGTTGCAATAGAGGAAAAGGTTGAATGTTCTTTTTCTACTGTCATTGTGAGAGAGACCAACTACAAAGCCGCAGATCTACTTCGGCATCAACTTCCTCATTCTTCACATGACCACTTTTCATGTGTTTGTAGTTTAGCTTTCTCCCTGGACCCTCTGGTGATGGTGGTATGGGGTGTGCATCATGCAGCAAGGTTGTCATTGTCTCGAACGCCGTGATTTGGCAGAGGCCGCAGGTGGTACACGACTGTTAAAGGCAAACCCAGACGACGATACAATACCGCCACCGATGGACGGCGATGACCACCTGGATTTCTCGTACTCCCCCTCATCCTCTTCCATGATATCACACCCGGCAAGACCAATCCATTCCAATGCTGGCGGTTCATCCACACAGCCAACCTTGGCGGGGCCTGGGTACGTGCAGTCGGTTTCCGCTCAAATGCGGGAACGACTAACCTACGTGCGCGCCGCATGTCTCTCGCTACATCTTATGCGCGGACGTGCACTGCGCTAGAGAGCTGCTGAGAATGTGCGGCAAACAGCACCAGATTGTCGAGGCGACTACGCATCAAGGTCTGTCTTTTTTAAAATTGTTGAGTTTCTGTAGCATTTCACGTGCGGTAGGTACACCAGCATCACATCGAGGCTGACGCCTGTGGGGTACTTCGGAAGGAAGAGATGGAACGCAGGTACGAGAACAATCCTGACAAACTCAGCGCAGCATAGCCTGAAGCAACCTTGCAAGCAACAGTCAGAGAACAGAGAAAGGATCTCCCACTGGAGGCAAAATGCGGCAGACGGGCTGGCACCGGGGACTCAGGCAATGTCTCGCTGCAGGCAGCCAAAAGGTCAGACATCTGATATCTTTTGAGAGCACGGCAAGGTTCCAGACTCATTTCGTCGACGACTCACTCGTCGTCCCCGGATGTGTCATTGCTTTTAAACGGAACCGCGACCAACGGGTCTACCACGGGATGCCGTCCGCCGGAGCCCGCGCCACAAAATTGAGGAACCTCCACAATAGCATTCATTGAGAAATGCGAACGCACCTTGCGTGTGTGTCTGTATATGTGACAGTATGCGACAGTAAAAAAAATAATAGCGCGGGCGGCATGAAAGCTTCCTCCAAGTTGACCAACGGCCTCTCGTGGTTGGGAGCCGACGAGCAAGCCAAACTCCATTATGGCCCGAAACTCTCACCAGACAGCACCACCCTCCCGCGTGGCCGATCGGGGCCACCAGCGGAAATGGGACTAGTTTGTAGACACCTCAAGGAACGGACCATGCGAGGGAAATCATCTTGACGCCGTGTGGTAGGGCACTTCCATGTTCGGGGGAATTGACGGCGGAAGAGGGGGGAAATAAAAAATAAAATAAAAAACATTTATCAAAAGTTGCCATACAGTGTGAGCAAGCGCCCATACAAAGTCACTCGCTCGCGGGGTGAGAATGTTTATGCAACCGCATTTCGCAGCCGAAAGCCCGACGACGCGCAGCAATTGAGGCTATTTGCGACAATTGGCTCTCTCTTGTTGCTTACGCCCAGCCTCGGGGCATTGCCTTTCAGACGGCTTCACGCAGTCCCGGCCGCACTGAGAGGCGTCTAGGCAAAGGCCCGACTCGGTTGATCTCTCGCCAGCCGTCTAGGCGAAATCAACGCCTAACAGTCGAGGGGACCGGACGGGTGCATGTATCTCGTCTCATCTCACCCATTCTCGGGTCACAGTCAGCTCAGCCCGACGGCCATGGATGATTGCGCCCCCCACGGCGCCAATGGCACTGCTGCTCGGCAAAAGACTCACACACACTCGCTCACTCACTCACTCGCTCACTCACTCACTCGCTCTGTCTGTCACTTTTCGCTCTCTGCAACGCCCGTGAAGGTTCCGTTCCCGTTTTTCCCTCGTTCCCATCCATCCCACCCTATCCCAACCGTCTGTCTCCGTCGTCCGGATAGGGCCGCTGCAAGTCATGCCAATCAGGCATGGCGCAATGGCATGCACAACGCACTGTCAGCAAGTCCCCCCTCTTCCCCAAATGCCCGCTGCCATGCGCCATCTCTTGATTTGGGTAGTGTTGCGTAACGCATGCAGGTAGCGTCGCCCAGGTCTTTCCGCGCCAGAGAAGCATCTTCCTTCGCTGTCCAGAATGGTTGGCCTGCAGGGTTCCAGGTACGTGGTATACATGAATGGCTTTCACGCAAGGCACGCTGGTGGTTGCTTTGTCGGCGGGTTCGCCACCCAAGTTCCTGGCCTCGCTAAAGTCCCCTCATTGTCAAGGCCAATGACGCAGCTGATGTTGGGAACCGTTCTACTTTTTTTTTCCTCTTTTAATTCCTCTTCCCGTTACCTGCGCTCTCCCGCGCTCTGGTTTAACGCGATTCACATCGTACGTTTGGCCAATCCCGAGAATCGGAACGGTTGCCAAAGCAGCACCGAACAAGACGGAACACACGGACTACCCCAGCGGCCCTTGCTTTCCCGGAAGCCATTGCCCTCTGTTCCGGGACCCTCAAGGAGAAAGTGGGTGGGTTGAGGGAGAGTGGGCTGCGACAAGGAGAGCTGTGAGGGGCCACCCATGTTGGAGTCAGGCTAGCGCCGGATCTATTGGGGACGGGGCGGATTTGGTGGAGGGTAAAGGAATTGGTGAGGCCGTCGTCAATGGTGACGATATGAGAGGGGAGAGCAAAAAAAAAAAAAAAATTACCTGAACCAGTTTCAATAGCCCGTCATTTTTTGGCTCCCTTGGGTTTAACTGCCATTTTTCGTTTGCCTAATATAGATTTACCCACAGCGTCCCCAAGCCACATGATTCGCACGGCCAGCATCTATCATCGCGGGCAAACTGGGGTAAGGTTTTTTAGTAGGTTAGGTTTTACCTTCGGCCAAGCAGTCGAGTAAGTAAGTGGCGGAGCTGTTCCTGGAATGAAACGTCTGTATGAACGATCACAAGCACCTTTAAAAAAAAAAGAATGTGTTAGTTCTTTGGGGGCTTTTACCTTCTTGGGCCTTCTTCTCTTTCTTTTTCGGTTTGGCGCAGCGCAAACAAACTCTCGGGCAACGGGGCGGCCAATCCACATTCGTCCTCCGTTGTGCGGACGTCGCTCTTTTGGCCCGTCCTCGTCGTCATATCATCCATTGCCCGTCGTCGGCCATTTCTAAAAAGTCATTTCTCGGCCCTCCCCTCGCCGTCTCTCTCTCGGCTGAGGTCATTATTTGTTTTGTTACCCACTTCCCCTCTTCCCGAACGGTCGTCGAACGGCTCATGGTCCATATTCATCCTTGCAGAAACTACTGCTGCTCCCGGCATTCTGCTGGTCATTCGGTCAAATCGCACGTCAAGCCACCGAAAAGCCGAACCCTCCGCGACCACTTGGGGTATTTTGTTTTTTATTCCCTCTTGCTTCTCGCCCACACACACACCCCCAGGCCCGCGAGAGGCGTCTTGGCCAGCCCCAGGGCGCCAAAAAGCGGGGTGCTAGTCGGGTGTTAGTTCCCTCCATCCCGATTTACCTCGATCGGCCGGGTGCGCCTCCGAGTATGGCCAACGTCGATTAACCACGCGGGCGAGGAGCAACAACGAGGCCGGCTTTTGCCACAGGAGGCCATCCCATTATCCATCAGTTTTCATTTTTACCGTACGTTTGACCCGGCCATGTCATTGATAGCGTTGTGCCCGGGTGCCCAATAAACAGGTCATCGAGATCACAAAATGCAGATTTTTTTTTTTAAAAAAAAAAATAATAATAATCTAAATGGTAATACAAAGAGGAAGAAAAATAACCCTCAGAGGCACCTCGCAGAGCAGCCCGATCCGCCCATGTGACATCCGTATTTTCGCACACCTCGGGCGCTCTGGGAATCGGGCGTAAGGGTTGACGCAGGCCGGTCGGACCCATGTCTCATTGTGCAACACCCTCTTTCAGAGCCCTCATGCTGAAGAGATGGCCGCAGTTCATGGGGGCGGCAGACATGATGGGATGGGCGGTGAAACCAGATGAGCATGTCTCACAACAATACGGTCATTTTGTCTCAGGAACGGGTACAGCACCAGACGGAAAGAGGAAGTTGTGTGTGCTGAATCTGACATCCCAAGAGAGTGTGGCAATCGTCATAGCCCTCACCCACCCGTTGCGGACGGAGTCGCCTTCACCACATGACTGAGACAATACTGCGCGCGAACTTCTAGATTCTGCAAAAAAGAAGAAAAAAATTGTCTGACGTTTTTATCGACGAAGAATACCGTCGATAGTCGATGATGGGTAATTAAACTGAGTGAGCGGCCCATCATCGGTTTGACCGTGAACCTGGCACACTGGCTGGCTACAGCACACGGTCTCCCTGCTCCCTCTTTTTCTCTCTTCACTTTGTTTTTCTCGTACACGGGGGTCCGTCCGATCGTACAGTATGGGGATGGCATATCAGCCTTGGATGCCTCGATATTTTCTGCCTCTTGTCCTCTTCCCAGGCGTCGGACCCTCGTAGCTCACAGCTTGCACTTCCAATTCCAAGGCCAAATGTCGTGCCAGATATCTGCGAGCTCTTTCTCCCACCCCTATTGCGTTTTAAAGAGTAGAATTGCGCAGTGGCCGAGGTAGAAGTAGATGAAGTGCTTGGTCTCTGTGAGGTTGTATCGGCCATTCGTCAGTCCCAATATCATAACTGATGTCGCAACGGAGACAACAAGGCAGTGCAAGTGCAATCGTATTTTGGGGCAAACATACCGTGAGTCACGAAGCTGCCGAAATTTCGGCCAACAATGCAGTGCCAGGTAGGGCCCTTTCGCTCATCGAACTGTGGGGGAGAGTGCCTAGTCAGCCTGATGGGTATACACTTTTCGGGGGGTGTGTAGCACGAACTGTTCGCTTGATGTGCTGCGCAATGTCCTATGGGGAATGTTAGCTTGATGCCTCTGCATGACGCATTGGGTCGTATTAGGCTGACGAACCTTCTCGATGGTGAACTTGGCCATGGCTTCCTGAGCTGCAGCCTTGTCAGCCTTGTCTATAGACATGGGGAGTGCGCGGCGGGTGACGTCGACATGGGTGCCCAAACAAACATACCAACTTCAATGGCTTCCTGCTGCATATCATCCGTCTTTTGTGTCACATTCGTTAGCGATCGTGTCTAATCTGCCACTCCATACGGCGCATCTCACCATGTCGGCGGACTTGATCTGAGCTAGAGCTTGGGCGTTAGCTAAAATATCCGGATGGATTTTGCACATGATGGGGGGGGGGACCCTCGCACCTTCGAGCTTCTCCCGGGGGGGCTGATCGGCGCCTTGCTTGTCGGACATCTTGGAAAGAGTGGTTTCGGTTGGCCTTGTGTTTGCGACTGTGTGTATAGGTTCCTGGTCAGCTCCGATGCGTCTGGTTGTGCAATTGCGAGGCGGGTTGCGCGAGAGAGCGTCTGCCTCGTTCGCCCCCCTTTTTTTTGGTTTTCTTCGGTCAGGACGCCTCGTTTTCGCGGCGAAGGTACGTACAGGTGGCGACAGGTGGACACGTCGTGTGTGCGTGCTGGTAAAGCGAGTGGTTGCAGGTGATGCGGCGGTGTGTTGTGTTTGCTGTTGGATCGACAACGGGGACCTGTGGAGTGCAGTGATGTCGCGAGTCGCGTGGAGGAAGAGGTCTGGCGTTGGATGGCCTCGTGGGACGTGCGTTAGACCGCTCGCCAGTTAAGCGGGCGGCCCGTTGCCCAACTTTCTCCCCGCCCTACCCTAGACCCTGTCGACAATCAACCGCGTTATGCATGTGACCTGCCACATCGATTTCATTTTCATGACACAGGCTAGTGCTTGGTGGCCTAATCAGTATTTGGGTCAATTCGGTGTTTCTGTTTTTCTGTTCGCGTGATCCCTGTCCTGTTTTGAAAGATCAATGCATGTTCTGATGTATTGCGTTCTATTGTTTCAAGTATCTGTCTACCCCAGCACATTGATACGAGAATTCAACATACAAAATGGACTAACCATCATACGCTCTCATGACATGAATAAATACACAAGAAAGCCGTATCAAATCTACACCCAACTATACTACCATAGCTGGCTAGTTTAGAAGTAGTCGTCCTAACAAACATATCCTCTCATGTCCTAGTCAGGATCGCCAGTCTTACGTTCTTCAAGCTATCATGTTACTAGAAAGATAAAAAAAAATGTATTAAAATAATTTCATAACTAGTTAATGAATTCAGAAGCTGGCACGGACCAAAGCCGAACCTTGAGGATGCAGCCTTTGAGTGATGTAAACTGACATGGACAAGCTGGAGTCCTTGGCAGTACCTCGCCCAAAGAGAAGCCAAGGGCAGGGGACATGAGAGGAATAATATAACCAAGGGGACGTCTTATACACCCATATACATATCTGAAACGCTCCCATGAAAATTCTCTATCTTGACATTGTGGCATATCGACCGAGTGCGTCCATATCAGACTCACTTCATACCATAACTGAAACGTCGGGCCTTGTGACTACATAGTGATGGAAGTCCTATAAAATAAAATTAATAAACACTCGGATGGAATTTTGATGTAGGGGCCTACAGAAGGTATGAATACTGTGTTGAGTATTGTTGGTTGATTAGTCTCCAGAGTTTGGTATAGAACCACTACAAACTGACTGAATACTGGCTGCCTCTGGCAAGGGACTGGGTATTCCTAACCGCATGGCGATTTGAAAAGTTTACGATGCTTTATTTCACATGCTGAGAGAGATGCAACCAACGGCTCGGACTTGGCATTGCGATTCACAACCGTACCAGGGCGTTGTGCTCTTCACCTGGAATCCCACATGAAATCCCACCTGGACAAGATATGGCAGATGTAAACTGCCGGTAGACATAATAAATTTGATTCATATGTGAGTACTAATATGTATTCATGGCTACATCTAGTCGAGTTGGGTGGGTAGGGAGCGATGTGGTGATCATGTTCTACCATAGCCATACCCTAGCCAAGCAACCTGCACCGGTGCAAGTTGAAGTATATGCGCGAATAATTTGACCCAACCCCCTCGAAGATGTATTTGTTTATATCATGAATCAGTTGACGCCATTGATCGACGTTTGCGGAAGTTGGTGGAGGTCAGTGGATCTCTGCCTCGTTGCTACGGTAGTGCCAAAGCGGAAATCACATCGATGGTACAGCCCAGACCCTACTGTGGGAACTCAATGGAAAGGAGAAAGCAACCAGAGACCAGTAATGAAACTTTCAATGTCAATGCCATTGTTTCGCTAATTCCCGAGATTGGGGGCTTCGGGGAAAACGTGTAATTAGTTTGTACGGCTCGGGGAGGCATTCTTCTTCATGTCACTTATTGTATCCAAAATGACTGCGCTATTGAGTTGTTCCCAGGCGCATTACCTGATTGGCCTCACAATCAATCTACTCACATCAACAAATATGTGATTATCTTATACTGCTACATGTTACTGAAATTTTTAGTCGAAAATGAATTGATCTCGTCTGCCCCTTGTGAATTGGAGTATGACTCATGAAGAATATTGTTCAATCGAACCCTCTGAAATCGGCTATATAATGTACGACTGAGGGTTTATGGGCCTTAGAGGAACGAAATAAATGGAGTCACCACGATTCATCGAATAATGAGCTTGGTAGAATCCAACATACGCCTAGTATTGCATTGTCTTGACGGGTGTTGTTCCGGGGGCAAGCGCCCGGGCTTTGCCGGAACATGCCATATATCGTAACGCACGAGGGACAGCTCTGCCAACAAAATTTGCCTAGGATATTTGAGAGGTCTATAACCACACCTTATAGTATGGTGGGGTTGCCTGAACAATAGTGCAGATGAATACTACCAGTTACGTTGTGTTCCCATGGCTGATATGCCGAGTTTTTTTAGTCCCCACTCAACAATACCTGTTGGAGCGTCCTATTTAAAAATCAAAAGTTTGTATTTTATGGTCTGGTAAACCAGATATCTATATTTCCATTAACGGCTCGATAAAATACATCCAGCGGGAATGTCAATGGAGAATTCAATTCAGGCGATCAGGCCTCATTTTTGGAATGCCTATTGACATCACTGCGGTGATGAATGCTTCACAAATACCACTGCTTCTAAACCACCAAAAGGATATAAAATATTGATGGGCAAGCGTCATTCTTATGGGAACTTTGGAATCCAACAAGCCGTCTAGGAATTTGAAGTATCTGAACGTTACCGGAAGTCTGTAGTTTGCACGGACATGAATGGTAGTTGCCGAGATCAAACAAAAGAAGCCATTGGCATTAACCTTTCTGATTTAAAATGGAAATAATTAGACTACATGAAGGCTCGCCAGTTAAACTGTATCGGACTTGGGGACGTTGGTTAAATGCAAAGACGTTGACGCGACCTGAACGCGACGAGTGGAGAAAGTATGGCAGACTTGACTAAGCTCGGGTTTTGGGGAATTTATGACAAAACTTGCCACACTTATTCTTTGCAGCGGGAAACAATATACCAATATATACACACTATATGAGAACCATACAGGAATTCCCTTCATCGCTGCCTTGTTCAAGGTTTTCCCAGCGTGACAGTTGACCTTTGGTTCCTGGATAGACAGAGACAAATGACAGTTTGGTGGGTCCGCATAGCAACGTCGGGACACTTGTGACGCACGGACCACAATCATGCCCCACCCTTAACGATAAAGAATGAAGAGAAACTTTTTTTTTTTTTCTTTCCTCTCTCCCTTCATAAGAGGCGCGCCCACGCGACGATGCAACTACAACTATATCTCCCACGGTGAACCGTTCACCTATCTTGGGAGTTCCTGTCTTCACCATGGCATCTTCCAGAATCTTTATCAAAGGACTACCGCCCAATCTCACCGAGGCCGAGTTCCGCAAACACTTCTCTGCCAATGGCCGCGAGATCACCGATGTGAAGCTGATCCCCAAGCGCCGCATTGGCTATGTCGGCTACAAGACTTCTGATGAGGCCTCTACGGCCGTCAAGTACTTTAACAGGACTTATATTCGGATGTCGAAGATCGCTGTGGAAACAGCTAAGCCCGTAAGTCATCCTTTTCGTCCTGCCTCGATCAACCTCCTGACCATGGAATGCCAGATCTCAGACCCAACCCTGACGAGAGGTTCGAACACACCGCATTCCAGTCATGGACTGCCTGGCGGCAGGCTGTTGGCTTCGGAGCATCCAGCTGAAAAGGAGTCGAGCACCAAAAAGAGGAAGCGAGACGAGCTGAATGTGTCTGATCCCAAGCTGCGGGAGTTCCTTCAGGTCATGAAACCTGGTCGTGAGGGCGCACTTGATAACGTCGCCGGCACTGATGTTGCTGGCGATGTGCCTATCGCTTCTGGCGTTGCTGTGCCTGAAGAGGAGAGTGATGACGAATATGAGCAAATACCAGCTCGGAAGGAGAAGCAACGCCGGATTGACCCACCGGAGAAGGGCCAGATCTTGCCGTCTCAACCATCGCAGCTGATGGATATAGATCCACCCTCCGCTGGTGTTCAAGCCCCAGCCGCTGCAGAAACAGCCGATATTTCAGAGTCCAAAACGGCCGATCTGGAACAACCAGGGCTGGAGGCTACAGATGATGACTGGCTACGATCCAGAACAAATCGTCTGCTAGACCTGGTTGATCCCGATGATCTGGAACGCATTCCTCAGCAAGACCATGCTCCTGCGACAACTGGTCAAACTGAAAAGGGTGATGGCAATGATGCCAGCCCTGGCAGCCCTCCTGCTGTAAAGGAGGTGGTGTCTGACGAGGGTGCCGCCGAGGAAGCAGCGGACGAACCAGCAAAGGACGACACGCTCGATGCCATTCATCGGACGTCTCGGCTCTTCGTCCGAAACCTCCCCTACAGTACTACCGAAGATGATCTTCGTGAGAGCTTCGAGAAGTACGGAGAACTTGAAGAGGTATGTGATGTCATTTCCTAAAAATATTTTCTCTACAAGAACCAATGCAACGTGATGAACCCCAGATAGGGACAGCTGATTATTACTGCTGAGAACCTGGGCGATTATTTTAGTAGATGCTTCGATTGTCTGATTTGTTGCTTCACATTTTTTCGCATTTTACTTGCTTTCATGTCATCTATAACCATGACCGCTAACAATGCTAGGTCCATCTGCCCGTCAATAGTAGCTCAGGGACAAGCAAAGGCTTTGCCCTGATCCTCTTCAAGGACCCATCCAAAGCGGTTGAAGCATTCCAAGCCATGGACGGGGCAACGTTTCAGGGGCGAATCATCCACATCATTCCTGCCAGTGCGAAGAGAGACACCGGCTTGGATGAGTTTGCCATCTCGAAGCTCCCCCTGAAGAAGCAGAACATAATCAAGAAGAAGGCCGAGGCCGCGGCCAACACCTTCAACTGGAATGCTCTGTACATGAGCCAAGATGCCGTCAATACCTCAGTCGCGGCACGCCTTGGTGTTTCAAAATCCGAGCTGCTCGACCCAACCTCCGCTGATGCTGCCGTGAAGCAGGCTGTGGCGGAGACGAGCGTCATACAAGAGACAAAAGCATATTTTGCCGCTAACGGTGTTGATTTGGAAGCCTTCAAGTCCCATAAGCGGGGCGACACTGCCATTTTGGTAAAAAATTTCCCATATGGTACGACGATCGATGAACTCAGGAAGCTCTTTGAGGAGTCTGGGCCTGTGCTGAGGGTTCTCATGCCCCCAAGTGGAACAATCGCCATTGTCCATTTTGCGCAGCCCAACCACGCCAAGTCCGCATTTGGAAAGTTGGCGTACCGCCGGATCAAAGACAGCCTTCTCTTTTTGGAGAAGGCGCCGAGGGATCTTTTCAAAGGTGACCAAATCGATCAGGTCGTGGCGCTAAAAGATCGGCCGACGACGGTTCAAAAGTTAAGTGTCAACGAACTGCTGTCACGCGGCGATAAGACGGAAGAAGACATAGATACTACGTCGCTGTTTGTCCGAAATTTAAACTTTGCCACAACGACAACTAAGTTGGCTGAAGCTTTTGAGTCTCTGGACGGATTTGTTTCGGCCAGAGTTAAGACCAAGATGGATCCCAAGAAGCCTGGCCAAACGCTGAGCATGGGCTTCGGCTTTGTGGAGTTCCGCACAAAGGAGCAGGCGCAGGCAGCGCTTAAGGTCATGGACGGCCATGTTCTGGATGATCACACCCTCGGTGTCAAGGCGTCCCATAAGGGCCATGATGCGGCCGAGGAGCGGCGACGGGAAGACAAGGCCAAGAAGGCCTCTGGACAGAGGACGAAGATCATAATCAAGAACTTGCCCTTCCAGGCCACTAAAAAGGACATCCGGACGCTATTCGGCACCTACGGGCAGCTCAGATCTGTGCGGGTCCCAAAGAAGGCTGACTATACCGCAAGGGGTTTTGCATTTGCAGACTTTGTCACTCCCCGGGAAGCCGAGAATGCACTAAATGCGCTGAAGGACACCCACCTTTTGGGACGTAAGCTGGTCCTCGACTTCGCTGAGGCAGAGGCAGTCGACGCCGAAGAGGAGATTGCCAAGATGCAGAGGAAAGTGGGAGGCCAAGTCAATAAGGTAGCCCTTCAGCAGTTGACTGGAAGAGGGAGGAGCAGGGTCAATATTGGCAACAACGAGGACGAACTCGAGGGTTGAGGCGAGAGAAACTATTTTCTCTAGGCGCCCGCGCTGTCTACAGCGGCAAAGAGTGGGAGAGCCAAAGCGAGGCAAGGCTGAAGTGCCCTCGCCCCCGGGGTGGGTCCCCCTTGGGAAGGGATCGATCAAATTCCGCGGGATGGATGGTATTCACTATTTACTGCGGTGCCGAAACCCTCAGCAGAGGGCGAGGCTCGACAGGGAGCCATTATGGGTATGGTTTATCGTCAAAGAATTCACATCTGCGTGTATACGGAAGCTGCGGAATCCTCTTTATGTCTGGTCTGATTCCAATCTTGTCTCCATACCTGACACGATCTGAAGCGAGGTTGCTGTGCCTGTTGGCCACACGCCTCTCTCGGCGATGAGACAAAAAGTCCACGCACACACCATGTTGGCTGGCCCATGGCGGACCCGCACCTGGCCCTCCCTTGCATCCAAACGCCCTCGAGACTCGACACAAAGCTCGAGCTGCCATGTGCTGGTGGCTTTGCCGGGTCGTCCCAATTGGCCGCCACGGCCCTTGGGTGTGGGCATCCCTCCGGCGTCGAAGCCTGCTGAGTTCCCCGCTGTGGGAGCGCCCTTCCCACATCCCACCCTCCCCTACGCACCCTCCTTGTCTTGATGTATGAGTGAATGGATGGATCTTAAGTTGATATTTTGGGTTGAGGAGGGGCGCTCGCTGAACCAGTGAGCAGCCCTGGCCTCGGCGAACACTGTCCGTAGACTATCTAGACTCGTCCCCCCGGGTCTTGGATTTATATCCTCTAATAGTTTCTCATCAAGACCTCTTCGTTCCAGTGTCTGGACCTCCTTTCTTCAAGCATACATTTATCCCACCATTCCACGTCTTGAATTCCTTTCAGCATTCTCATCATCTTGCTCCTGTTCGTTACATCCATTCGTAGAGCAGCAAAGGGCATCACTGCTGGCTCGAGCTTATTCTTTGTGAGCATCTCTGCTGGGCATTCCTTGCCTTCATCCAGCCGCTGCCATGTCTTCATCACTCTACCACCCGCGACCAGTGCTGTCGTCGCAGAGATATTCGCCTCCAGCAGACTACATCGACAGCAGAAGAAGCAGCACGTATGGTGCTGGTCGGTTGCCTCTTCGCGAATCAAACGGTAATGCTCAATCACACAGCTTCAATGGTATGGTTTCATGCTACCCAAACTCGGTTGGCCTCTCGCCCTCCATGTCGTCCAATATCCCCGCTCCGATGGTGCCTTCGGTGCCTTCGCAATCCTTCGACTGCCTCTACCGCGTCCCGACTCCTCGCAACCAGCCTCGCTTTCAGCGAAGGCCTCGAAATGGCGTGAATCCCCTCTACTACTGGCCTGCGTTTCGCCAGTACCGCAACAGACAAGCCCACAAGGACACCCAGAAAGACAAGGGAGGCGTCTGGAGAAGACCAGAGCTCGAGGATGCATTTGTTGACTGTAAGAATCCGCCTGTCCCTGCAGCCGAGATGAATGAACAGCGGAGTGTGCTGACACGCCGGAAACAGCTGTTTTGTTGATGCCTCACATGGGACGACGAAAGTTCTCGATGGGAGGAAAACTGCATGGCCGCAACATGCTGATCAGTGAATACATTTTTGTCATCTGCGTTGCTATTCTGGGCAGCAAGGAAATTTTCCGTATCGACAACAGCAACGACAGTATCGAGCAGATGGGACGCAAACAGGTTTCCAGCCACATGCAGGTGGTCAAGAAGTTCTTTGAAGATTTGCGCTGCTGTAAGATGCCAACTCCACTCGGGAAAACAACAGAACGCTGACGAAATAACCGCAGTCCACTTCCTTTTCCCATCGGAGGAGAAGAAGGAGCCCGGCTCGACCAACTCGGACGACTACTACGACGAGGAAGAGCAAGAGTCGTTTAAATCCAACCCCGTCCTCACAGCCCTTGCCGAGGGTCGAGTGCCGGACGTCAAGCCCAACTATGAGTACTTTTCCCAACTCCTGGCACTGCAATCCCTTATTACTGTACGACCCAAGGCGTGCGATGTCTTTGTGTCGTCACCAAATGTCAAGATCCGCGACGAGATTGCCTACGATGCCCACGACAACCCGCTTGACCAGGACTCGTTCCCTCACCTAAACAAGTACACCAACTGCGATGACGGCCCCAATGTTCTGGGCAAGGACGTTCTCCTTCACGAATACACACGATCACTGGACCGATCGACCTCTGCCTGTGTCAAGACGGTTACCCGCCGATGGCAAAAGGATGCCCCTGAGATGTACGAGACGCTCGACCTTCCCCAACGAGATGAGGACTGTCTCCTCCTGGAGATGTGCGCAACCCTCGAGCTGCATGAGCAGGCTAAGTTCCCCTCCGGATCTGAACTTACCGGCTTTGTCGAGGTGGCCATTACACAGCCCACCCTCCAGAACCACCGTTGGAAGTGTGTCACCCGACTCACCCGCCCCCAGGAGCTCCACAACGAGGACACAAAACCTGGCGTGTATGTCAACGAGACGGGAATCCACCGACGGGGGTGCAGCGATTCCAAGCACGACTGCGACTGCCACCAGAGGCCTCGCCAGGACATTCCCGTTCCCTTCCCCGCGGTCGAGTGGGCCAGCATCCTGAGCACGGCTGTTCAGTTCCCCGATATCGAGCACCAGCGTAAGAAGGAGAAGCGGTCGAAGCACGGCGATGGCGACCGCAAGAAGCACGACCTCGAGCGAGCTGGCAGCAAGCGAAAGCGATCTGAGGATGATGGGGATGCCGCTTCTTGGGCTCGGCGGGAACTCACTGGGAGCGACATGATCTGCAAAGTAGCGATGTACCAGGAGCTTTGGTCTTGCGCCCCTGATTCCTCGCGATGGACCCGACAGGCCATCATCTTCTGGAGATTCAACACGACTAACCAATGGTACAAGTACAACCCAGTCTTCAAGCCAGCCGGCACTTCGTGGCGATGGCTTACAGTAAACGACCCGATGTCACGATACCACCAGCAGAAAGCGCTTGTCTACCCTTCAACATCGGTGTCGAGAGATTCTGTCATGTCACCTACGCCTTCCGTCAACCAGCACATGACGGCAGTGATGAACGAGACGTTTAGCTCTGCATGGGACAGCAATGTGAGCCTGCCTCAGGTGGCCACGGTACCGACGACAAACAACGGTTTGACCCTATTCGAGTCCTTTTCAAACGGGCTCGCTACGCCTCCACCAACTGCGGGCTTGCACCCGTCGTACCCGACGAGCTTCGACCACAACATGCCCCAGTCGACGGGTGTTGGCTTCTTGCCCGGCACGTGCAGCACAGCAGGCACGGAGACACAGTCCAGCACCGCCCACAGCCAGGCGGCCGCAGCAGCTTACTTTGACGGAGCCACGACTCTGGCAGATCTCAAGCCGGCCATGTCGGCCGTGAACCCCTTTACTGCGGCATCTACGACCTCGCTGGACCTATCGAACCCTCTCGTCTACGACAACTCGGAGTGTGACACAGGCCTGCAGGGCTGGGACATGCCGGCACTCGATGCCTGGTCAGCGGGTGCGTCAGCGGGCGCCGACTGGGGAGCCCAGCCGACCAAGGTCGAGCCCAATGATCAGCCTACCATGTGGACGCCGACCCAATGGGCACAGATGGCGGCTGGCACATCTACGGAGCGCGATGGAAGCCCTCGGCCGATGAAGCGGCGGCGGGGAGATACCATCGACGGTCACGCACCGGTCACGGTGGCTACGGGAGGCTGGTGAAGGCAATCTTAGATGTTTGGATTTTATGGCTTAAGAGTAGTTTTTTTTTTATTACAGAAAAAGGAAAATTGAAGAGACATGGGAAAATGAGATGGGGGAATCAATCTCATGGAGGCTCGGGTAATGCATAGTTGGGACACGGCAACGTCACGGATCTCGGAAGAGCTCACGGTTTGTATTTTTTCTGGACGGCGTTTGGATGAAAGTGGTTCTCATGTTCCTATATTTGGGTTTGAATATGACCAGCTTTGAGCATAGACATGAAAGAGTATCTTTTTTTTATTGGTATGGTAATTAAACGAACAGAGTAATTGAGATGGACTTCAGATTTGCAAGAGCTTTTTTACGATTTCCACCTTGTTTAGCTCGTGCATGGCCGTGTGTGTCAATCCTATCTGTGTGTATGTAGATGATGGTGTTGGGCCACACCTCAAAGACGTGGTGGGAGTGGTGCGATGGGTTATTTGGGTTTGAGACTTCTTCAGCGGCAACAGTGACGAGGCCAATGGGCAATCGAGGTCTCGGGGGGGAGCGCAAAGAGGCAAAGCTGATTGATGTCTCTCCAACAAGACTCCACAGCTACAGGGACATTGATGAATCATGACGGAGCGAGAGGGAGTCCCACCCTTTGGACAACTTTAATGAGGAAGCGAGACGGGCGAAACCTACCGAGGGGTTCGGAGAGGGTGTGACTTACTTGGACGGGAGAGGCGGAAAAAAAGAATTTGGAATCGAGGCAAAAGAGCGAGAGAGAGACATGGGGGAGACAAAGATTCTCGACTGCTGAGACATGGGAGTCTGAGATGGAGGGTGCGGATGTGCGGCGTTGAGATATCGCCGTTTTGGCTTGTCCTTTGTCTTTGCACCGGAGCTAGCGAGGTCTCTCTTACAATCGCCACGGACAGGAGGCCAATCAATTATCCTTTTTCCCTCTCAACATATAATTTCTCCTTGTGATACCTTCTTTTGGATCCACCGGCGGATTGTCGGGGAATGCGCCGGGCTTTGTTGAAATGAACAAAGGGTGTGGGCGTTGATGGGATGGGTGGGGGATGTGAAACCAGGAGATCGGGATGAGGGGGTGACTTCAGGGAGAGGGGGTGAAATATGCGGAGAATGTATGAGAGGGTAGTTTTTTCAAGGGGTATTGGTATTGAATATCCAGAAGGGCAGATGCCCGAGGAGCTTATTAGAAAAAAGGGCATTTCCTTAATTGAAGCGAAGAATGAGGGCGAGGGGATGCCATGAGATGGGGGCAAAAGGTTTGAAGGGGCCGTGCTGTGGTATGGTGATGGGTGAGTGAGTGTGCGAGCGAGTGAGTGGGCGTGGTTGGGCCAGCCATGTCGTCCACCAACCACGTCACAGGACCACTTGAACAACACCAATGATGGGTGGAAAAACATGCTTGCCTTGACATTGGGCGCACACGCCGGCGTCACACATGTGGTAAAAAAACACAAGATCGGAGTCAATCATGAGTCCAGTGAAGAAAAAGGCAAAGGAAAAAGGGAAAAAAAAGGAAGACGCAGAAAAAGGCCGAGGCGGGAACAATGTTTGCTCGTTCGTCATACCATGCCGTGTGTCGTCGTCTCATCCCGCGCGGGCATTCCTATCAGTCAATTGTTTTGGGGCCAAACACCAGGGTCTGATCAGTGACGGGAGTCGTTTTGCAAATTGTGTCGTCGCCTCACAGAAATGTTTGGAGTAGATGGGCGAGAGGAGAGGAATGCCCAAAACACAAAACACGTCACGTTTGATCCCATCTTTTTCTCGGACGAAACGGAACCTTCTCGCATCTCTCGGCTGCTTGCCTGATCTCCGTCTCTTTTTCTCTCTCTCTCTCGTTTCTCCCTCGGGCCTCGTGCCCAACGGCCGCCTCCACCAATAATGGACAGGCTGGCCTGGTCTTCGTCATGACTCTGCTGGCGAGCGGCCCGAACGGTCGTGGTTGGGCGGCTGGCCAAACCATCTGGGCGCTACATGATTAATGCGTCGTCCGTTGAGCGTGGAACCACGGCAAGGGCTTGGTGGGACGACGACGACAAACGACAACGACAATGACGACGCCGGCGTAGCGAGAGGCGGCGGGGAGAGAGGGTCACGGGAACAAGCATACTCTGGACGGGCAAGGCAGGACGGGCACGACGAGGCTCTAGGCAGAAACTGCTCTGGCTCCTCCCCCCGGTGGTGAAGTTAATTATGGCGACACCCACGCCCACACATACATAGATCCAAACATAGATAAGAGCCCACCAGCCTCCCGGAAGCACGCAGAGGGCCCGGGGCTGAGGCCCGAATGGAAGAGGCCCACATTCGCCGGCAGAGGAGCCCACAGGGCCGCCGTCGCAGGCCGGCCGAAGCAAAAAGATGAGACGGGAATGAGTCGCAAGACGTATTTGAGTGGCCGAGGGGTGCCTGGTTCGCAGACAACCATGCCAAACCCTAGCCACCACGAGCCCTGCAACTCTCGCGGGAGCCCGACGCCCTATCCTTGATCCCTGCGAGGGTTTGGAGCTGGTGCTTGACAGCCAATTGGCCGCCAGCCACGGCGGCGCGCTTGCGACGAGGGCCCAGAATTAGAAGGGATTAGCCGCCCGTCTCAAGTCGAAGCTCTCCCCCCCCGGGGCGCTAACCAGACGACGACGGCCAATCCCTTAGGTCGCAATTTCGCATTCTCGCGCATTTTTAGCTGTACGCACACACGCGAGACGAGACGGAGGCTCCAGCTATGGTTGACGTCAATAGGACAGGACAGGACAAGTAAACCAACTCAATTTAAGCACGGGATCTAGATGCACCCGAGCTCCACTGCACGCCACGAGGCAGTAGAAAAAAAGAAAGAAAAAAAAAAAAGCGAGCTTACTACCAGTGGGAGTCGAGACGGGAGAGAGTCGAGAATAGAACACCCCGTTCCCCAGTCGGGCGGCTACAACCAACCGACTTCGAAACACTTGCCAACCTCAACCCCGGTAGGCCCTCGTAGACGAACGGCCATGTCCCCCATTTTCCAACACGGGCCCCTTGTGCGACACGGCTCCATGACTTTTCGAGGGTTCTGGGATCCGCACCGAGTGGTTGCTCCCGCCCCAGCGCTTCCCCAGATGGCGCAGATAGTGCAGCAGTTGCAGCAGTTGCAGCTGCCGTCCGCGCGCATAGCTCTCTCCCACCTATAGCTCTCTTAGTTCTCTTAGCTCCCTTGGCTGCAGCAATAGCTCTCTCACTTAATCTCGTCTCATGTGCACCACGCGCGATGCCATTCCCGTTCCTCTCTGCCCTAAACCCATGCCCATGTCCATGTCCCGCAGCTGGCCCATGTCCAGGCCGCCCCGAGTTGCATTGCTCGAGTTTTCCAACCGCATCTCGTCCCATGCGAAGGCCCGTTTCCTCGACCAACACCATGCCGCCCAACGATAGGCCACCGGCGGCTCACTCTGGGCCATGATATCTACCCGCATAGTCCTCCACCCCCCTCCGTCCCCTTCTTCCCTGAGAAGTCCCAAAACTGTTTCGTCTTCGGGTGCCTGCTTTTCTTGCTGGCCTTGATTCATTTGCTTGTGTCGTGTCATTGCCGACCGCCGGTTGTTCCCCGCTGCTGGTGCGTCCGCTTCAAACTCGCCTCGTCCTCCCGCTTTATCTATAGGCCGTCCCGTTTCCTTGAGTCGCAGTCGCACTCTCCTCGGCCACTCCAGCAACGCCTCGACCAGCCTTGCATACGCTTGGCGAAATTTCACACGTCACTCCGATCCAAAGTCGGTGAATCGCCAGATTATCGAGATGGTCTAGAGAGGTTCACACATCAATTTCCTTTTCTGTTCCTTTTTCCTTCTCGTTTTCCTTGAGCTTTCTCTTCGGCCACCAACTTTTCTTCTTCTTCCTGACTACTACTTCTATTTTCTTCTTCTTCTGAATCAACATCTCTGTGATTCTTCCTCTTCTTTTTTTCTGGGCCCTTTATTTCCTAGAGTTTCCGACTTCTCTTTGACCTCAGCAGGACTGACCAAGAAAAAAAAACCCACACACAAAACACAAACACACACAAACAAAACAAGCAGCCGGTATTCGCTTGTTCGCCGATCACGCACGACTTCGCCCGAAGGTCAGATCTCGTCCTATCACGTCGCGGACCCAAATACCACGCAACTCCGAACACCAAGGACCCTGAATAGGTTTCACGAGGTTTCAAAAGAAACTCCTTCGACGGTTTCTATTGTTCCCCGGTCGAACAAGGAAGAAACGTCTCCATCTGTCGCCTTGTTCCGCCCGCCAGCTGGTCGCGTTGCACCTAATCACTGCTCGCCAGCTGTTGAGCAGCTGCATCAAGGCAAAACCCTACACTCACGGCGCTCGCACGCCAAAACAAAAACACAAGTCTTCCTCCCGTTCATACACGTTCACACTCAACCAAATCAAATCACCTCGCTCTCACTTGGTGACAAGGTTTGCTCCTGCTCCTCTTTCATTTATTCCTTTGCCTATAAAAGAAAATCACTTTCATTATTCACACCCGTGAACACCTCCTCTGGCCCTGAACATCTATCTAAGAGCCAAACAACATTGTCGTTGCCACGGGTCTTTTTTAAATCCTTTCTTCTTTTTTAAACATTTTCCTTTTGCAATTTTCTTCTTCTTCTTCTTCAACCACAACAACAACAACAACAATAACACAACATCACAACACTTACCAACAACTATGAAGTTGTCATCACGCTCTGCAACCGCTTTGGCGGCTGGTGTCCTAAGCTTGATGCCCTCCGTCTCGGCCCACTCATGGATTGAATACGCCAAGAAGCTTGCCAAAAATGGAACCATGATCGGTGCGACTGGATACGCTCGAGGATACGTCCCGAGAAACTCTACCGACCCTGTTTACTCGGACACTATCCCTCAGAACATCCTCCCCATCTCCGGCCAGTCAGCCTACTCGGGCAACGAAATCCTCAACAAGTACAAGTTCGACGCCAACCCCGAGTATCCCATGCTTGAAGCTTCCGCAGGCGACTACGTTGCCATCATGCACCTCGAGAATGGCCACACCACTCTCCCCGAGAACCAGCCCCTCAAGCCCAGGAACCGGGGCACAATCTTCTTCTACGGCACTAGCAAGCCCGCTGATGAGGAGAAGCTCTTCGACGTCCACCTCCTCTGGAACAAGAACGGCACTGGTGGCGATGGCCGTGGCACGCTCCTTGCTACGCGCAACTACGATGACGGCCAGTGCTACCAGTCCAACGGGGGAGAGATCAGCACCTCTCGCGCATCCGAGCTGTCTTCCAAGGGGGCCAAGCATGACCAGGAACTCGCGTGCCAGTCCGACATCAAGCTGCCCGACGACCTCGCCGAGGGCTCTGTCTACACCATCTACTGGTACTGGGACTGGCCCGACCTGAACTCGGAAGCCATCGACCTCAATGCCACCACCAACGGCGAGTATCCGTGGGCTGGCACGTTTATGCGCGGAGAGAAGGACCCCAATGGCTTCACCATGGCCGCCATTGCCAAGAATGAGAGCTACTCGAGCGTCATTGACATCAAGATCACCGGCACCAGCGCTCAGTCATTCAGTGCCAAGCAAGTCGCCCTCGATTACGTCCAGGACCAGGACGTCTACAACGCTGGCATCGAGGCCCAGATGCAGAACAACTTCCAGGTCGACGTCGGCGAGCAGAACGGCGGCGGCAGCAACGGCGGCGGCAGTGGCAGCACTGTTGGAACCCCGACTGCGACTCCCACTTCCGCCCCCGTTGCCAGCACACCCGTCAACGGAGGCGCTGATGGTGGAGTCGCGACCGTCACTGTCACCGAGACTGTCCGCCCCCCTGCCTCTGTCACGACTGTCTATGTCACCGTCCCTGCTGGTGACAGTGTGCAGACGCCCGAGAGTACCTCAACCACCACCCAGACCATTCTGGTCACTCGATCGAAGACGGCTTCGGACGCCGCCCAGGCCACTGCGTCTTCTACTTCGACTTACTTTTTGACGTTGACCACCCATATCAACGGCAAGACTTCACAGCCGACCTCGACCTACTTTCTCACCTTGACTACGCACATCAACCAGAAGGAGCCATCTGCTCTGCCCACCTCGACCGTGGTCAAGACGCTCACTACCCACATAAACAGCAACCCGGACTCGACGCAGGCGTCTATTCCGGGTGGCTCGTTCCGAGAGACTCCCATCTCTGACGGCGACTCGGCAGCTTCATCTGCAAGTTCCAATGCCGCCATCACACCCACACCTTTCCTTCGTCGTCGCGACAACTGGGCCCTGGGTGACTTCTAGATGCCACCATCTCTTCCATTCTTCCTCGCTCGATGCAAATACAGCAAAAGCAAAGAGCCGGTGTTTACTGTATACACCGACTCTGCTTTTGTCACGAAGAGCGTGCCATCTACCGTCCCTCCCTCCCCGTCTCCAAGGCCCTTTTGGACTCGCGTCTTTCTCTTCTTTCAAATTTTTTTTTATCAACTCACTCAATTTCTTCAGTATATATACGGAACGACCTTGATCACCGCAGCGTGTTAGGGGCGTGACTGGGAAGAAAGGGGACGAAAAGAAAAAAGGGCAACCTTTACGCAGGCACACGAATGACAAGAGGAAAAAAGGCGAATCAGCGTTTGACAGGCATTGGGGGTACGGGTAGCATATAAAGGCGTTGGATACATTGATACCATTTGTTTACACGGGGACAGCACCGCCCTCTTGTTCGCTTGACGCAAACATTGGGACGTGGGCTCGGCTGGGATTTCCTCGTTTTTTTGTTTTGTTCTTCTTCCATTTTTTTTTGTTTTGTTTTCTCTTTCTTGATGCCAGTTTTGATTCGGTTTGTGGTTTGGTTTGGTTTGGTTTGGTTTGGTTTCAGGGGAAATGGATGGATACAAACGACACACAGATCTTCAGGGGTTAGTAGAGTAGACGGAACCGGGAGGCGTTTCCAAAAGCCAGCCTTTGCGGAACCATGAAAACAATTGAATCCTCTTTTTTGTTAATTCTTGTTGCATTTCATTTGTGGCTCGTTTTACTGGTGATTTGTGCCCGTGCCTTGTAGTATTATGTTGAAACATACGCTGGTGTTACTGTGTGACATGCAAAAAGGTCAGCTTGCTGCTGTACAGCCTCAAGGTGAGCAAACGCGGATATGAGGCGTCGAAACTATGATTTCGGGCCTATGGACGTGTTCAATAGAAAAAGGGGTGAATGAT
Source organism: Calonectria multiphialidica (assembly GCA_020623665.1). Classification (NCBI taxonomy): domain Eukaryota; kingdom Fungi; phylum Ascomycota; class Sordariomycetes; order Hypocreales; family Nectriaceae; genus Calonectria; species Calonectria multiphialidica. Next base: position 95,327 of record JAHVYC010000093.1, on the reverse strand, counting down.
GGACGCAAGCTAAGAAACCGCCGCCGACGGAACGATCGAGGTCTATTCCTATGGGTATCTACATCGTCGCCCCCCCCCTTTTTTCTCCCTCTCTCTCAGCGTGCAGACCGACACGCGATAGGCAACACTATCTCTCCTTCGTGTAACCCTTTTTTCACCCCCTTTTCTTCCCAAATCTACTGCTGATGGCACAAGGAGAGGACCAGTTTACTTTACATCTCGCCGCACTGGGCAATGACCACGTCGAGGTTGGGGACGTCCTTCCCGCGGTAGCCGGTTTTGGTGGACTCCATCTTCTTGACAACGTCCATGCCGTCGAAGACTTTGCCGAACACGACGTGCTTGTTGTCGAGGAAGGGGGTGGGGACGGTGGTGATGAAGAACTGGGAGCCGTTGGTGTTGGGGCCGGCGTTCTATTACCGTGTTAGTTGTTACAGGCACATGTGTTTTACTTTTTTGAAAAGTGTTGGTAGGGGGGGAGGGGGGACATACGGCCATTGACAGCAGACCGGGCTGGTCGTGCTTCAGAGTGAAGTTTTCGTCCTCGAAGGACTTGAAGCCCCAGATGCAGGTCGAGCCGGTTCCATCGCCGTTTAGGAAATCGCCTCCTTGGCACATGAAGTTGGGGATCTGTATTCCAGGATTAGTCCTCGTCCACTCTGACACCAAATGTAGTTGGATGGGAGATAGTGAGAGAGAGTGTGACTGACTATTCGGTGAAACTTGGAGCCCTTGTAACCCTGGGGTCTGCTGGCCGCATTCTTGGACTCTCCGGTGCAGAATTGGCGAAAGTTCTCGGCCGTCTTGGGGACTACATCCTTGAACAGCTCAAAGGTGATGCGCCCAAGGGGTTCACCTAGACGAGGGCAAACATTTGTGTAAGTACAAACACTAAAACGACGATGGGTACGGCGAGTGAGGGCAACCGCAGTGTCTGACGATGCCCTCGTCGTTAAGTCGACAACGAGCAGGATGGCTACGTATTGAACCACGACAATGCGCCAGTGATTGGATGGACAAAGTCTCGATCGGCAATCTCGGGTCAAAGTGGGAATGGCTTCAAGAGAGTCGGAGACAATTACACCGACGCGCGGCGCAGGAACGGAGACGGACTGGCTTACCTCCGAGGGTGATGTCGAAGAAGACACTACAATGGAGCAAGAGCCAAGCATCAGCCCACATACACTTTATTCTACCTGACTCAAACCACTGGCTGGGCACTGCTCGCAGAGGGGCCGTGACGACGAATGAATGAATGGATTGGATGGGTGAGTGAGTGAGTGAGTGGTGGTGGTGGTGGTGGTGGTAGTGGAAAGCGGGCCCCTCGTCTGCTCGGCGAGTAGGGGTCCCTCCTTGTGACAGGCGCCGAGGCTATCTTTACCCCGGACGTACCGGGCGGGAATAGAGGGAAGCCTTCCGGGGGAGGGGGAGGGGGGGGAGCGAGACAGAGAGGAGAAAGACTCGACGTGTGTGTGTGTGTACTCACAGCGGGTTTCCCGATTCGGGGAGCTGGGTAGGCGGCATGGTCAGGGCTGAGATGAGGTGAGGGATTAGGGATGTCGGATCTGGGCCTGGGGCGGGATGCGCGGTGAGGCAATTCCTTGACCGTTGAAGCGTTTTCTGTGGCAGAGAGAATCTCCTGATGCGTGCGAGTGAGTGGGAGAGAGGCTGGCGGGCTGATCAATTGTATCCGTTTAGCCTCTGGCAGTTTTTTTTTTGTGGGGGGGAGGAGAGATAAGCTAAACCCAGCCTGCCTGTTTGCAGAACATAGACGGAAGGCCGACAGAGAGAGCGGCGTGGGGCACCTTATTCCCCAACTGCGAGCTAGCATCTAACGACTTTTCCCCACAGGCGAATGAGCCCATGATGCGTTATCCCCAGCCACGGATGAGGCATTATGTACTTTGGACGGCGAGAGAGTGCTCAATTCATCCAGTGCTGCCCCTCCCTTTTGTTTGTTTTTTTCCTCAGAAAAGGGGGAATCAACCAAATGCAATTGCTCAGCTGCCCAGTAACAAATAACAAATTGAATGACCAAAATCTCCCCTTACCCACTCATTGGTTTCCATTGCACCAAAACCTTGCCTGTCTCTCACCTCCAAAACACCATGGCATTGTTTTTTTGTCCCTCACCTCAAACACCAAGCCAGCTAGCCTCTCTCCTCACACGGCCGACTTACGCCCAGATCCGGGGATGCCGCCGGGGTGGTGCCAAAGACCACCTAACAGAAAAAGGCGGAGGCGCGGGGCGTTTTGGGTGGGTGACGACGCCGCTGTGGAAGCGATGCAACGCCATCGGACGCGGGGAAGCCAAGAGGTCCAGCACTTGCGGACGGGACAATGAGATGCCGCCTGCACCTGGCCCTTTTGGCCTGTGTGGGCTTTGGGCCTTGGACAGAGAGAGCGAGACCATTTTCATGCTGCACCCTGCGTGTCCGCGGGTATCGCTCCCGTGTGCATGTCTGTACAACCCACCACTCACCCCAGTGCGGAGCCAATGCCTCTTTTTTTGCTCTCTCGTCATCGCCCCAGTTTACCTGTTTTGGCCCCATGGTGAGCTTGATCCGGATGGCTGGTGCTGATCCTCGCTCCTTGTTCGGAGCTCCGTCCAAGTGTGCGTGAGACGGAGGATGGAATCAAAAAAGGCACCGCCCGGTTTGATGGGAAACAATGCTCGAGGCTCGTTGTGCAAAGTCCCCAAATGACGACTAGTTCGAGGCAACGCTTGGCCATCCACCGTCTGCTCGCCCGCACACGCACACAATCACCTGCTGCATCTGGGTTCGGTGACGCGGTGTGCCACTCCGTCATGACGGTAATGGATGGTGAAGGGGGGGGGGGGGGGGGGTGGGGGGGGGTTGTTCTGATACATGGCACTAGGTCCAGCATGGCCGCCCTGGCGCCGGCCAAGCCTGGGCCAAGGCCCAAAACATGACAGCACTAAGCTTCAGAACTGGATCTCAAAGTCCAACCAAGATTCCCATCCTTCTCTAATAAGCGGTGAAAACCCGACCAAGAGGGGCGGCATAGCCTCCTTGTGATTTGAGTATTTTGCTGTCCAAGTCACTAATGGTGGTGGGTTTCCCTATCGAATGGCGCTCGGGGTGAAACGTCCACGTACAACGTGCACAGCCGAACGTTGACGACGACAAAAGGTTGTTTTTGCTGCTGCCAAGCTTATGGGTCAGGCCTTGGCGGACCCTCCCTTGGATTTTTCGCGTATCCATATCCGTAAGCTGACAAAAAAGGATTTTTTGAGGCCGAGCACGAGATGTCCAGTGAGATGGCCAAAAATAAATAAATTGATTAATTAAATAAATGAATGAATCAACAAGTAAATAAAACGAAGAGACCAATGCAATAAAACAGTCTTTCAGCCCGATAACCGTGTGTACCCAACAAATCATGTGTTTGTCCCTCTACCTGTCGTCTGCTTGTCGTCTCTTGCCGCTTCTTTTAATGTTAGAGAGGCGTGGGGCACGTTTGCGGTCGTCTGACTGTCGATGTTGGGATCTGATAGCGTCACCAGGAACCAGGCGTGGATCATCGTTGTAACTGCCGGGATCAGCCGACTAAACAGGCGCTTGACGGGTGGCGAGAGAAGATGCTAGCACGATAAAGTCCTTGCTCGTCAGTGGAAAAGAGCCGCAGAATGGGGTCCAAGGAGGCATATATGGTTGCCGTTGCAGCCGAACGATCCGTAGGTTCCGCAACTTCCTGAGAGGGTGGGTTTGAAGATGGTGGTTCGTCGAGTGCCGACCAGGGCGTCATTCGCTAGCCGTGAGTCAACTCTTTCTCACAGAAGAGAAAGAGAAAAAAACCACTTTGGGTTTCACTGCGTCATACACTTGCATGCTCGGATTGCCTGGCCCTCCGTCTCCATCAAGCAGCAGGGGCAGCTCCAGCCATCAACGAACACCCTGTGATGTCAAGGGGGGGCTTTGTAAGCTGAGCCAATCACGATGGCGACGCTGGAATAACAAGCAACGAAGTCAAACATAACATTGACGCCTGTCAGCCGTCAATACGCCCAAAGGTCGCAGCAATCATACAAGGCCGCATCGACTACCCGGTTTCTAAGCATGCGAGGTGATGTGATGGGCCAAGTGATGGGCCAAGTGATGGGCGGTAATGCAGAGCCCGCGTGTACAAAGATTTGAACCAGCCCGTGCACCATTTTGCATGTACTCGTGTACCAGAAAAGAAGCCAAGCCTGGTCGAAAAGAGAGCCCACCCATCCACACCCACTCACATCTGGACACACCAGCGAGCTGGAATCGGCGCTAACGGACAGTGGGAAAGTTGTCAGACCTGCACTGTAATTGACCTGCGCAGATGCTCTCTCTCTGTGTGCTTTTCCCCCCCTGGAGCTTGGGCTGGGCTGGACTGGACTGACAGCCAAGTTCTGAGCTGAGATTTGACAAGCAACCACCCATGCAGCAAACCTGTGCCTGAGTACGAGATTTTCTTTTTTTGGGCGGAGGTGACGAACAGCAAGCAAACCTTTTTATACAACTTACTGTAATCCCATATGGCGCCGTCATGCGACGTACATGGCCTCCTCTAATTTTGGACATGAGATGTTTGTAATGGCCTTATCAATTGGGTCGAGATTCCCGATCCATTTCGTTCATGGCTGCCATGTCTCGTCTCGTCTCGTCACCTCCCACTTCCCGGAGGGGCGCAGGTAGAGTTTTAGCATCGTGGGCGCCGATACAAGATGAACCCATTGTTTCAGCATCCGCAACGTGAAAAGTCGCGGCTGGGTAGCTTTTTTGGGGGCGGCCGTCCCAGGTACGACCGCAACACCCTTGATACGGAACGCGTCCCGACGCGGCCTGCCGTGATTGTCACCACTTCGTTCCTTTTTTTTTCCTTCTCTTTCCCTCTCTAAATCCGCATCTGGCTCACGCTGCTGCTTTGTCACCCCTGTGATTCTGAGACGGCGGCGAGTGAGATTCAGTTGATGCATTCCATTCACATCCCAGCCCTGAGTACGAGGCCCTTGCCAACACGGGCCGCGCAGCGGGGACTGCGGTGCAAGCGACGTGTTGCGATAACGTGGCGAATGTATAGCTTTCCCCCTCCAAATTTTGCATGTCAGGTCACAATACGATGTAAATTGGGAGCAGAAGGCATTGTGCAATGTGGAGCTGGATACTAGGCCATCGTCATCATCATCAAGGATCGGGACCCCAGGCTAGTAGGGAAATGCATTGTTGCCATCATCCCCTCCACCCCTCATCAAGATTTATCCCTCCAATGCGCATCCGCTCGCCTCACTTGGTCGCTTACCGTACCAATCCTGGTCCAGTTCATCGGCGGGAATCTCATCGCGACAGAGGGGGAGAAAAAAAAAAATCGGAAAAAAAGCAATGAGCGCATCCCCTTCGCTCGGACATGGCATCTCCCCATTTCGTTGTATCGGATGCACCGCAAAACCGTCTGTCCTGGTTCTGCAACGCATGTGTTGCCAACAAGCACGGGCATGGTGGCGCCGATGAGCGCCGCATCAATCCGGCAGAGGTGCCGCCGGCCTGCTGGTAAACTTTCACCAACGGGGAGGCGACGTGAGTGAAGCAGGCGCTTGTTCTCGGCCTGCAGCCACGGTCCCAAGGTTTTAAGCCACGGCAAGCTGGACGGCTTCTCCGTCGCCATCTTTTTGCGTGGCGGCACGGTTAATCAGCGGACGGTACACACATGACCCATTAAGCTCAAATGATTGTCTTGCAAGAAAAGCCGTTGAGGTGGATTATTCTGAGACTTTTTCTCTTATTTGCGACGATCATTGGGAGGGGAGCAAGAGAGGCTTTGGGAATTGGACGCCGCGCGGGCCGGGCGGAGACTGAGACATCATGGTCGGCTTCAAGTGGGCCAGCGTAATTCACGGATCACGGCGCCGACGATGGAGAGGTAAAGGGAGAGTCAGAACCATCCATGGTGGTCTCGCCTATCCCGGCGAGAACATGGCACATGCAATACAGTGTATACACATGCTACACAATGGGCCCTATCCATGACAGTGCAGTCTAGGGTTGATCGGGACCCAAGCGCTTGAGCCTCTTCTTTTCACTATCCTCCCTGTCTCCCATTTGAAGTGAGATATGACGAACTAGATTGCTGCTGCAATCCGGTCTGGGGACCAAGGCAAAGCCCTGCATCGTCGGTACATGCTCGCTCGTGTTGACCCTGCAAAGATCGCCGTCGTGGCTCCACCCTCGTCGGAGGGCGCTGCGCCACGATTGTCAGCGGCACCTCTGGCTTCCGGGCATGCGAGTGAATAATACGCGGTGCGCAATACGCAGTACGCAGTACGCAGAGAGAGAAAGAGAGAGAGACCCGAATGACAGCGTGACTAAGACTGGAGACACCAATTCTCGACAGGACCGGCTTGTGGGTGCGCGCCTGTCTTCGTAAAAGTTTAATCCGAAAATTGCGGCAGGATGCGCGCCGAACCAGGGTTGCGCGAGTCGAGCCGAGAAACTGAAGTAGCCTCGTCATTTGCAACGCCCGACGGGAATTTATGAGATGAGAGGACGGATTGTAATATTTAATCCCGTGTCCGTTTACGAACATGCTCAAGCCCCATGCCCTTCAAATGAAATTTGCGCCCGAAAGCACGGATCTAGTTGAGAGAGAGAGAGAGAAAAGAAAAACAATAATAATAAAAAAGAACGAACCCCTGCCAGGATATTTCTTCTTGAATGCGCCATTGATATCCAAGCGCGCGGCCCGACTTCCACGTACAAGGTAATGATTGTTCCTCTAAAAGGCGAGAGCGATTCAACAATCCACCTGAAATCACATTTTCAAGCCCAGCGGTAATGGATCGGCACTACCTTGCATGTTTGTCTGTGCAACGAATGGGTCCCTTTTAATTGTATTGACTTTAGCATTTGACGCGGCTCGTTCCATATCCGTTACCATTGGCACACGGATGTTCATCTGCCCAACGGTTTGGTAAGCCCGGAGCTGTGCTGTAAGCGAAAGCTATGAACAGTGTGCGTGTGTGTGTGAGAGAGAGCGCGCGTGGAAGAAAAGGACTCGCGCCAGTCTCAGCATCGCCGGGCACCCGCCAGCCAACCACCGTGCAGCCTGTCAACCCTTCCCCAGACAAGGTCCAGGATTCCCACTGCAAGTCTCAAGCACAATAGTAATAGAAAAAAGAAAAAAGAAGGAAAGAGACCAGAAGCAGCAAGACAGAGGCAAAAGAGAAGCCCGCCCCCCGCTTATCGTGTCCCTCTGGATCCTCCCTGAGTGGGCGCCAGCGCCCTCCTGCGACCAGAGCGGGCTTTTGACAGCGCGGTACCCTGCGCTGCAAACGATGGCTACGGGGAACCCTCGCCCTCCGCAAATCCTGCAGACCACAGGGCCACAGGGCATCGCTGCGGCTGACTGCCTTGTAAACAGGGCCCGTAGGTGGCCTGGAAGCTGCTGCCCCCTCCCCCTCGGGATAGGTACCCCTGCACAGTGTCTCTTACGGCCCCTCCGTCTCTTGCTTGGCTGGGCTTGGCCCGGTTAACGCCCCACCCACGTCCTCGGCCGCTAGCCATTCATCTCTCGCTGGTCGACCCTTGGACCCCCCCGGCCCGGGCGTCGCCCCATTCCTCTCTTGCAGGTACTCGCCCTTTTTTTGCGTACAGTCCCCGTCCCCTGCCCACTCACTCGCACCTGCGCTTGCACTTGCGCCTGCACGTACCTGCACGCCGGCGTTGCGCACCTGGCCCGTGGCCTAGACCCAGTCCAGCCCTGGTCGCCCTTCCCTTCCTTGTCTTCCTCTCGCCCTTTCCTTTCCCTCTCCGTACTTGGGTCTTGCCTTATCCACTCCACCTGCTGCACTCCGCCTCCACCGTCACCCCATCCCCATACAAACCCGTCGACCATCACTCTTAACCCATCCATCCCCGTCCAACCCTCTCCCATCCTCCTCATCCGCCATCCCGTCGGAGCGTCTCTCCATCCTCCGTCCCATCTCTTGTCCTGCCTTGGGCCCTACGGAGTGATTCTGGTGACGGTAACCATCGATCGATTAAAGTTGCTGGATGTAAACCGAAATCTTGCATCTCCTTGCCTTCGGTCCCGCATATCCCGTCCCTTAAACCGCGCCCGCCGACTTGACCAAAGGGTTCCTCTGAGTTTCAACTCCTGTGTCCCATGGTACCCGTGAAGCAGTCCTCGAGTCAATTCGAGCCAGCCTCCCACCGCTCCAATCTTGTCCTCGCACCGACCCGCTCGTGAAAATGGCCATCATCCACCAGGTGTTCGACGAGGCGGCCCGGCTCGTCATCAGAGCTGCCGCACCAGAGGCTTCGTCAACAGCATCCGACAGCAGTCCCAGCGCCACGGCCACCAACAATAACAACAATGACAACAACAACGACAACAAGAACAACAATGGCTCCAGTTCTCCCCTCCTCTTCTTCGTGGCACTCGGTTTTGGCGTCGTCTTTACAAATCTCTGGTGAGACTCTGCTCTTGCATGCTTAGGCTTTCTCGACCCTCGTGTGGCTTGGGATTTTTGCTTGTGTGCTGGTTGTTTCTAACGCTCTCCTTAGGATTATCGTCGGTGTCAAGTACTGCTTCCGATACAATGCTCGCAATCGGCAGCTCCGCATGAACGAGGATGGCGAGCCCATCAATTTGGAAAACATGCCCAGACCTCATCGCCGCCGCCGCGAAAAGAAGCTGATGACGATGGACGAGGTGAACGACAAGTTCCCAATGATGAAGTACAAGAGCTGGGTTTCCGAGCGCGCTAAGGAGGGTCTGCCTACCGCCGGTGGTGTTTCCGTGCCTCCCAGTCGAGCCAATAGCATCAGGGATGCCGATGGAGTTGTACCAGAGTTCTCGGCCAAGGAGCGTGAATCTACCGACCGACGACACTCGACGAGCGTTACGCCTGCACAGAAGGAGGGGGAGACGACCACAGCTGCGACAATAGAATCCGAGAAGCCCAAGGACACGAGACAATCCGTGGAGGCCGGCCGAGCCTCGACCACCCAGCCAGGAAACGACGCCACCGGCAACACCCAGCTTCATCGCATCTCGAGCGAGGACAGCGACGACGAGCACATCGATGGAGCCCTCCCACCCGAGATGTTGGAAGCCCCAGGAGATAGCTGTGCTATTTGCATTGATACTCTGGAGGATGACGATGACGTTCGTGGGTTGACTTGTGGCCATGCCTTCCATGCTGTCTGCGTGGATCCCTGGCTGACCAGCCGTCGCGCTTGCTGCCCGCTCTGCAAGGCCGATTATTATGTTCCAAAGCCCCGTCCTGCGCCCGAAGGTGGTGATGGTGCCGCCAACAACAACGCAAACTTTGATGCCCGCAACAATAACCGACTCAATCTCCCCTCTGGCCTTCGCAACGCCTGGTTCAGCAGATCATCGCGACAATCACAGCCAGCTCAATCCAGATTCCGTTCCACGGACAGCTCACGTCGCGACCGTGATCAGCGCCGGGCTGCTCCACAACCCGCTGAGAGCACGCGACAACAGACGGGAGCTCAGAACACTCAGGAAGTCACAGAGGCACCCAACGGCGGCATGATGTCGTCTGTCCGTGATGTCTTCCGGTTCGGCCGAAGACGGAACGAAACCCAGAATGGCAACACAGCCACTGCTGATGTCACACCATCACAGCTTGAAGCTGGAAACCGTGCGCCAGTTGCAGCATAATCTCATGGATCTATTTTTATTTGATCTCCCTTTGATACCTCGAAAACCTTTTATGACCCGCACTATTACTTTAGCGATGGCTTTCTCTCCTTTCCAACTACATGGGTTGGCATAACCGTCATGATTTATACACAGGAATCGATTATCGCATAACGAATCGGCATTTTTTTATCACATCAATACACGTCTGGGGAAGGTGAAAGAAACGGGGATACCTTCCAGGGTATCACGGATGGCTGGGCTATGTATACCCTAGTTGGAGCACCTGAAAGACGTCACGTCTCAGCGTACACCTAAGAGGGTGTAAGGATAGCGGGAGGAATGTCTTGATATTATTTTGTTTACTTGTAAGGGGGCAGGCTTGTATCTTGCATTGGGCTGGAAAATTCGGGCTTCAGCTGGAAACGGAGGGAGCGGCGGAGTTTAGTGGTTATGGGCTCTTCGATAGTTGGATGGCGCAAATAAATATTTGTATCCACCAAAGTTGTTTGACCCAATTCGTGACATTGATTTCGTACCCATCGTAACTGATTCTACCGGACGCCGCTCAGAGTATATATAGAGAAAAACCACGGCCGTTATGCGCAAAACATGATCGGTCCATCTAGTAAAATGTTAAAGGAATGATCCCTTTTGAAATCGGCCTCCAAAGTTCGCCGCCTTATTCATCAATTCCCTCCTTTGCGCAGTGCCAAGCTTCCCTCCCAGTGCCATATCCTTTTCCCTGTCAAAGCCTCGCTTGCTCGGGTCATCCTCCTCCTCGTCGGGCTTTTTACCACTCGCCTCTCTTCGATTCTGATGCTCCTCGAACAGACTCTTGCCTCTCTTTGCCTCGATGGATGCCGCAATTTTGCGCTGCCGTTCCTCTTCTTCCTTGGACCGCACAGGCCCAGCGGCGGCTTCCTTGGTCTTGTCCTCGCGACCCAACACGGAGTCCTGGAGGCGCTTAAGCTTTTCCTCAGGGGTCTCAGTCCAGATGGAGGAGATGGTGGAGGAGCCTGCCGAGGCCGATGGCTTGGAGGCGAACTTGCGGGTGCGGATGCGCGTGGGGTCGCGCTCGGTGTAGGAGGACGAGGACGGCGGCGCAAGCATCCACTCGTCGCGCTGAGGTTGCGGCTCGGCCTCGGGCATCTGAGGCCCGAGGACAGGCCTGTTTGCGTTTGCAGCGCCGGGAAGCGCCGGGCCATAGTCATCTTCTGAGTCGGAGGACGACTCGGCATCATCCGCGGGGCGGGTCGAGATATCGGCGGGGGGCGGCGCCGGACCAATATTTCTCGAGGGCGGCGCGGGTCCGCTGTCCGAATCGGACTCGCCATCTAGATCAATCTCGTCGTCATTGCCGCGCGGTAGCGATGGGCCGACTGTGGGTTTTGGGGCAGCGGGCGCGCTGGGGCCGTAGGCGTCGTCGTCGTCATCTGAATCCTCGAGGTCAATCTCGTCCCGGTTCTTGGACGGCGACTCGCTGCGCTGGTGCTTGCTCGGGGGCGACTCGTCCCCCTCGGGCGTCCGCTTCCGCTTTGACAGATGCGGCGGAAGCTGGGGTCCGATCGAAGACATGGCGGGCGGCGGGCAAACTGGTTCGTCCAGTCCAGGGGCGAGGGTTTGCACGAAACAAAGGAGCCAGACGCGTGGTTGCAGCTCGCAGTGGAACCTCCTGCGACGCCTGTGATAGAAGCCGAAAAAACCAGGTGGCCCGTGCATGACTGTGACGAGACTCGAGTTACATACCGCACATGGAAGAGCACACCAGGTAAAGTAAGTGATCGGCATAACATGCCATCTTATATTGAAGCTTAAATATGGGATTCTTTTTCTTTTGTCCATATACATACCGTCTGAACCATGAGAGGTGAGATGCGATAAAGTGACTTTGCTGGCTGAAAGGGGAATTCCACTGCTCAGTAACACATTTTGTGATAAGCGGGCTTCTATCACAATTTTGCGACAAGAAGGAGATGATACATCCGTAGAAATAAATTAATATCCTGAATTGTACTTTTCGCTCCTGGTCGATCAGTGTCTCTCTTTATTTTCTTTCTTGATCTGATCCCCTTGCTATCGCCGAGTGACTTTTTCGACACTATCAAGCGGTTAGAGGCGTATAAATGAACGAGAGTCAACGAAGTTCTGGGAAGCAGCGACGTACAGGAGGCATTCTAGTTATTATTATTATTAAATCGCATGAGAAGTGAGCATTACTTGTGCATTAATTGCGCTCGGGGCTGTGACGTCGATGCCAGACATGAATCATAAGTTCCACCAACAATGGCACGAACCATCCATCTCTATTCACACATGCAACCCTGGTGCATCGGTCGGTACTTTAGGCTGTTAATTTTATACCCACAATTATCCCAGGTCCAGTCAATGAAATCGAACCGACGAGGTGACATCATTGGCATATTATGTAAATGCGCACAACTTGTAAACGCTTTGCGCCAGGAATAAAAGGGTCAACAGCTTGGCAGCCATCGTTCCCAAAAAAAAATGACAATTTCATTGTCCTAATACATAAATCAGGTTTCTGGTACCTATAGTGACTTACCCAGCACAGCTATGTGAGATACAATGTCCTTTGAATCATGAGATGGCATTCACTCTCCCTTGGTAGACTAATGACCCCCGCCCATATTTAAGTCATGTTTGGAACACTCAGCATGAGTTATTTCTTATCCTCAAGCTTCGTAAAAGGCCCGAACTAAAATCCATATGCGGACGGAACTTTGGAAGCCATCAGATACTATGCGTTTGAAATCCTCTTCGAACGCGCGAACTTCAGTGGGTGACCTGTGTATTGCAAAGGCGCATAACAAATATACAGTCACTGAAAAGACGATTCACGTTTAAATTATCAAATCCAAGGCGTTCATATTTCCGGGTACCAACCTTGGAGCGTATAGAACTTCATTGGAGATGGCATGTATTGCCATGGCAAAGACTGGAATGGTGGAAACAGTACACCGTTCAGCGAAAGTTTTAACGTATGACCGAAACCAAGTTAAGCTCTAGCTGTATCAGGTTGATGAACCACAAAATGGTCAAACAGCGGTTGGGAATCGGCTGGACTTTTGGTGGCATTCAGCAGTAATTTGTCGGATACTCAATTGGTTAAGCCCAGACAGCTCATGATAACTGGCGACGCGAAAGCTAGGACCCCCTGTCTATGAGCCTGTAACTTGTGCATTAGTTAAAATAAGACGTCACTGCAGAGGTCACCCATGGAGATCAGAAAGATTGGGGCCGGAGAATCCCCGGCCCGCGACCGAACTGCGCCAACCAAGGCAGCTAGGAAGCGGCAGTGCATCGAACGAACCACGAAGCTCGACCCAGCTGAATGACGGCCACGGATCGCCAATTTCGAATCGCTTGACGCAAACCTTTCGTATCGGAATTTCGGAAGAGCGCATAATCCCTTCAATTATTTTATTGCTCCAGGAACCAGCGGATTTCGATATATTCTCCATCGCCCCGTCCGATCCATCGAAACGCCGAGTTAGAGCTCTGTCCGCACAGTTGCCTCGTCGCAATCACAAGCTTCCCATCGCCTCTAGCTGCGCCAGGCCATGACCTCTACGCGGTAGTGCTTGCCCACGCGGTGATGGAAGCCACGGCGCAATGGCCGATTCAGAAGACTTGTCTCTCGCGGGGGACGTTCACTCAGATGTCGACACGATAAAAGATGCCCTGGAGGGGGCTGGTGATAGTGATGGGGATGGTGATGTTGGTTCCTCGAATGAACGCAACCACGACGACGACTCGCTCAACGGCCACACAACACCGGTCCCTATCGGCAATGGCTCGGTCAAGAATAGATACCGTGAAATTATGCAGCAGCAGCATCAGGATGGCTCCGATGTAAGCTCGCTGGCTGGAAGCGATCTCCAGGGCCTGCCGAGGCGCGCTGGTAGTCCCATCGACTCGGTACTGTCGGGCCCCGACGATTCCCCATCCGTTCAGGTGAGGTTGGACCCTTCAACATGGGCATTGGATGTCTCTAACATGACACAGGGTTCCTTGATATCTTCTCCTGGAAGCAGCGTTCTCCCCTCTGTCGCCTCGCGCCCTGGCTTAAGCAGCCCCGCGCCCTCCTTCCGTCCCTTTGATCGGCGATTCCAATCTCGAATATCGTCATCGGGCGTACCCACTCCTCGATCGCCCTCCCCTGCTTTCTTAACTACACATAGCCGCAACGTATCGCTGAGCTCGCAGGTCTTGTTTGACCAGGCCGACACAGATACCCCGTCGCCGCCGTGGGAAGTGGTTCGGTGGACCCGCCTGCGAAAGCTCAACGGGCAAGCATTTTCCGAGTCAGGGAAGCGCAATTTTGGATCGCCAACATGTCTGGCCGTCTCAGCGTCAATTGTATTGGGAACTACGAAGGGAATTATCCTGGTCTTTGATTACAACCAAAACCTGAAAATGATTATCGGGCCTGGAACCAAAGGTGAGCTACTTAGTGGTCCTTGATGCTTCTCATATTAACTGGAAACAGCTGTCGAGTGTGGCCCAGTCACTGCAATTGCGATTTCTGCCGATCATACAACTATCGCAGGAGGACATGCAAACGGGTTCATCTTTACCTGGGATACGAGCAGAGTCTCAAGACCTTTCTTGACGATTCCGTACTTGGAACCTGCCCAGCTCAAGAACAGAACTGCAGACGGGCACGTTCCCGACGTTGCAATTACACATTTGGGATTCCTCGGCACTCGACATACGGCACTTGTTTCGGCTGATGACAGAGGAATGGCGTTCTCCCACCTCGCAACCAGAGGCACTGGTGCACTAGGCCGAACCGTTAAGACGTACCGAATACTTGGGCGATACCCCGATGCGCCAACGCCGGCAGGGAAGACTGTGAAACCTAGTACTGTTCTCGCATTCTCACCTTTGCCACTGGGAAACGTTGAGCGTTCAACTGATGCTCTGGGTTTGACGGCCATGTTGACGCCTTATCTCCTTGTGATTGTGTCTACAACTCCCGTTGCCCAAACCCAACATAAATCTGCGCGCCCAAAAGACGTCCCTGCTCACAGCGCCATGACCGGGTGTTTAGCGTGGTTTCCCGCGGTACAACTGAAAGTTCCGGATCCTCATACTGGAAGCGACATTTCAAAGGTGAAACTTGCATATTGTTGGTCTAATGTTCTCACGGTTTTGGATGTCGATGAACTCCCCCGGGAGGACAAGGATCAGCCACCTTCGTTCCGATTTAAGGCACGAAGCAGGTGGAAGTGTGAAGAGGCAATTGTTGCAGTTCAGTGGCTTAGTCGCTCTGTTCTCGCTGTTCTCACCATTTCTCAGAGGTTAATAATTCTCGAAGACAGAAGCATGCGAATGACGGAGGCTTTTGATCTTTTACAAAAGTATATATTTCACGCTGACTTATTTTCAAAGCAGCTGCACACTCTCGTGGAACAACTTGATGAAGAAGATTCATCTATGCACGGAGTTGTAGCAGATGCATTTTACATGAGCTTCAAAACATATAAAGGGAGGATCTTCCTTCTGGGCTTCAATGAGGTCTCTATCGGGGCACTCTCGAATTGGGCAGACAGATTAATTGCCATGATGGAACACGGCGACTACATTGGAGCGATCCAGCTGGCGACCTCGTATTACACTGGTGACGCCGACAAGCTCACCGTTGGATTACCTGAAGATGCTGATCTCCGACATACTATGGTTCAGGACAAAATCATGGAAATCATCAGCGCATCCCTCAAGTACGCATTTGGTCAACGCCAGAAGCGCCTAGAGAATGCCGATGATGATCATATGAAACAGTTGGCAGAGACCTGTTTCACCGCATGCCAAAGCATCGACAATACCGACTTCCTGTTCGAAGAAATGTACGAATGGTATGAAGAAGCAGAGATTTCAGGCATCTTCCTCGAATGTCTCGAACCATACATCTTGGAACGAGTCATCACGATGGTTCCACCCACCGTGGTAAAGGATTTGGTGACACACTTCGTGACCAAAGGTTGGGAAAGCAGGCTGGAGGAGATGATCTGCCACATGGAGACTACGACGCTTGATTTGGACCAGATCACTCTATTATGCAAGCAGCACAGCCTATACGACGCCCTCATCTACGTCTGGAACCAAGCTATGAATGATTACATCACACCAATGATCGATCTGATTTCACTCTTGATACCCCTCATGGCGAACGGGGACTTCATGCCCGGGAACATGGCCGACGATTTTTTCAGCATAAGCGCACTCAAGATTTTCCCATATCTGTCCTATACTCTGACTGGACGCGTGTACCCGACTGGGGAGGCATTGGACGACGAGGTAGCAACTAAGGCCAAGGCGGAGATTTACTGGTTTCTCTTTTCTGGCAAGACTATTGCCTGGCCCAAGGGCAACGCCCGGGAGTTTATTACCATGCCTGGCGCTGAGACGCAGCCCTCATTCCCATACCTCCGCCTGATCCTCAAGTTTGATGCACCAAGCTTTTTGAGCGCCTTGAATGAGGCATTCGAAGATTCGTTCCTCAACGATTCACCTGACCAGCAGCACGTCAATGGCGGCTTCAAGGGCGAGTTACCCGAGGAGCAAATATTTGGGCTTACCATTAATCGCCAATACATATTGTCGATTCTTCTCGACGTCATGAGCCCCGGCGATTTTGCCGCAGAGGATACCATTTACCTTGATATGTTTATTGCTCGAAACCTGCCCAAATTCCCGCAATATCTATTGTTTCCGGGTACTACTTTGTCACGAGTCCTCACTGGGCTCTGCAATTATCCAGGGCTTGATCTTGCGGAAGATGCCCAACTCAGTGCAGAATACCTGCTCTCGATCTATCATCCTTCGGACATGCCCGCCCTGATGCCGCTTTTTAAGAAGGCCGGCTTTTATCGCATCCTGAAGCGTATATACAAGGTCGACCAACAGTATGGAAGACTGGTGCAGACCTACTTTGAGGATCCCGAAGAGCAGGAGAAGGTTTTCGAATGCATATGGGACTGCCTGCGTCCCCATGCTGAACTGAATGCTCGTCAGGTTCAAGAGGTCCTGCAAGTGGTCAAGGCACATGCGCGAGATTTACTTGAGCTCGACGCCGAACGGGCTGCACAAATATTTGCCGGGCAAGACAAAGAGCTCCACCAGCACATCCTAGATTCGGCTGAGGATACACCTGAACTGCAGCATCTATACCTAAAGACTCTGCTGGAACCACAGGACGCTACATCTGAGGATAAACCCATATCTGATCGGGATTTAGTCGAACGCTATGTCCAACTCATGTGCAAGTTTCAGCCATCTCACGTTTCCGACTATGTGGGATTGGTGCAGTCAACAGATCTTAGACTGGAAAAACTAATTCCCACAATGGAGGAGACTGGCGTGATTGATGCTGAGGTTGTCCTGCTGGCCCGCGAGGGGCAGGTCAAAGATGCGATGGATCGTTTGATTCGGCATCTTGATACTTTGGAGTCGGCCATGCAAGGTTTATTAGCGGGTGCAAACAAACAAGACCATACTGCCGGTTTTCAGCCCGGACTGGAAGACCTGCTCCAGGCCCTCCAGAAATACGTCCACGTCGGCATCTGGCTTTGCCAGGGGCAAACAAAAACGTCCAAAAGAAGCCATGTGGTGCAAAAGAAGCAAAAGTCTGCTGCTGAGGCGCTTTCTCCTGATGAATCGCTCTGGTTGAGTCTGATCGAGGCATGCGTGCAAATCACAAGAAAAATCTCGCCTGTGATCATCTCAGTTGTCGAACAACCCGAAGCTGCAGAGAAGCTGGACGAGGAGAAACTCCTTGCTCTCCTGCGTTCCCTAGTCCAGCATACTTTCACAGCTCTGCTCACGGCAACATCGAGTCAACCAGCAGGTCAGCCTGGGGGCCGCCTCTTGACCAATGCCGGGGCCAACCTATCCTTCCTCCGTGTGTTGCGAGCATTCCTCACCCAAGCCGCTGCCGCTTCACCAAACTTGGCAGATCTGAGAGGAGTTCTGGCGTCAATATTTTCCGCGTATGCTTATGAAGAATCAATACTGCGATTGTCAAACAGGCTCCTCGAACGAAGCCTCTTTGTCAATGTCAAGGAGTCCGTCGAACTACGTCAACGAGGATGGCGCCCCCGCGGTTCCACCTGTGAGGCCTGTAGCCGGAGGGTATGGGGCCCTGGCGTAGCTGGCAGATCAGTGTTTGAGGCATGGGAAGATAAGCAGGCCATTGAAGACAAGAGAAGGAAGGAGAGACAGGCCGATAACGCCGAGCGTGCCAAGGGTCCTTCGGGTGAATCGGATGCCAGAGCTAAGGGGAAGGGCGTGGACACACGGCCGTCAAGCATGTTGATTGAGCCGGCTGATGCAGCGGTCGTGAATGGACAAGACCAACCATTGGGGCCGTTGGTGGTGTTGGCGTGCCGACATATCTACCACCAGAGTTGCCTGGATGCGCTACAGGAGAAGCAGGATAATGCGGCGATGGGGCGAGAGAGAGATTATAGATGCCCGATTGATGGTTGAAATGGAGAGGGGAGGGCTCTTGTACACAGTGCATGATAGAGAGGGTTATTATTAATGATGATGATTTCTTATATAAATAAAATACAAGGTATAATAGTAGCCGATTAACTAATGGTAGTTGAGACCAAGAGCAGCCCGTTACCTCGAACCTATTTCCCGTCCTTGTGAACGTGTCTCAGCCATCGCTAAGAACAGCGCAGTCTGGCAGACACAATTGCGGTCTGAAACAAATATAGCCCATGCACTCCTAGATAGAAGTAACGCTGAAATTTCCGGAATATCTTCCTCGGCGAACAACGTGAGGTCTGTTTTTCTGTATGAGGTTGCGTGAAATGACAAGCATGGGTTGCAGGCCCCCTCCCTATTACC